>ML778882.1:480864-523351 GCA_009831015.1 Picea engelmannii
CACCCACCTTTTCCAAATGGATCAAAATAGTTTTCTGGGCATTTTGGCAATTTATTATTTTTAGCAGGTTTTCACTTCCGGGGCCATTTTAAGGGCCTAATTGAAGTTTTTTCGAGATCAAGGTTCTCAATGATATCCAAAGGCATTATTGATCCCCCAAAATGAATCTCCTTGATGATACCTTTCCAACGAGCTATCACACACCTAAAACGGAGATCGTATGCAAAAGTTACGACCCCGGGAAGTTGATGCACCAACTTACCCAAACGGGGCCCACATGACTTTTGGCGCTTCATCTCCTAGGGTTAGGTTTTTGGATGTCTAGGAATTTTGGCATTCCCGATTATTGTAAAAATGCCTCCAGAGCCTCATTGTAACCATCTTCTTGCGAATGTGAGTAGCCATCACATCTCTTCTCAGAGATAAGCTGCCACCATTCTAGCGAGTCTTTCACTCTGTATTTTTACAGTCTCTGTACATTTCTTTCATTAATAGAAATCATGTATTACTGTATCTCTGTGTTTATGGTTGCATCTCTGATATATTTATGTTATATTACTGGATATACGCGATATCTCTATGCATTTCTTTATTATATCTCCGCTCTCATTTCGTGCCGAAAATAATCTGGATCACAGTTGGAGGTCGACTGGTAAATCAACTAAAGTCAACTGTAATGGGATATTGAGATTCACCGGATTGCATCCAATAGTCTTCATGGATATATAACCATTTTTAGGCACCATGATTTAGGGCTTTGCATGTTGTAGAGCCTATAAATAAGACATATTATATATTGTAATAGTTGATCTTCATGTTAGGGTTTGTGTTCATGTAGATGCAAGCCGAGTTGGATACAGGGTTTTTTTTTTGTAAAGAAAGAGAGAATGATGGAGATTGTGTCTTATGTGTAGACCAAGGTTAGTCATGTAACTCTTTATTCATTTAATGAATAAAACAACAAGAGAGCAAGACACTCAAGGAATGTTAGATTTACCATTTGGGTTTCCAGAGTAAAATCTCCATGTATTGTGTGATTGATTGTCATTTATTTCTTGCTTAAATCTGTCTTCTCTTTCATGTTTGGTTTAGTGTGGAATTCTATTTCTTTACAGGGTCTCTATCTCCAAAACCTCTACATGCTTAGTTTTCTATGTTTAAACCAAACTATAAATTTTATTGTTCAAAATGGATATGGGTACATAGTTATCAACCTGGAGACACTCATGATAACAAATTTAAATTTCCAAGTCCTATGACTCATAGGAAAAGCACCTGGAGTTATGGCCAACCATATTTCCCCCCTTTTAGATTTTTCTTGATGAATAAATGTTAGATACCCAAATCCAAACCTAAAGAGAATGCTACACACAACACTTGGGAAGGGTTTGTACAAGAAATTCCTCAATAGTTGAATATATTGAAATCAAGAGGAGTCTTGACTATCAATTCGACAATCTTCCATATGTTAGGTTTGTTATTGCACAGATTGTAGATTGGGAAAATCCCAACCCAAACCACAAGGGTGAGACAACTATGGGAGTACCTACCCACTGTCACCTTAGATAAACACTCTCCTCGCTTTAGTGATGATGAAATCACCACAAGGGGGAATCCTACTGACCCTAAGGGGGATTGAGATGGAAAGTGATATGGTGAATGATGAGTGCCCCTATAGGTCAAGTTTGAATATGGAGAAAGACTTGAGAATGAGTCTTGTATGAAGGTAAATTGTTTCCAAGTGTTGTGTACCTGTAAAACAAGGTTATTCCTACCCAAAACAAGACAAATCATGATAAACCAAGCCTTTAATGAAAGGGGATCAAGAAAGAGTCCATGTTGTCCCAAATTTCAGTAGTATGGAAACATATAGATAAAAAAATAATTGATATCAATAGCTGCAAATTTAACCACCAAAATCAAGTATAAGATGAAGGAAACAAAGCTCGCAATGACTAGATAAACTTCCAATGGATAAAGCAAGACTTTGGTGATGTTTAGAGGGATGTTATGTGATGTTATAAACAGATTTTTATGACAGCCAAATGGCTGTAGCAAACAATTTCTACATCATCAAGATCTATCTATAGAAATCAATAAGTAAACCGTCCAAAAGATAGCCAAAAATTAGTAGAACAATAATCTAGGTTCACAAACAAATTTCAGCGGTACATTAAAGAGCAATGAGTAAAAGAAGGAGAGTTTTTTTGAAGCCCTAGTGGATGTATCATTAAGTTTATTACAAAAACATATTACTTGGCTAAAAGAGGACTCCCTTAGGGCACAAGCAAGCTTAGAATACGAATAATAGATTCCAACTTGAACAATTGCAATATCTCAATTTTTCATGTATACCAATGCAATGATTTTATATCTCCAATGCACATAGATTAGTGTCTTATCAATTGGGTTAAGGGAGTCTATTGTATAAGAGCCATATTTTTTACTTCTCTAGGGGTGTAATCCCTTTTACTCCCTAGACCAAACAAATCTAGAAAGGTAAATCTACGAGGGTGTAATCCTTTTACTCCTCGTAGAAACCTTTGCAAATAGCTTATTCAAAGACAATAATTATATATCTTGGTGGAGGGTGTATTCCATTATACTCCTCCAAGGGTTTATACCAAAATAACCTTGAAACAACAAGAAATAACAAAATATGCAAAAAATTCCTTAGAAATTCCAAGATATGGAATAATAAACCCTCTTTTACCAAGAATATTACACCACACTAGCAAAGAGATAAACAACAAGAGATAATGCCTTAGATTCCTTCACCAAAACACAAGTAAATTCATTCACAATGCACCAAGAGAGAGAGAGAGAGATGCCCAAATAGAGAGAAAATTTCAGCCAATGTTATGTAATTCTCAAGTGAGAATTATGATGAAAATGAAATGGAAGTGACTTTTATTTATATGAAGTCACTTCAATAATTTCTCCACAAAATTTTGTCCACTTTCAATCATTCAAGGAGGTCAACCTCATAATTTTTTCTTTACAACTTAAAATTCAATTTACATAAATAAAATCGCCTTTTAGAGGTGGCGTCATGCCCAAAAGGGTAATGTAAGGCCTCTAGGAGAGACGTTTTTCCTCCCAAGTGAATTCGTTGGGCCTCCAAAGGCCTCATGTTTGGTCATCAAGTGGTCCAATGCAAGGTAAGTGTCTCTCTCTCTCCATCAAACCATGTCACATCACCATCAACCATGAGAGCCCCATCAAAAACCCTAAGCCCATATGATGTCTAGTACCTAGAAGATGACGTCGTAGGCCTCCAAAGGCCAATGTTTGGGTGCAAGGGGCTGGGATGTGATATCCTCAAGGTCTCTAAATGCCTCCGAAGGAAATGTTCCCATGTGTCTAGCGAGAGGGGGGTGCATCATCCAACCTATGGGATTCATGCCCCAATGAATAAGCTCTACAAAGACAAACAAATTTTCCCTCCAAGGGTCCACAAGTCACACATATCATGCCAAGTAAGACATATCTAATAAAATAACCACCCAAACATGTGCATAAAATCCCCCCCTTTCAAAATAAACAAATGCTCAAAGTCCTTATACAACTTGTCAAATTTAAGCATGGGAGGGTTGTCATGGTGACCTATTGGGTAGATAATTCCCCAAGTTAAGGAGTGTTTCCCAAGAAGACCCTTTCTAATTCATGTAAGAGAGTGTGAAGTGGATGAGGGTGTAACTTTTGGGCATGGGGTTTCTTGACATATAAGGGCTCATATTGTCTCATTTATGAGTGCCTTTGTTGAGGGTGTGCTTGCTCTTGAGTTACCAACTATTTGCGTGCCACCTTTGTCTAAGCCCCTTTTTTCCATCTTTCCAATCCCTACTATCTTTTATAATTTGCAAATTTGAGGGTCCCCCGTTTTAGGGTTTCCCTACTAGCATTAATTTTGGGACCGGGGCGAGAACTAAATAAGTAGAGTTCAAGTTGGATCGAATTTTGATGGTATTTATTTGATCTGTTCACTTTCTTTTCGGCATTAGTTTCTTATTATTTTATAGTGGTTGTTATCTTCCTCCGAGACGTCAACCCCTCTTCCCATGAAATGAGGTACAATCCCTTCTTGGGTTAGTAATGCCCAAAAACCCAAAATATGAAGAGATGAAAGGGAAGAAGTGTGGAAAATGACAAGTATGGATGATAATGGTACAATGACCCTTCAAGGATACCCCCTAGTAGCAGCCCTTTTCCTGAGGGTGACCCACTTGCTAGGAAAACATTCCAACCACCAAGGTGAAATGAGGCAAAATGCATAATTTCCAAGAAAATGTTTCCAAAATCAAGAAAGGACCCTTTCCAACATGTTCAAATGATTTATTTATTAGAATGACACTTACCATAAAACCATACTTGTTACCTCATGGAGCAAGACCTATTGTCCTTTGTGAACCAAGTTGGTGTGGTGGATGTTAATGTCATCAATCGAATGGTGACATGTGTTAATATAAGGGCCTTTTCCTGCTCTTTTTCCTCTCAGTAATCCATGTCTACAACCTGAGCGCCTCAAGACATCATCTCCTTAGTTATCCCTAGGAATGGGGGATAACATCTAGATCCTACTTGGGGGCATGTACTCATCGCAGAGTGCATGAGAACCTCAACATTTCCTAGTAAGACCTATTCCTACACACACTGAAACATACAAAATGTTGGGTATTGAGGGTGGCTCACTCACCCTTTTCCTATATGACCAAATTCAAAATTGACAATTATCTAGAAAAATAAGTTTTTGCATTTTTAGAAAAATTAGCATGTAATATGATGAAATCAAATGTAGTAAAGAAATTATGAAATAATACAAGTAGATAAAAATGAAAATGATATATGATATGCAACTAAGCTATCATGAGCGTACAAATGCAAAATTCAAGGGAAATAAAATGACCTGCCTACTTACATGGATCCCAAGGCCTTGTCGAAATAAGGTTCTGTGGATGTTTGGTGAAATCGTGCAACCAGTGTAACCAACTTCTCAACATATCATCAAGCTATATCCTCCTATGGTTAATCATGTAATACAATAAAAACAAGTCAAGCACAAAATAATGGTGAGCATAGGTAAGCATGAAACCAATCATAGAAAGAAACTCATGGAGATGGGTGGGAGGGAGGGAGGAAATTACGTTGGAAGGAATAGCCACAAGCCTGATCGATCCATCTCTGAATAGGACTACGACATATAGACAACAATTCATCTTCACCCTCACTTAGAAAACCATTGCTTGTTGAATATTGAGGGGAGATGAGAGATCAAAAGAAAATTTCATGGCATCCCCAAGAAGAAGATAAAAGGTAAGGGACAACCTCATGTCCAGAGAAAGAAATCCTCCTGCTATGGAAAAATTCTTGGCTTTTCATTTACATATCCTTGTAAAAATCCCCAAGATGAAAACATTTATCCCCGGTAGTGTGAGTATCCATTTTTTTTAGGTTGATCGGGCCCTCATGTTCATAAAAAATCAAGCACAAAGATGTTTGAGAACATTCATCCCATAATGGTTATGAGTCCTCAAGAGGATGACCCCCAAGGTATGGTTGGGAATCACCATAAGTGCACTGCAACAAGTCATCCTTAGGTAGATGAAGAAGGTATGTGATCATATCATCATTGAGATGCCAAATATTTTGATCGTCCATGTATGAAGAACAACCTTTCATAGGAAAATCTCATGCATTCCTTATCTAGAAGTTGTCCTCAATGTCGTAAATCGGATCTCCATTAAAAATGAAACAACCCATATCCCATCCACCCCTCCAAACATGTATGAAATCATCAATATGTTGACCAACCATGTTAGAGAGGTCCTCCATAAAATCATTTGTATCATCGGGTGCTATAGTGGGAAAACCCCCCTATGGACTACACTAGGGTTCTAAAGTGCAGGCAGAGCTAATTGTCTAAAGTCTCATATTTTTAAACACTACCTCGACAATACCCCACATTCATGCATAAAATACAAAGTATAAGGATCCGATAACTCTACCTTAAACTCGGTGTCCAATGTCGATCATTTTGCGTTCAGTCCCTTCTCGACTACAAGTCTCCTCCCAAGGCCAACCTGCATTCACCAAAAGACAAACAAGAAACTACAAACATTCATCTTATATATGAATTAGTGGGTTAGATGTCATAATAAAATGTAAATCAAACATAAGGATTGAACACATCATATGGCGGGACAAAAAAAATACTTATTTATATTAATCTCACAAAATCACTTACAAAATGAGATCGGTGACTGCTCCTCGAACCCGGTCCTGGGCTCCTCTTCTCCAAGCTCCAACCGCTTGCACGTATCCTTATCCTCTCACAATTCTCTCTAGAGAATGGGCATAGGCTTATGAATGAGGGAAAAAGGCAAGAATAGGGAATTCTGGCTCAAAACTCACAATGTGGTTGCAAATTCTTTGGGCAAGGGGGGAAAGTGAAATGGGAAGATTTTCACTGTTGCTATGTTTCTCCTTGGAATGAGACCCCAACACCTCCTTTTATATGGGAAATGGATGGTTATTCGGTTGGGTGACGGGCTATAGGTGGTGAATTGGTTGGGAAACCACCCAATAGCCCGTAATCTCAACAAATTCCTTGCAACTTTTGTGGGCATACGCGGGCTGTAATGGTGCATCTAGCATACGTACACAGGAAGTAGTGGTGTAGCTAGCGTACATACATGGGTAGTAGTGGTGCAGGATGCGTACATCTTCAAAAATAATGTTTTTAAGAAGAGTTTTTCAATGATGGCTTGGAAAAAATAGTAAGTAAGATGGTTTGATGCCAGGTATGCATGTATGGTGCAATTTAGGGTTATAACAGATGCCCCCTAATGTGTGAGGTCAGAAGAGCATTTGATGGCCGAAATACATTATAAATCTTCACCAAAGTACGAATCGAGTGAGCCCGGGACCAGAGTTCAGGAGGTGCCATCTGCAAAATAACAATTGTCTCACCGAGGAGGGCATACCCATGCTCAGGATGAAATAAATCATGGCTTCCAATCAAATACACTGTAGATACATGTCATATAACTATATAAAGTGTATCCGCGAACAATACACAATGGATCTACATCTCAAAATCAAAGATATACTTGTATAGTATCCATATTCAAGAAGCCAATGATGCCTAATGGCTGGAGATGAGGTCTTCAGAGCTCGAGCGAAAACTTCAAGATCTTCAAAACTCGAGTAGGAGTGTAATATGAGTGTATGACTTCACTACCCAGAGGTCTTCAATGGTTCGTTGGGGAACAAATAAGAAGATCTCGGTGATCAAGTAAAGAACTTCATTGATTTTGAACAAGGACTTGATTCGACTTTAGGGATGGTTGGGCATGAGGTCAAGAGACAAACTATAGAAAGGCTGACTCAAGTTGGGTAAATCTTCCCTTGGACAATAGCATGACTCAGGCAATATGACATTGACATAAGTTCACGATGTAGGAGGCAACACAAACTCTCCATGTGTTTGGAAGAATAACCAAACGAAGGAGGACACAACTCTATGTTACTATAACAACTTCCTAAGGTCATATTAAATCCCAAAGATTGACGAATAGATGAAAGGATGTGTTTTTTCCAAGGGTGACTCATTGTGATGCCATAAAAATAAAATACTTTTCCCATCCTCTTTTTGGGGTATATTTGATTTTTTTTTGTTTGTCTTTTTCAATATTTTGGAGAGCTTGAAAAAAAAAAATTGAATGTTATGTTATAAAGGAGGAACGAGTGTCTCAAGCATACTAGTTCCAAGTGCAAGGAACACACTAATACTCATAGCAAGGAGACATGTGTAGGAAAAAGACACTCAGGAAAATTCCTCTATGGGTCAAGGTGTCAGATCGCAAAGGCAAAGTGCTACAAGGCTTGCGTATAAGGCATGCTTCAAAGGTTCAGTTGAGAGCAACATGGAGCTGACATTAGGCCAAAACACAGGAATGCAAATGCAATTAGCAAGACACGATGAAACCCCCTTCAATGTATTTTTTACGAGCCCATAGAAGGTAAGCTCGGTGGTTTTTCATTTTTAGAGAGTCTGAAAAAAACATATGGTACCTTTTTCGAAGATAGTCTAGTCGGCTCGAAAAAAGGGATAAACTAGCATCGAAAAGACGTATATTCAAAACCATTTTAACGAGTGTGACAAATACAAGATCACTCGACAATATTTTCAATTTTAAGGAATCTGAAAAGAGATTAACTATGGACTCACTGTCTTTTTCTAGATTTAGTCTCCTTAGCCCGAAAAGGTATAAAATCTACTTAGGAGAACTCTCCCGGCGAGACGAATCTCCCGAGGTGTACCTTTTACCTCATTAATCTACATGTCGGAAAAAGGGGTAAACTCATGCCAGTAGATTTTTTTATTCAACCAATTAACGAGTGTGAAATAACAATGTCACTCGACGATCTTTTCACTTTTAAGGAGTCTGAAAAGAGCTTAACTATGGACTCCATAGGGGATGTTCTTCTGGACCAATTTAACGAGTGTGAAGAAACAAGCTCACTCGATGATCTTTTCAATTTTAGGGAGTCTGAAAAGAGATTAACTATGGACTCTGTGGGGGTTCCTTTTTCATAAATTTAGTCCCCCAGGCTCGAAAAAGGGTTAATCTTATACCTGAGAATATTTTTCTAGCGAACCGAAGCTCCTAAAGTATACATGTGTTCGTACAATTGACCATATAGACCAAAAAATGGGTAAACTATCGTCAGACAGATGTGCCTTTGAATTTTAATTTGGAGAGCATGAAGGGCAACAAGATCACTCGACAATCTTTTCATGTGTAAAGGGTCTGAAAAGGGCTTGAAAGAAGACCCATTTTTTGGGAGTCCCGAGGGTGAGGCCAAGAGTGATGGCATATCATACATGTGAAGGCTCAAACTCATAATCAAGACAAGACTAAAAGTACTCCCGAGCCTATAGTTATTAACGACGACATGGACACCAAAATGCAACTAGGATCTACCTAGGGCATCCATGTGGAAGTAGGCTCTACCACTAAATTACGACACTTCTAGAGAAGTAATGAAGGTTCTGTGTTGCAATTCGGTGGGTTCGATTCTATGGCAAAGAGGAAAATACAACAAGATGCAAAAAGTGGAGGTAGGATCCTAACTTAAATGCACAAAGTTGGAAAAAACGACTTTTCACCAAAGGACCTTAAAAGTGCCCCATCTCCCAAAAAGTTTTCCCAAACCAAAAGTAAAGTGTATCGTAACATCCAATGAGAAACTCAAGAACCACATTAAATGATTTTCAAGCTAGAAAAAATGACAAAAGGGGTCAAAAAATGACAAAAAGGGCCAAAAAAGTCTATAAATAGAAGTTGGCAGCTCATTATCACCATAGCAAATTAAGAATTGACCAAAAATCCAAAAACACCCCTTTGTTAAAGAAGTTGCTTCCGGGAGCTTCAGTGGACGAAATAAACTTCCGCTTGGACCAAGTAAGTACAAACTAGCTCATCTTTCATTTCCATCTTTCCCTTTGCATTAGTTTTAGTTTTGGGGGGGGGCGTGCACCTTTAAAAAAGGTCGACCCTACGTGTACGTGGGGTTTCCTAAGACAACCCGTGTATACCCTCAAATATATGGAAAAAAAAAATGCAATACTTAAATTTCCTTTGAACTTGTCATTTTGTAGAATGTACGTCCATTGGAGAGAGAGGGAGCATGAGTACATTGATATACTGGTCGATGAGGACCCTACAGCTATGGCCGCATTGAGAGAATGTGCTTCGTGGAAGTTCTTCCTGTGTCCATTCATGAGGGCACAACCCAGGCTATTGAATGCCTTGGTAGACTATTGACATCCTGACGTTGAGGCATTTATGCTCGAGGGGCAGTCGTTGACTCTAACGACTGAATATATCCACTTTTTGACTCGCCTCTCGAGGAGAGGTGAACCAGTCAACTCGTGTTCTTTCCCCCCCAGGCCTCACAACATTGTTGAGTTGATTGGGCTACATTGCGAGGCTGACACTGAGAAGGTCGGTTCTCAGGTGCCTATTAACAAGATTACCAACCTATCACTAAAAGTGATAGTTTTACATATTGGGCCAATCATTGGATCCACGGATTTACATCAGGCCTCCTGGGCGCACTTGCATTGTGCAGTGCATTTCTTAGATCCACGAATATTCGACTGGAGCACAACCATGCTAGACTACATGAAAAGACAACTCACCGAGTGTCGTGGGTGGGACAACAAAACTTTGGATTTGGGACCATTTTGTGCTCATTCTTCATCAAGAGGGTGCCCAGTCTTAGTCCACAAGAGACAATGCAGGGGCATGTGGCCTCCCTCCCGACAGTGTGTAGATGGGCAGCGTTGTTGCCACGACAGGGAGGATGGAGGACCATAGAGGCCTTCAATGACACCTTTTTTGACTGGTGGGAACGACAGATTCTGGTGATAGAGGACTACCCCTGTGTCGGGATCAACTTTTCCAGGGACCCGGACATGCCCATAGCTCCCTGAGCTGAGCGAGGAGAGATAGGTACGTTTGTTTTTAATGTTATTTAATTTTTTAGTTTTCTTTTTATATATATCATTTTTATGGGAATCAGAGTATCTGACAACTATGTATCTATTTATGTACAAATGTGGGTCCAGTGCGTCCAACAGACTTCTCAAGGACTAGGCGGTGTCCTCGACCAGAGGCAATACTAGCCGCATCCGTCGGACCAACAGCAAGGGGACCTCCAGCCGAAGAGGATGAGAAAGTTTTGAGACGGGTGGAGCGGAACCTCACCACACTCACTCGCGCAATCCCTATGGCAGAGATCGAGGATCTCCCACTATCGATGCAACCTCACATAGTTGGGGTGCCACAGACCTGGTTCCAACTCTTTTGGCATTTGGCAAACGTCATGGTTCACTATGGTAGGGCCAAAAGGCCCCGCCCTTAGCTTAGGATAGACCACTTACGTGTCGGGGGAAATTTCTGTATATTTTTTAGGGAATAAGCCATGTGATGTGTACTTGATATGTATTTTTGAGGCACTTGCACCCACCTATGTACTCTGAAAATTTCGATATATATATATATATATATATTTACATATTTTATGTCTTATGGATCACATTTATTTACAAATTTATTTTACATGTGTATGTGTGTTTTTTCTTACGTGTGTGCAATATGCCAATCTAATACTTGATTAGCTAGAGTATTTGTCATTTGATTCAATCTCCTAGGAACATGGATGTACGTAATGTAATTAAAACAACGTTCTAAGAGACGTACCCTAAGGAATCTTCGATGTAGAGTAGGATCATAAACGCGGTAAACCCCATTTAACTGGGACACAACCAATTGTGCATATAAGTATACCCGAAGGTAAGAGATACCATGCGACGGAGTGTCACGAAGCAACTCTATTATTGCACTGTATTCGATGACATTGTTTGTGGCATCACCTAAACATATACCTCCAGAAGATAGCAACTGGCCTTGAGGTGTGAAGATCACCCAAGCTACGGAAGAAAGCCTCCAAGTGTGTCGGCTAGCGTCATCCGCGAACCCAACGAACACCTCTGATTCACTTAACATCTGCCATAGTGAAAAAGATGACATCAAAACAACACGTCCATAAAACAAAAAGAAAAATAAAATAATTGTATAAGATCTATACATATGTACAAGAAGTCACCCAAGGCAACCCACCTACGAGTAATACTTCTTGAGATAGAGCCCATTTCTAGGCTATGCTGAGATGTTCCCTTCAAAATCAACTAGACGATAAGCGCCCTTCTTTAATACATCCTTCACAATGAACGGTTCGAACCACATGGGTTTGAACTTGCCTACCCCCAAGGGATCCTTATCTTGGTCATAGACCAGGACAAGTTCGCCTTCAGAGAAAATCAGAGGATGAACGGACCGATCATACTGATATTTAACTCTTTTCTTGTGAGCCTCATTGGCTAAGGTTGCATCGCATCGTTTCTCATCGAGTTGATCGAGATATAATAAGCATTCCTCAAGAGGTGAAGTGTCTGGAAATAAATGTACTGCCAACTTTAAAGATGGGATCTAACATTCTATTGGCAAGACTACTTCCATCCCATAAATGAGTTGAAAAGGTGAAAAACCAGTGGCAGTATTTACATACGTTCGGTAGGCCCATAATGTCGAGTACAACATCAAATGCCAATTTGACTTGGCTGAATTGATCGTTCATGGCAGAATAGTCTTAAGAGAATTATTCACAGCTTCCACCTGACCATTCGCTTGTGGGTAATAAGGTGATGAGTGTTCTTGCCTCAACCCTAGCTTTGACGTTAACTCAAACATCATTTTGTTCTGAAACTAACTGCCATGGTCAATGACAATATCCTTCGGGACTATAGAAATATATGAGGTCCTATGAGGCTGCCATATAAGGTATGTCCCTTACCTTATTATCGCTCTGAGTTTTGAATGCATGGTTGTCTTATTTTGTTGTTTTATGACAACAAACAATCATCCCACTTTTTGCTCAATGTTTTATAGGTTAGGTGCTCTTTTAAGGTGCCCTTGCAAGTGTTTTCTTATCTCAATGTTAGCACATGCAATATAACTTAAAACACATAACACTACCTCTAGATATTGAACTTTAAAATGTTGATCTACACTTCTAAACATGCATAAAATTGACACAAGTATTTTTGGTCAACATGACCCTAGATAAAAACCCCCCGGGAAAAACCAGTTTGGGATATATGTCTATATAATGATGATCAAAGAAATGGATACAACAGTAATGAAATAGAATGAAACCTATATACATAGCAGGCTTATCTCAAGCCTTGCCACAAGAACCAAAGAAAGAAGTGCCCAAACTATGGTGTTCCCTCTCCCTTTGTTGCCCTCTGCACTGCACTGAAGCACCCTAGCTCATCAGTAACCCAATGAAGAAATCCTTCCACAGGAATGTCCTCTCCTGTGTTGTCTCTCCACTGAAACTATCAGAGATCGAATCCTTCAAGCAAATATGCTACCAAGTAGCTGCTAGTCTTCTCAACATGTGCGCCCTCCTCCAAGTAGAAATGATCACCAAAAATAAATAGAGACTAAATCTAGATATCTCTCACCATGAAAGCATGCACCCTCCCTCTAGCCTCCTCATGCATCAGACCTCATCTCAATCTGACAAGTCCTCCTCTCCCAATGAGCAACTGAAGGATCCAAGTGCACCCTCCTCTCTCACATGCACCCCTCCTCCATGAAAATGATCCTGACCAAGAAGAGAATGCTAAGACTCCATGGAAATACTCTCCATGCAAGCTCCAAGCCAACACAAGCTCCTCCTAAGTCAAAACAAGGGTAATAGTCTTCCCTTTTGAAATTTCACTTTTGACATATTTCACTTTTGACTTAAAACTCCTAAGTCAAAGTGAAATTATAATCATAAAGTAAAGTACAAGGGTAATAGTCTTCCCCCTTTGTGCTTAGAGACTCATAAGCACATGGGGACCACTTTCCAAGGTACCCAAATCTCAATAGGGACCCTGAACCTTGCTATTATTGGATTAAACAAGAAGAGAGTTGTTGTCTCTCCATCATCTTTGAACATTGGCATAGCTTCAACCCACATAGTGAAGTAGTCTATTGCTACAATGATATAACGGTGCCCCCTGGCTGAAGGGGGGTGGCATGTAGTATAATCAATCCCCCACTTAGTGAAGGGGCCAACAGTAATGATGAGAAACATAGGAGCAGGGTGTGTCCTCATATTCCTTGAGAAGATCTGACACAGGTGGCACTTCTTAACCGATTCAATGCAATCTTTGATTAACGTCGGCCAAAAGTAACCAGCTCGTAAAATCTTTTGGGTTATTGACAACCCAGAAAAATGACTACCGCATGCTCTAGTGTGGCAATCATTAAGCACGAGTTTTGCTTCTTCATGAATGAGACACCGACGAAGGATGCAATCTACACCTCGATGATACAATATGTCCTCGAGTATGAGATAGTTCTTCACTTGATGGCGTATGCATCGACGCTCATCACGAGAAGCAGAATCGAGGCACTTCAAAGTCTGTATATATACTATTATATCTCCATACCAGGGGTCCGAAGATGAAATCATAAAAATATCTCCTTTAATCAGTGATTCTTCGGGCGTAACATCACCTGACTCGACCAGAAGTTTCGAGATAAGTTCCGCAAAGACCAACGACTTTTTATATTTCACGAAAACAAAATCTAAGTCAAATTTCTGGAGGATAACAATCCATCTACTGATCTTTCTGCCAATTACACGTTGCATCAACACGTATTGAAATGGATTCACAACTGCAATGACGGAGGTCTTGCGAAATAAGATATAATGACGGAACCGTTGGACAGCATGTACTGCTGCCAATGCAAGATTCTCAACGTGGGAGTAGTTGAGTTCCAATCCAACCAAACCTTGGCTCAGGTAATAAATGGCGTTTTCTTCAAGCAAATCATCCTCCTGAACCAAGACCATACCGATGGTCGACTCTGCTGCAGCCAAATACAATAAAAAATATTTATTATAGTTGGGTGGCAAAAGTAGAGGGGCAGATGTGAGGGCACGTTTCAACACTTTGAAAAAACATTGAGAGGCTTCGTCCCAATGAAAAGGAACTCCCTTCTTCAATAAACGCATAAACCCTTTGGTGATCTTGGCATAGTTCGCAATAAAACGCTGAAGAAAATTAGCTTTTTCATGTAAACTCTGAAGCTGAGGGACTATGCACAGGGGAGGAAATTGAACTATCGCCTCAACCTTTAGAGGATCAACCATGATCCCTATTTTCGAAACTATAAAACCTAAAAGATGACCCGACGTCACGCAAAAACTTCATTTGTTTGGATTCAAGTGAATCTGATAGTAGAGACATCGCTCAAAGATAAGTCGGAGGTGTGTGGGATGATCAACTCTCTTTCGAGATCATGATGGTAAATCCTTGAGATAAGCCTCAACTATGTGTTTGAGATCATGGAAAGCAAAAGACATGGCCCGGTGAAAAGTGGCTCTAGCGTTTTTCAAGACAAAAGGCATCTTTTGATAAGAAAATGTACCCCAAGGACAGATAAAAGTTTTTTATGCTGGTCTTTGGGATTAATTTGGATCTGATTGTATCCCGAAAAACCATCCATGAAAGAAAAGACCTCACAGCCTGCGCATTCATCGACGATCTGGTCAATGAATGGGGTGGGGAAATTATCCTTTGGAAAGGCCTTTTTCAAATCATGGAAGTCCATACATATGCGAATCATTCCCTACTTTTTGTTGACCGGAACGGGATTTGACACCCATTGAGTCAACTGAACGGGGTAGATGAAACCAACTTTGAGTAGTTTCTCTACTTCAGCCTTAATAGTTGTTGCTTTCCGAGGATTAACCAAACGAAGCTTTTGTTGAACTGGCTTGGCGTTAGGATAAGTTGTGATTTCATGTTCGACGATTCTTGGATCAATGCCTGGCATTTCCTCGTAAGACCAGGAAAAAACGTCGCAAAATTCTTTAAATAAATCTATATAGATCTGAATCTCCTCAGGGGAATAGTCCGCTCCGACGAAGATATTCTCCATGACGCCAGGGGTTCTGGAGATGTCAATAAGTATCGTTTTAGCGATGGGTTCCATATTACCCTCAGCATAATTTTCTTGCGTATCCAGAGGATTAATAGGACAAGACCTATCTCCAGACATAGTCAACACGCATTCTCCTGCCTCTATTCTTCTTAACTCTGGGAGAAAATAAGATATGTGATGGAGATCATCCCAGTGTCTGTCTGGACCATTCAATGCCTCTAAAATCACCTCATTAGAGGACATGACCAATTCTAAAGAATCGGTAGTGGCAAGGGAACCTTGAGCCTAGGCAGGTTCGAGAATTGGATCTAACTCCAGTGCAGGAGTCAGATCAGGGTCAGCTAAAGCTTGTTGGACAATAGAGTACACAAATTTTGTCACGGACAAGGGCATGGGCATGCCATGATGCCCTTTCCCTTCCATCGTGGTCAATAGGGAAGGAAGAATCCACAGATCATTAAAGTAATTCATGCGGAACGACGACATGGAAAATATTTCAGCCTTAGGCTAGTTGGGGACAACCGATATCATCTTGACATCGTCGGAAGGAGGCGGGAAAACGAAAGTATCCATGAGAGGTGGCCACAAACTAACCCCCACATTGACGATGGCGTGTTGTGGGTTATCAATCATCGGGACGACGGATGCCCCCGATGAAGGATCAGGCCTAGAGACAATTGATCAATGGTCACGATTCGACCCTCATGTGGAAACAACAAGACCCAAAAAAATGTGGCAACCACTGAATGCATGGCATATGTCCAACTCCTTCCTAACAATAGGTTGTAGTCGAGAGGTGCATCGACCACTTCAACTTCGACACACACGGTCTTCCCTCCTAATTGCATGGGGAAAGAAGGGATAATTTCATGTGGTCTGAAAGAATGACTGTCAAAATCCATAAGAAGAGTAGGTAATGGAGACAAAATGGGTTTTCCAATGGCCTTCCAACACACTAACGACATCACGCATGTCAAGGTTCCCTCATCAACCACCGTACGAAAAATATTATGGGTAAGAGATTTCGTGGGGTGAGCCACTACTATCTAAAATGCGACGTGGTATGGGAGACGAGGCTTCAAGTTGGTTGTATCAAGCATGATAGTTCCTGGATTACATGTCTCAACGGATCGTAAGGCAACAAGTAGAGCCTTTCTTTGCATAGGGTAGCTCTGGAGGACTTCCAAAGTAGACATCGCGCAAAGGGTTTGAGACAAATCCTCCACCACAGAGTAATTCTGGGTGGCCCTCGGGTTTGGATTATGTGAAGCATTTTTGAATGCCCCTTTCGAGATGTGTGTCAATGTTTTGCCCATCATTCTCTCAATCTGGAGAGGAATAGAGGGATTTTCGGCTTCTTTACCCTTTTCAGCAGTACTTGGCAGAGGGGGTCCCTGACTGCCCCCATTCATGCTAGAAGAGGCTTGAGTCAAATTTTTTCCATGTGGAAATGGGTTCGCTAACATAATAGGTTGTTGCTACACCAATAACTTATGGGCCTCCACAAGACGAGGGCACATGTGAGTCAGCTGTTCTTCTGCGCAAAGGTTACATAGATACTTCAAATTCTTTCTCTCTATGTTTCCCCCACCAGCATTATTGGTAGGTTTCTTATCCCCCTTACCCTTCTTTCATTGTTTTTTCTTCCCTTCAGGCTATTGGTTGGCCTTCAAGTTCGTCGATTACACATTGTTTACATCTGATGTTTGAGTAGGGGGAGCAACCAAACTAGGAGTTGAGTTGGCCACTGTTTGCTTTATCGATAATTGTTGTAATTGGTTTGACAATAGATCGGTGGGATTCCCTTGTGTTGAACCAATGATGCCATCAACATGTGGTCTAGACTTGTGTCTGGTCTTGTCAAGAATAGACTGTGGCACATCTGGGAAAACTTTGTAAAGTAAACCACACTGAGAGTAAATTAGTTCTAGCTGTTGAGCTCTCATTATTGCCTCTTCCTCTGAAAATATCTTCGGTGTTGCAACGTCCTTGGATAACTGGGGTACCAAAGACTTAAGGAACCACTCCAACAGGACCACTGGTGGAACTGGTACTTTAATCAAACTCTTCTAGCACTGCCATTCTCGAATTTGATCAGAGATATGGATGACCTTTATCTTCTCAAAATTGGCCAGCAATTCAGTTCCAGCATCGTATCTCACTGGTAATTGAAAATGGTTTAAGAAAAACATTGCCAATTCGCCAAAAGTAGACTTTTCAAAATTATTGAATGACCCAATTTTTCATGATCCACGTTGGCCTCCTATGCCGACCAAGTTTCCCTCAGACATTCTGAAGTTTGAAGGAAAGCCTAACGAATATCTAGGCGATCATGTGACTACCTTTCACTTATAGTGCTTGTCCAAATCTTTGAGAGACGACTCCGTCCAGTTGCGTCTATTTCAACGCACTCTTATCGTGAGTGCCACGAAATGGTACATCGATCTCGATCGCATATAAAGTGACTTAGAGAGGTGAGCCCTATTGAGCCAATAGATGCCTTTGTTGATTGGACAAGTCTAATATAAGTAAGGGATGATTCCCCATTGTGGAATCATATCTTCCTTGTGTGTTTGGAAATTACAACAAATACATCTACTTTGTAAAAGGTGTGCACCTCTCTTGGGCGCTAGTCTTCTAGGGCTTAAGCACCCTCTTGTGTGCTAGGTCATTCTTGGTGGTGAAAGGTATTTATCTTGAAGAATATAGCAAAGGATTTGGTTGGGTTTTCTTCCCTTGTTGAGAAGGGTTTCCCAGAATATTTCTCGTGTTCTTGTGCATGGTGTTTCTTCTTGTGATCTTGGTTGCTGCAACATTCTTGTTTATGGTTAAGACATCATAAAATGAAATGAACTACATGCTTAACCTATCTTATTTAAAAATCAAAACTGGGGGGCCTATTCCACAGCTAGGGTCTTATGCCATCCTCCAGGAGAATGGCTCTTGTAGCTGCACTAATTTCAACACTCCCTCTCAGCAAGAGAGGCATTCTCAGCAACACCAAGCTTGTCTCGAAAGTACACAAACTTTGTCAAGGACAGTAGCTTGGTCAAAATATCTGCAGTTTGTTCTATCGTTGGAACATACTGAATATTGAGAATGTTCTTCTGCACCATGTCCCGAACATAGTGGTATCTCATCTCAATGTGTTTCGACCTATCACGAAACACCAGATTCTCGGAGAGATTTATACAGCTCTAGTTATCATAGTGGATGACTATGGGTTCTATCTCGGTAGTGAACAAGTCTGAAAGTAGCTTTCTGAGCCACGATGCTTCTCGGCTAGCAACACTTGCAGTAATGTATTCTTCTTTTGCAGTCCTCTGGGCTATGGAGCCTTTTTTCCTGCTGGACCAGGAGATCATCGTTGAACCCAAACTGAAATAATATTTGGAAGTTCTCTTTTTGTCCACTGTATTGCCCATCCAATATGAATCTATATATCCATGAAGCTTTACACCTCCACTGGAAGTGTATCTAATCCCATAGGCTATAGTCCCCCAAACATATCTCAACAGAGTGTGAGTTTAGAGTGGGCGCATGAGTGCATGGTAAAGTTAAGTGAGTGAGTGGGAAAGCAAATTGAAGTGCATGGTATGCATGTGGGAGATAACTCAAGTGAACTCATGCGACCACCCTAACTTTGGAGACATGTGCCCTAGCTTAGGTGGACGCCACATCTGACTGAAGAATTGCCACATGTCGACCTCTGAGGATGCCACTTGGCACTGCATGGACGATGGATGGACCTGTTAAATATAGAGGTAGTTAAAAATAGAACCTCTAAAAATAGGACTCGCTAAAAATAGAACCTCTAAAAAAAGGGCCCTCTAAAAATAGATGCATAGTCCTATTTTTAGAAAAATTGTCCACATAAATACTGCCAAAAATAGAAATTCGTCTAAATACCCTTGACTTTATACTCATTAATATTGTATTTCTGCAAGGGATCTGAATATGCCATCAAAATTGTCATGCAGGCCCTAATGCTCAACCTGCTAAAAATAGAAATCTGGGTGACATCATCCAGAAAAGGTTCAAAGGCCTCTCGATCCCTCAAGGATCAATACTGCGCTCTCAAAATATAAATCTGAGGCCTGGATCACAACCTGCTAAAAATAGCCAGTTCCTACATGTCACCCGAAAAGTGTCATCGGGCCTAGGAATCCTACAAGAACTCATACTGTATGCTCTGAACTGCCCCAAACTATCAGGAGACCCACTCAAACCATGCCTCCTAAAAAGTAGCAACACCTGTATGTATACATCTCTCTCTAAAAAATGCATGGAAACCAAGTAGACTGTGTCTCTGAACTAAGCAACCATGTACTGATCATGTACCTACCTCATGTGTGAACCAACCTCCTGCTCAACATAAGTGTTAAAACCCTAGGAAAATCTCAGTATGCCAACCAAAGTGTTGCATGTTGGCTCTTAACCCTCAAGATTTTCAAGGGTGAAAATCTAGGGGTTAACAATGGCGACTCAAGGGGATGGGATCCCCTTGTGGGATGTCGAGAACCATAAGAATATATGTGTCCATATAATCAAACTAATTCCCTATGAGAACTTTGTAAGATGTACCAATGATGCTCTATGAACTGAGGGATGTGTACCAAGAATACCCATGTAACTGTGTGGAAGGATGACAAAAGGCCCTGTAATCTGATGAAGAACAACCTATAAGATGACCTATAGTACCAAAGCATTTCCAATGGGCCATGGACTCAAAGTATATAATCCTCCCAATGAAAACTAAAAACCAAGGGGTCGCATATGAGTCTGTTACCTTCTATCACCCAATAATGTACACTCCTTCGTGTGGTAAATGTGTTGATGTCAACACAAGGGAGAAAGTCACTTCATCAGATGTCAATAATGTAAACACCCGTGAAGTGCGAAGGAGCACCACCAATAATGTCAATGGGTCCTAAGGTACGAGCACAACCTGAGACTGTGAAAGATGTTTTGAAGTCGAACAGTGAAAAGGATCATCCAATCAAGGCCCAATGATGCTTAGCCTTGTCGGATGCGAAATAATCGCCAATGAGGCTAATGGCTACTAAGGTGCTCTACTTCTGGGTCATCTATAGATAATGTGTTGAAGTCGATACAAGATGATCTGCTAAAAATAAGATCAATGATGTCTCTCCTCCCTTAGTGCAAAGTGATAACTCAAGAAGATCAAGATGACAGAACCAGGTACCATATCCCTATGTTGGATGGGAGAAAAATTGACTCAAAGCGAAAGACTGAATGATAATAGATGAGGAGACAAGACACAAGATGACTCAAAACACTCCTATGTCTCCTCAAACCTACCCATACTAAAGGCTAAATGCTCTAAGAACAATGACAAATGGAACTCCCATCCAAACTCACTCAAGTGATAGACACAAAGGCTCGACATGTGTAAGATAGACATTGAAATTTTGACCCAGGAATAACATTTATGTAAATCCATTTATTTAAGAAAAAGGAAAGACACACAAGACTCGACCACATGTTGATATAACTAGGATAAAATCAGTGACACTTACGCAAATACTGAAAAGTAAATACTTAAATGGAAGATACTTGCAACGGAAAGTAAATTGTTGTCCTAAAACTGTAAAAAATTAGCAAGAAAGAAAGACATGAAAAGACAATGTCGAAAGGAAAGACAACTACCCTAAACCCAAAAGTTTTACCTCCAAGCTGCCATGATTAAATCATCATACTCAAAGGACCAATGTAACCATGCAGCTAGATGATCAATCCAACGAGAAAGGTTAGCACGGTCAACCTTCCAAGGGGAACAACCATGAAATCTCATATGACCCAAAGTCGCCTTGAAATACTTGTTGGTGAAGCCATCACTGAAGGGTGCCAATTGACTAAAGGCTAGTTGAGACTTATAGCATGGTATTTCAATAGTAACAAGCATGAATGCATGAGAGTCGAAACTCTTGGCATCTACCTGCTGAAATACCTCCATCATTATGAGCTCAAATAGGTCATGGTGAACTCTAATATCCAAGCTTTGATCAATCTCTGGATGCGGAATTGTAGGCAAAGTGTAAGGGACATCATCGTCTAGTTGAACTACAAGTGGATCCTCCTACTATAACGGTATCAGATCAAGCTTCTCCTCAACCACTGCTATGATAGGAAAGGATGAAGCCTCTTGTTGATTGATCTCAACTTGGTTAACCTGTGGTTCCTCCTCTTGAAACTTTTCAAAAGGAAGAGTATGCTCAAGCCTATGTAACAAAGTTCAAAAGACGTGGAGGTAAGAAAATATTTGGTTCAGGAAAGAAATTCAATCATAAGAGAGATATGTCAAAAGTACAATGTTATGGATGACATGAATATGGCCACTACAAAAAGGATTATCCTAAACTAGAAAAGAAGAGAAAGAAAATACACCATGTGTCAATTGTCAATGATGAAGAACCTTCAAACAAAGCCAAGCATGAAGAAATAGATTTCTTCTACTACTCAACTCTTACAGGATCCTTTGAAGATGATATGTGGTCAATCGATAGTGGAGCTTCAAGACATATGACTGGTGATAGTGAAAATCTCTCAAGCATGAAGGAAAAGGAAACCTCTCATAAAGTGGAACTTGGAGACAATAACTCCTATGCAGTCAAAGGAATGGGAAAAGCCTCTATCAAAATGGAATTAGGTAACAATGTTCATCTTAATAATGTTTGATATGTTCTTGGTTTGAAAAAGAATTTAGTATCTATTTCTTGCTTGGAAGACAAAGGAGATAGAATAGCCTTTGTCGATGGAAAATTTCTTGTATGTGTTATCATCATAACAATTTTCAGATCAGGATCCAAGTTTCAAATATTTAGCGAAAAGCCACATTGCTATGAAAGTATGATAGTTTAGAGGATAAGGTCTTATATGGCGGCATGTGGAAAAATATAGCAGAGGCATGAAAGGTAGGATTCAGCGGACCGTCGATCTGAAGCATCCCAGATCAACAACTAAGGCACATATCGGGGATTGAAGCAACGTGGAATTATTCGAAGGCGGACCGGGGAAAACCACCATGGTTTCATTTGTGGACATGTGGCACCTCTGGAGGTATGTCGGGGCAAAAAACGGTCTACCTAAGATCGCTTTCTCAAATCCCCGATATCAAAAGTTTTTGGGGCACTGTGGACTGTATATCTTGGAGCGATCCAGATCAACAACTGAAACTCATATCAGTGATTGAAGTAGCGCAAGGATTAATCATTCGAAGGCGGGTCGGGGAAAACCACCATGGTTTCATTCGTGGATGTGTGGTGCCTCTGGAGGTACATCGGGGCGAAAATTGGTCTACCTAAAACCATTTTCTCCAATCCCCGATGTCGATAGGCACATATAAAAGGAGGGTCCCCAACATTATTTTATGATACTTTGAAACATTCAAACGTTCAAAATTTGGCACAAACCATCCATTCAAAACTCAATCTCAAAGTTGGATCAGATTCATGTTTTCTTCGTCACTTAATAGGTATTTTTCACAATGGCCGCTAATCCTGTCATTTTATCCGTGAATGAATAAGACATTGCATCTAGAGAAGAACCCCTAATTGACAGGGACTCCGATGTTTTCGATACAGAGTTAACAGTCTCGCCTGTTTTTCTGTCCAGATCGAATTTGTTAGACAATGTTGGGAAGCAGATCCCTTTTCTCGAAACGTCTCAAGCCTCCATTACCCCTTATGTCATAGAAGTAGTCTTTCCTTTCCCTGAGTTCATAAGCTGGTGTGCAGAGCAATATTCACAGGAAGAAAGAGTTATTTTGAATAAATTAGGGTCAGAGTTTTCATGTGAAATAGATAGCTTGTCACTTCAACATACCCACAGTGTATTAGAGTCTTCCTCCATAGCATCAGATCCCTTCGACGGAGAGAAGATGATCACAGTTTACAGAGAATGCCCTTCAAAAATAAAAACCTTGTTTCTGCAAACCATTGTCAAACTTGAACACCATTCAAAAGGTCTATAGTTACCTATCAATGTGAGCATTATGATCATTGAGGTCCAGTGGGCTTGTTCCCTGCTTAACCAAATTTTAGGGTTAGATAATGACAAGTTCGTAGTAGAAGTCATGTTAGGTTTCCTGTTAACCTTTTTTATGTCAGAGTCTCGTCAGTCGGTCTGTATTACTTTTGATATATTCATCGTTGATAATATGCATCGACAGCTAGTCAATTTCAATTCATTGAGACACTTCGGATACTACACGCACCTGCTGAGGATGTTCCTAGAATCGAACAAGACCGAATTCCCTAAAACTGCTTTCATCTCAACTGAATGTAAAAGGATCACCATGCTTATTTTCATCAATAAGATCATGTCCAGGGTGTACAATCTTATCTTCGGCTCAGACTTGCCAAGGGTTATGGAAGAAATGAAAAGTTTTTTACAACCAAATCTAGAGAACATAGTAGGAGATTGGATGTTGTTCATACAATCTACCGTGATATGGGTGTATGGCTATCAAGAAGGACCTTATCTTTTACCAGTATTTTTGACTCCCGAAATTTTTTCTTTAGAGTTCATCAGACAAAGGATCATTTCATAAACAAATCACTTTCTAAAAGCACACAAGGCATCTAACTTAAAATTTCCTTTCATGGTAGGACCCTTTGTGGTAAAAAACAAATCTTGTTTACCTCAGATCCAAGCCAAATTCAATGAATTCGGATTTACACAATTACAAGAAAGGAAATATGACCCGCATCAGATCATATCAAAGAGAAGGCTAATGAGAATATTAATCCCCCATGAGCACAAGCATGTGGAAGGACTTGATAAACTAGATAATCTAGAAACATGTACAGATATGGAGGTCACTTTGCAACATGATCAAATAAAGCCAATAGATTCTGCCCCTCAACAGATCCAAACACAGAAAGATTCTCCAAGATTGATTGTTAAAGCCCCAAAGATGAGTGTTTATAATAAGAGGAACATTTCAGAGGCCCCCGGTGCCAGTAGTCAGCAAGATATTCCCAAGAAGATGAAAATTACACCACCCTCTCAAGTGGTTGACCTGGAAGAAGAAGAACCTAAAGAGAAAATGAGCATGGATATGGTGGAAGGTGCAACCAAGAACGAAGAAGTTGGTATAGGAAGGATGCCACAAAGTGAAAGCGGCACAAGGGTTTTCAACAGCAAGAAACACATATTTAGCAAGACACATGGGGCAGTATATCAATCCAAAGAAGACTTGATGAACCAGTATGTTGTAAAAGGAAGTATGGCCAACATTGAGATAAGAGACTTGTTGCCCGAAGTAGAGAAGATCTCCCTGCACAAGATGTCCTTGTTCTCAGTCAGAGATGTGGAAAGGAAGACATTTAATATAGCAATAGAAGATGATGATAAGGTGTCTGAAATCAAGATGCACTATGAGAATATTAGTGCCCTAGACAAAGTAAAGTTCCACAGGAATGCTATACTCGGACTACCTAAGTTTAAGTCTGAAAGTTTCAAGATTGACAACACATGCACTCAAATTATATGGACAATTGAAATAGGAGAAAGCATCCAGCAAAGTCTGGCAGACACAAGTCAAAAGATTGGAGTCTGAAGGCCCTCAAGGAGTAAAGGCTTCTTTAGATGAGAAGGACAAGATAATCCAAGGTCTGAAGAAGAAAATAAATGTGTCCCCTACTGAACATCCACAGGTATTAGAGCTAGCTGCTCTAGAGTAAGAGAAGGAAATATTTAGACAAGAAGCACTAAATTACAAAGCTAAAGTGTTGCAGTTGGAAAAGGAGAAAGAGAATTGGTTACAAGGACAAGTAGCAACATTATATATGGCTATCATTGTACCTGCTAATGCAGAAGCTGGATCGAGCACTGATGGATTGGTTCAAGCCATGTCCCAAGTAGGCTTACAGACAGGGGAAATCAAAAGCCTTAAGGAAGCCTTGGAAAAGCTTAAATAAGAGATGAAAATAAAAGATGAAAAGATGGATCCACTCCAAAGGGAAAATCAATATTTGCAAGAGAGAGTAAGCAAGATGAGAATGACGTTAAAAGGTAAAACATTGTTACAAGGAGCTAAACATGTGATTTGGGATGCTATTGTTGTAGAGGCTGCTAAGTTCAGGGTTTATCTGAATTTTATAAATGACAAGGATAGTGTGGGTACCACGACCCAAAGCAAGTGTACTATTGTTAATGACACATTAGCCAAGAAACCTTCAAAATGGGCCCAGAACGCTATTGACTTGTTGAATTCTATGCCCACTGTTGATCTTCAGACTATTGGGGTAAAAGACAGAACTGTGTTGATCATCTGGGCCAGGAGAATCATCACCAAGCACAATTTGCTCAAATCGGTTCATAACAAAGCTATGCAAATGGAGCACAGTATACAAGAGTTTAAAGACACGTTTGAACAATTGTTTGTCAAGGGCCTCCCACCATTTTGGGATGGCAAAGGTTCATTATACAATCAAGAAGACTACAATTCTCTCCTCATTCAGTGTAGGATGGACCATTCCAAATTTGAAGCCATGGAGGAAATTCTGAAATGCCCGAGTCTGGTAGAGTATTTGGCCACAGACTTTGAAATTTTGAATCAATTTAAAATAGTGAAGATTGGCCTGCCGATTATGTCCTATGCCACATGCATTGATCTAGAGATTTTAATTAAGGAGATGATGGATTATGAGATTCCTTCTGACTCACAATGGAAGGAAATCGTGTGGCTGGGCAAGACGAAATGCAGTTTTCCCGGGACCAGTAAGTGACCCCCAGGTATCACCAAACCAACGAGTTCGACAGAATATCAGGACAAGCCATATGTCGTAAAGGAAGTTGAGCAGTCCGAGGAATCCATTCCTAGTTTTGAAATGTCTTTTGAGTAATCATTGTAAATCGGTTCATATACTGAGACTGTCAGTTGAAATTACTATAATTAGTTTTAGAAGCTGAAACGTTTCAGTTTCAACCATTGTAATTGAATTGTATAAATGTTGGGGCATTTGATTGAATTAGTGTTGGCAGAAGTGCAAGTGAACCTTTTGGTTGTTTCGAACTCTATTGTAATTTTCTGAAGCTGAATTGAATATATATGTAGAAGCTTTTGAAGTCTCTATGAAAAGTTTCTAATGGTGGTGGTATGAGTTTTGTCTTCCTTCATCATATGTATTTCATGTGATCTTTTATTCCATTTACACTTTCTTTTGTTTAAATTGGATAGTTAAAGGCCCAGAATTCATCTTGTGATGCTCTTGGATTAAGCAATTTAAACTGTGTATGTTTCTTCTTAGCTAAATCAGAATTCATTTTTGTAATGCTCTGATACAGTTATTTGTTCCTCTTTCCTCCTTCCACTCTAATTAAATTAAAGTTATAACTCAGATTCATTGCCCCATTTAGACTTTATCCTCTAGAGAGTTATGTTGGCTGGTCATTGCTTTCATTCACTTTCAGGATTTTGACTCCATAGCCCTGAGTGTTCCTCCCCTTCAATGCCAACAACTTTATTAAAACCAACCAAAATCTAGCCACCGATTTCCAAATAAATATCAAGTGACATGAGAGAGCCTTCTCTGAGTTGAGCAGGCTAGTGCTTCAGCTCTAAAGTAGGTTGAAACAGTTACCTCTGTCGTTCATCTACCAGCCAGACAAAATTTACAGAGTGCTAACAGTATGGTCTAAAGATTCAAAAATAGAAGATGCTAGAGTTATTAGGATTCGTGAAGGAAAATTGTACAAACTCCTAGGTCGGAATACTCAAGCCCTTGTACATGATGAACTCAATCCTAGTGAGTTATGGCATAGAAGGTATGGTCACCTTCATTATCAATCATTTCCATCTCTAAAACAAATGGTTGTAGGCATACAATAACTACAATCAGTACACGAAGGTATTTGCAGAGGATGTGCACTTGGGAAGAATATTAAGAAGCCATTCCCAAGTAGTGAGAATAGATCTAAGGAGATCTTGGATCTGATACACTTAGATGTATGTGGTCCTATGCCAGTGAAGTCTCTAGGAGGCTCTCTTTAGTATGTGACATTCATAGATGAATTCTCAAGAAAGACTTGGATGTACCTGATAAAGACGAAAGATGAAGTATTTGGCAAGTTCCAAGAATTCAAAGTTGAAGTGGAAATCTTGACAAATAATGTAGTGTCCCCAAGGCTGAGCCCCGTTGTAAACCAAGTTCTGAAAGAAATTGTGATTATGTTTTATAGGTTGGTGAGCCAAGTTCTTATAAGCTGGAGACTTATCTGTTTGTTAGGCCAGGGAGCCTAAGTGTTGAAGGCCAGGAGCCTGTTGTTGTACTTGTATGTGTGAAAAACATTTAATAAAATATAAACACCGCCAAGTGCAGACCGACCACGATGAATGAGTGAAGGGGGACTGAGCATCCACAGAGTGGGCAAGGAATTAGAGGTTGGAAGGTGGGAAAGGGGCTAAGTGTTGAGCCTGGGGGCTAAGCCTAGGGGGCTTAAGCCTGGGAATAATATTTTAATATTATTCCAAAAGAACATGTGCATTTTATGTTTCATTTCATCCTAAGTTTTGGAAAGGGTAAGTGTGCAAAGGGGATGCATGCTGATGGAACGCATGTAGTTCCAAGGGTGACAAGTGTCAGCCCTAGTGCATGCAAATAAAACGGCCAGGAAGAGCCGTGAGAGCGGCTCTCCTCCATTCTACCTGACAGTCTGAAGGTAAATGATCAAACCTCTGCAAAAGAATACCCGGGTGCATCCCTGAAAGCCAAAAAGCCTGGGTTGACTTCTGAGATAGCCGGTACCACCCCTGTCTGAACAGTTCAAACCTGTGTTGACCCTGCGTGGATTGTTTGTCACGCATCCCCGACAACCAGAGCATGAGTCTATTCTATGTTGGCGGATTGGGAAATAGAAGTGACCATCCATTGTTGAACCTGTTGGGAAGCCCGTGTCTGTTTTCCCCATGAGTTGTTGTGACCACGTAGTGTTGGACTGTGTGGGGTCTTGTTGTCCAGTGGTGCAACGCTCTCTCCAGGTGAGAGAGGTAATTGAAGTTGGAAGAACAGGCTGTTGGCCTGTGAGCGATTCTCTCCAGGTGAGAGAGTGCACGAAGGAAGGAGAGGACTCCTGGAAGGAACCCTATAGCTGCCACAGAGCTCGAAGACTTCTGGTCCGACCTGTTCCTGTAACCCAAGGCAAGGGAGATTAGCAGCCAAAGGACTGTCCAGGTGACAGAGAAGGTGTATTCTCCTGGGGTGGAACAGGCATGTGGGGAATGAGGGTCTGTGGGCAGTGAGCATGGGAGGTTCCTTGGAGAGAATCCCTTCCTTGTGGTTATGTGTTGTTTTTCCTGTAATCTCTGCCTAGCCTAGATTTCCTTGTCTCGGGGTGGAGCTTAGTCCCAGCTCGGGGGTGACCCACTGCTGAGTTGATGAGCAGTGTGGTCTAAGTCTGGGAGGTTCATGGAAGGCCTGCACTTGGTTGGTGGATTCTACCACTGTTAAAAGATAAGTATCTGATTATGTTTTAATCATGTTTTGGAATGACTCTACTGCTTATGATATCATGATTTCCGTTGTGTATATGAATTAGTATGAAATGCTATGGACTATTTATTATGGCAGTAACTCATATGAATACTCTGTGTAGAATGTGTTTATTGTTTAAATGCATGAGATTTATAATACCTGTATGAGTTATGTGCAAGGTGGTGTTATAAGTTTTTCTTTTAAGAGAGATTAAACCTTAGTAGCAGAAAAGGTGCGCTACAGATAAGAAGATCAAGATGCTAAGATCTAATAATGGAGGAGAATACACTTCCAAGGAGTTCATTGCCTTTTGTAAAGAAGTCAGGATTAGGAGGGAGCTAATTGTCCTACATAATCCTCAACAGAATGGTGTGGTAGAAATAAAGAACCATTCCATTGAAGAATATGTTAAGGCAATGATGAATGACCAAAATCTATCCATGTTTCTATGGGGAGAAGCAGTTATCATAGCCATATATTTTTAGAATAGAAGTCCTCATCACATATTGAAGAACAAGACTCCAGAAGAAGCTTTCTCCATAAAGAAGCCAAGTGTGGAACACTTAAGGATCTTTGGCTATCATGTCTATATCCATGTTCCCAAGGACAAAAGGAAGAAGTTGGAACCGTCGGGAAAGAAGGGAATATTCGTTGGATATAGTGAGACATAAAAAGCTTACATAATCTATGTCCTAGGTCAACAGAAGGTTGAAATCAGCAGGGACATAACTTTCAATAAGAAGTTTTCCTTCAAGAAATCTATGGAAGATTCCATGAACTCCAATGATGAAAAAGAACATGAAGATCCCAAAGAAGAAAAGTACATGTTCTCCAGAACATCCTAGTGAAGAACCAGACCAACCAATTGAACTTGTAGAACCAGTTGTTATACCCAAGAACAAAAAACGACCAGCATGGCTAGAATCCACCTTACAAGAACCAAAAAGACATAAATCTCCCAATGGCACCTTTAGGGAGAGCAGGAGGCCCAAAATATTCTCTAGTTATGTGGCACTCATGACAAGTCTTGTCAATGCAGAACCTTCCACCTTTGAGGAAGCAGTCAAGAAGAAAGAATGGAAGGAAGCTATGATGGAAGAATATCAATCCATCATGAAAAATTATGTATGGGAAATTGTGCCTAGACCTAAAGGAAAGTCAATATTAACTTCAAAGTAGGTTTACAAGATAAAGCATGCAGTAGATGGGAGTATCGATAAATACAAGGCAAGATTCGTGGCTAGAGGGTTCTCCCAGTAGGAGGGAAAAGACTATGATGAGACGTTTACTCCAATTTCCAGATATACCTATATTAGAGACATCATATCTCTTGCGGAATCCATGGGTTGGAGTTTACATCAAATGGATGTAAAGACCTCTTTTCTCAATGGAGTAATTGAGGAAGAAGTATACATAGAGCAACCTCAAGGTTTTGAGGTACACTCGAGAGAAACCCATGTATGTAGATTAAAGAAGGCCTTGTATGGACTTAAGCAAGATCCAAGATCTTGGTATGCACGAATTGACAGCTACTTGACGAGACTTGGATTTTCTAAGAGCTAGGCTGATCCAAACCTTTATTACAAGGTTGTGAATGATGTACCTGTGATCCTACTACTATACATTGATAATTTGTTTTTGATAGGTGCAAAGCCTCTCATTATTCAATGTAAGAAGGAGTTAGCCTTTGAATTCGATATGAAGGATCTTGGTCTCATGCATTATTATTTGGGACTAGAAGTATGGCAGAAGCATGGTGAAATATTCCAAGGGAAAGGGAAGTATGTTTTAAAGATCCTTCAAAAGTTTGGGATGATGGATTGCAAATCCATGGCAAGGTGATAGATATGAGGAAGTTGAGAGACTCTAATTCTGATCCAGTAGACTTGTCCATGTACCGGTAGTTGATTGGCTCATTGATGTATTTGGTGAATACCCAGTCGGACATTTGCTTTGTTGTGAACACGTTGAACCTAGACATGAGCATTGGATAGTTGCAAAGCACATTTTTAGATATCTTCGTGGGATGCTAAACTATGGTTTGAGATATTCTTCAAACAATGATGTACAATTGCATGGAGTTACTGAGTCAGATTGGGAAGGGAGTGTAGATGACAGAAAGAGTACTTCTGGTGTATGTTTTAGTTTGGGTTCTGCTATGATATCATGGGCTAGCAGGAAACAGAAGTCTGTGGCACTCATCGCTACAGAAGCAGAGTATATTGTAGCTTGTGATGCTTGTACAGAAGTAGTATGGATCTGTAAGATGGTTTCTGGACTATTTGATCAGGTGTTGGATTCGACTATGATATATTGTGATAATCATAGATGTGTGAAGCTTTCAGAGAGCCCTGTATTCCATGACAACTCGAAGCACATTGAGATCAAGTATTATTTTCTTCGTGATAAAGTCCAGAAGGGAGAAGTGACTCTCCAGTACATCTCCATCGATGAGAAGACAACAGATATTTTGACGAAGCCTCTATCCAAGATAAAGTTTTCATACTTGAGGGACAAGCTAAGACTCGTGGAGATTTCTCCCTTGGTTGAGAGGGAGGAGATGACTTCCTCGGTTAGGAGGGAGTGTTGATGGACAGACGTTCTCCCTATGGAGAATGGTCCAGGTTGACAGATTGTTGATCTGTATCATGCTAGTACAGCTTAGATATGATGTTTCAGCATCATGTTAGTACAGCTTAGATATGATACAGATGTCCTGAGACGCATCATGCTAGTATAACTTAGATATGATGCATTAGCATCATGCTAGTATATCTTAGAGATGACGCATATGTTTGAGTTGCATCATGCTAGTATAACTTAGATATGATGCAGTAGCATCATGCTAGTACAACTTAGAAATGATGCAGGTGACTCGCATCATGCCACTACAACTTAGAGATGGTGTATTGACACCATGCTAGTATGGCTTAGAGATGATGCACATCATGCCAGTACAACTTAGATATGATACATTCGCATCATGCTAGTACGGATTAGAGATGATGTAGATGGTACTCCACGTCATGCCAATACAGCTTAGATATGATGCATTCACATCATGCTAGTACGACTTAGAGATGATACAGTGGAGAGGATGTTTCTTGTAGCCATTGTGGGGCATTCGACATCTGTTGGGATAGTCATTCTTCTAGGAAGTATGCTCAGATTATAAGAATGGTCCTTGTATCACTCTATTGAGTGAGTGACTTATGCGAGACACTTTGTTGAGTGTGTTGAGTTCAGCACATGACTTATTCAACATCATGCTTGATTACTCAAATGGAGTATGGCCTCGAGAGATGATGCAGTTGATGATATATTTTTGATGCCAGGATGCTATCAGATGATACTGATAGTGGTGATGTTTCTCGTGATTTGATCTACGTGATCATGAGATAGCTTGTGTGGCTATGACGATGCTACCTGTTAATACCTCCCTAGCTTGGAGGGACTGTTGATATTATGGTAGCTGCGGGAGGTATCAACCTCCATGTGTACCCTCTGACCAGATTAGAATATTTTGAAAGCTAGAGAAACCCTAAACAGATGTGTAGAAACCCTAAGAGACAAGTCGGCTCAATAAAAGAATTAATATTAAAGTCTCTAAAGGGAGAAGTTGGCCTAGACATGTGACAAAGAACACTATATATAGAGGGTGCTTGAGCTCATTTCGACACACTCTTACACTCAAGTCAAGTAGTGTGCAAGTCTAGAGGAGGAGTTCAACTGCAGTAACTGTAGCTAGGTATTGGTCTTGGTCTAGGGCTTAGACTTTCTGCTTGGTGCGCTAACTATGGAGAAATGTGTGTTATCTCTTGGTTATCTATTGGGTCTAGTACTGCTTCCAGAATAATTCTATCTATCAAAGGTTATGGTTCCCAGGGGTGGTTGCATGCCTATGGTTGGGTGACAATATTGTGATATTGTATATGGTTAAACGAGCACACACCTTAACAGTTTCCTAGTTTTCAACAAACTTAATAGATTTTCAATGTTTCAGCTTGTGTGAAACAAAATAGAGAACATTTTCTCTTCTACACCCTTTGCATTGGGAATTATAGGATTATGAGATCAAACTTTAGGAATTGAAATCTTGTGAAGAAGAATCAAGAAAATGACTAGGGACTTGGGAGCATGACCTTGGTAATGACCTTAGCCAACTCATTACTACATAGCTTTGAGCTTGACATATGTATTGTCTAGGTTGGCTACTTGACAACGCATGTCAGATGGCTCAACTAAAAACATGTATTGGAAACCAAACCAAGTAGATGTAACATAGTAAGTGATTAATGAAATTCAATAATAGTGAAAAGAAAAATATTCTTATAATTTCCACATATAACTAGGGCACATGGGGCATGGGCCTATTAGCTTTTGGGTTGCTCTGAAAGTGTTTACACCATGCTAGGGGTGCCTTCATGTGACGTTAGAATTTGATCGCACCTCAAGTCTGGTTTATGTCTTCGACAATTATACACAAATTTTACTATTTGAACTGTAAGCATAAAAACACCGAGATGCCTAACCATTTAGCACAACGGAAAATTAAAACTAGCCATTAGACCATACACAGGTACACAGGGATTTCAAGCCCAAAAACCTTGTTCATAAACTAGAACACATGGGCTCTCATACCAGGGACAATGGCCCAATTCTTGTACAAAATAAAATATCCAACACTTACAAATTCACCTCCTAGGCACAGTTGAAACCCTCCTTGGTTTCTGTGCCAACAATCTGTTGTCAGGGTACTGTTGTAACAACCTTTATGTTTGTCCTCAACCTGGCCTCCAAGATGTCCAGAAGACCCATCTATATCAACACACAAACTGCCTCAAGACCTATTGTTAGTGTGGCTATAACAACCCCCTTTCACGGTTTTTATAGCCCTCAACACTTGTCGTATAGACAACCCTCCATGGTTGTCCAAGTCTGCCCCTGGAAGACTATTGTAATCACCCTTAACCAGCCCATTGTTCTGTTGTTATAAACTATCGTAACAACCTTTAACCAGCCCACTATTCTACAATTACATTCCTCCCTTAGCTACCAAATGCTTTTGAACTATGGCAAGACCTTCCACCATTCCCTCCTTCCTTGGTCAAGTCACTTAGGCTATTGTCCCAGCTAGGTTGAGTCCCCTATCACCTGTGACACCTTCCTTTCATGTTGCTATAACCCTTACTCAGCAGGTCGAGCCACAAAGAGAACAAGTTGAGCTTCCTCTAGGGCCTGTGATAACCTCTCCTAGGTTGGTCGAGTTCCCCAGGACCTACGGCCCTCCTTCCTTGGTAGGTCGAGCCCTTAACTCAATCAACCTCTTTTACTTGGCTGAGTCCTGTACCATCTTAACTAGGGCCTTCGGCTAGGCTCCTCCTAGCATCCCTAGTATCCTGCTACCCTACTCGACCTTCTTCATATAGAACATTCCCAAGACAAGAAAACACACAAGAACTAAGGCAAATCAACCTCTCTCCATGGTTGGACTGAGGTCACCACACTTGGACTGAAATTTCCAAGCTCTCTCCTCACATTGTCTCCACTCTAATGAAATGTCCCAATGACTTATTTCCTTTATATACAAGTCTTAGGGGTCATCAAGAAAAATTCAACATCAAATTAGACTTACATGTGGGTGTGAAGCCCCATCACAAACCCACCAAGCCCATCGTCAAGCCCATGAAGCCCCAGCTTCATTCCAAGGGGGTTTTAACCCAAACAAAAGTGTGATATGGTACCCACAACAATTCCCACATGCCCAACACCTAAGGTCATGTGAGAATACATGCCTGGAGCTACAAAAATAAACACTCCCTCTTATCATGGGAGGTATTCTCACCACACCCCGCAATCACTTGGGAGTAGATTTGTCTCCCACATTGGATCCGCTACAATAGTTGCTCTCCAATCCGCCTAATTAGTTGCTCCCTATGTCAGTAAGGCGAGTCATATTTTCTAGCATGATCCCTCCCTGGAAGACATCATGCTCCTAGAAGCCTCCTACTCCTGAGCCTCCTGTCTAGCCATCTCAACACATGACACCATCCTGACAGTCTTGGAAGATGCTTCTCTCCCATCTGAACCTGAAGGTTGGCTACCACTAAAGGACTGACTCTCCCTCTGAGCTTCATGACTCCCTCTAAAGTCAAAATCCCTCTAAATCCACTAACTCCCTCTGAAATTAGACTCCCTTTGAATCCACTGACTCCCTCTGAGTTTGCTCAACCTTTGAAGCTACCTGCTCCTTGTCCACTGTCACTCTACTACTGCGAGTCATGGCTTGCACAGGCTGGCCCTTCTGCCTATACACATTGCCCTCTCTAACTCTAGTACCATTGTTGTATCTGAGCTAGATCCTTTGGGCATGAACAACACATGGTCATCCTGAAACAAAGTTGCATAGCCCTTCTCCTCAATCGTTGAGGTTGAGAACACACTCTTGGCACCCATAGCACATTTTCCACTCATAACACATCTTCTGACTCCATCCAAAACAACACTGTACTAAATCCCTATACTCCATGCATGTTCCTTATACCAAGCTACCTGTACATACCTGAGTGAGACTCTATGAAGCTCACAAACAAAAAAAATTCCCCTATCATGTCCCAATGGCTCCCACTATATAAGAACCATGCAATCCTCCAAGGCAAGTCTCTTCCTTACCCAAGTCAATCATCTAAGTCACAAAAACTTTTTGTGTCTACGTACATGCTGCAACTAAACCATTTTCCTCTCTATGAAACAATCCCAAGTTGTGGATCGACACTCGATCTAGTCAACTCTAGACCACCGCAACTCATCTCTACAAGTGTCCTCAACCTCCTGGGTCAACTACCTCATACACTGTCGCACCTCGACACACTTTCAAGTGTGCAACTCTTCAACCTAATGAAGACTCTATCTCTTCAAACTGCCATCCACACGAACCTATCTCGAAGCACCCTAGTTGCACCCATCGCAACTCACTATGACAAGCCACTAGAAGTCCATCCTCGAAGTTTCCAACCCGCCACACAACATACTATTGTGAACCGAGATCTCCGTTAATCCACCAAAACTCCCAACCTTCCACACTACCGAGTTGCAACAGTCCACAACTCCTCGTCTGGATGATCTACTCCATGTTTCAAACCAGAGACCATCTAAATTGTTTCCACCTACAGTAGTCACTGTAGCTCCCTCTCAACAACACCAAGTTGCAATAGTCTCCAACTCCTCGTCTGGACGATCTGCTCCATGTTTCAAACCAGAGACCATCTAACTTGCTGCCACCTACAACAGTCATTGTAGCTCCCTCTCAAAGTTGAATCTTCAACACTGGTACAACTCCCTCCCAGGGTTGTCACCTGTGTAAATAACTCAAATCCAACTGTGCTTCTCAGAACCACCGCTCTGATACCATGTTAGAATTTGACCGCACCTCGGCTCTAGTTTATGTCTTCAACAGTTATACACAAATTTCACTATTTGAATTGTAAGCATAAACACATTGAGATGCCTAACCATTTAGCACAACAGAAAATCAAAACTAGCAATTAGATCACACACAGGTACATAGAAATGTTAAGCCCAAAAATTTTGTTCTTAAACCAAAACACATGGGCTCCCGTACCAGGGACAATGGCCCTATTCTTGTACAAAATAAAATACCAACACTTACAAATTCACCTATTAGGCACAGCGGAAACCCTCATTGGTTTTTGTGCCAACAATCTGCTGTCAAGATATTGTTTTAAGTTGTAATAGCCTTTATGGATGTCCTCAACCTGGCATCCAAGTTGTCCAAAAGACCCAGCTATATCAGCTCACAACCTTCCTCAAGACTTGTTGTTAGTGTGGCTATAGCAAGCCCCTTTCACTACTTTTCTAGCCCTCAACACTTGTCCTATAAACAACCCTCTGTGGTTGTCCAAGTCTGCCCCTGGAAGACTGTTGTAACAGCCCTTAACCAACCCACTATTATGTTGTTACAAACTATTGTAACATCCCTTAACCATCACACTGTTATACATATATAGTCCTCCATCAGCTACCAAATGCTCCTGGACTGTGGTGAGACCTTCCACCATTCCCTCCTTTCTTGGTCGAGTCACCTAGGTTGTTTTTCTAGCTAGGCTGAGTCCCCTAGCACCTGCAGTGCCTTCCTTTCATGTTGTTGTAACTTGTAACCCTTATTCAGTAGGTCGAGCCACAAAGAGAACATATTGAGCTTCATTTAGGGCATGTGACAACCTCTCCTAGGTTGGTTGAGTTCCCCAAGACTTGCATCCCCCTTCCTTGGTAGGTCGAGACCTTAACTCGGCCTCTTTTACTTGGTTGAGTCTTGTACCAACTTACCTAGGGCATGTGGCTAGGATCCTCCTAGTATCCCTAGTCTCTTGTTTCCCTACTTGGCCTTCTTTATCAATAGAACCTACCCAAGACAAGAAAACACACCAGAACTGAGGCAAATCAACCTCTCTCCATGGTTGGACAAAGGTCACCACACTTGGACTGAAATTTCCAAGCTATCTCCTCACATTGTCTCCACTCCAATTAAATGTCACAATGACTTCTCTCCTTTATATAAAAGTCTTAGGGGTCATCAATAAATCCCCTCCACAAGTCAACATCAAATTATACTTACATGTGGGTGTGAAGCCCCATCACAAACCCACAAAACCCATCATCAAGCCCATGAAGCCCCATCTTCATTCCAAGGGCATTTTCAAACAAACAAAAGTGTGATGTGGTGCCCATGACAATTTCCACATGCCCAACACGTAGGGTCATGTGAGAATACCTACCTGGAGCTACAAAAATCAACAAGTGAATGGTGAAAACCTAATCCGTTAGTTGTATCTTAAACCTTTTGGTTGATGACACTTGGAAAAGTTTCTATGGGTGGTTGCTTAACCTTGGACTTGGTGCTATAGTAGAGCATTGCTTGAAGAGGTGGTTATCTTATGCGGTGTTTCTTACATGGGAGGTGGATCTACCTTGGAGGAGAAGTGTTGGGCACTAAGAGGGAGGGAGGGCGATTTCTTTGCAACAAAAATAATTTTAACAATATTTGCAACTATAATTCTGGATCAACAACACAATCAAAATTCTGATGTAAAATCTAATAATAGAAATCATAATATAGATATGAGTATTACCTTAGCCAAACAAAGAACAGATTTACCCGATGTGTTGTTGTTATCCTCTTTGATGTATTCTCGGAAAAAGCTTTAAGGGATCATGGATCAAACCCTCAGGGTAGATCTCATCATGATCATTAGGACAAATGCCAAGAAGAACCTTTAGATAGTAGACCAAAAATACTAACCAGCAGGTAGGGAGTCAAGAAGCCAAGTCATTATCAAGTAAGGGCTAAGAATAGAACACCATTGTTCAGCCTAGTGATTGAAAATAGGCCTCAAACAACCTTAGTAATTTCTGCCCAGAAAACACAAAACTGCTAAGGAAATATCATCAGTTCTAAAACCAGTTCATAGGGTAATAGGTTGTGAGCATACAACACAAAAGGCAACAAATATTCTCTAGACAACAATGGTGGCACCAGCAAACACCTGGACAGCAAGGCGGCACCAGCAAACACTTGGACAGAAAGGTGGCACCAACAAACACTTGGATAGCAAGGCGACACACTCAAAAAAAATATCAGAACAAAAAAAACAGCAAGAAGAGCAACCTTTGCGGTTGGCTGGAAAGTCCCTTCTAGGTCAACGACATGCTAGGTAGAACAAGACTAAGAAAGGGTAAGACCCTCGGTGGATGGAGCGGACCAAAATACACCAGGAAGGAGCTAAGAAACTTGTTCAAAGAGTGTCACAACCACTTAGAGAACTGAGCAAAGGAGCCGCAGAAAATCTCAGACCAAAACTCGGCTAGGAAGGAGAGTGTGAGTGTAGTGAGTGAGGTAGGTCCATTTATTTATAGTTTTGGTAGGTAGGTTAGGGTTATCACATTATCCCCAACTTTAGGGTTAGATTAAACCCTAACAATTAAACAATTAATATTTTATAATAAAAAATATTAAATGTTAAATTAGAAAAGTCAACAAGGAAAATAACAAGTCAAGGAGATGGGTTTCAAAATCAAGGTGGTTAGCATTCTTTAGGAAGAAGCAAAGAATCGAACCAACACCCAAACAACAATTAAGAGGGAGCATAACTCAAGCCAGGGGTTGCAAAAGTAATAAGACAAAGTCAAAGTGGGTTCTTCTTTGAAGTATCAGTTGTAGTATCAGTTGAAGTATCAGTTGTAGTATCAGTTGTAGTCACCCTTGAAGTTCTTAAGAGTTGGTAATTATTACCGCTGCTACAAGATGGTGCCACTACCTACACATGTTATCAGAGGTATGTACTCACATATGTTTAAATTGTTAAGTTTTAAAGGGTATTTGCAGGAGAAGGGATCTATTTCCATAGATCCAGAAGGATCTTAAGATCCAACACATTAGGAGGAATAATGGAACCCAGGTTTGATTATTCTGATATACATCTATTTTGTTATGACATTATCTCTATCTAGGTTGCATGTCGAAGCTATGACCATCATACTAACCGTTGGTCAAAATTAAAGTCAAGGTATTAGATAGATTAAAGTTAAGATCATAGAGTTTATTCTCTAATCCAACCTTCTATCAAGATAGAATATTGTCCTAGTACAAAAGACAGGTTGAAGAAACCACTTGTCATCTTGAGTGAAGGAGACTTGGAAGAAAAGCAACACACTCATTCTTGAGGACAAGACTCCAGGTTCCAGGTTTGATTAATTAAGTTGATAAGATTCAAAGTTGCACATGACAAATTTGATAACTACCCCATTACAAGTAAACATTATAGTTGAGGTAGCAATCTTTGAAGAGTATTATACTTGGTAGCATGTGGGAATATTGAGATAACGGCTTAATGTAACAGATACAACTAACATCTCCTCTAGGAGAAACTTCTTGTGTTGATTCCAGGTTACCATGGAGGAATGTTTGATCACAACAATAGAAGAGTGTTGACCTCATTTTGTATTGTATTTCTTACTTTTGATCTTTGCTTCAAACAGGTCACAAGTGATAGCCCTAAAGGAGCTACTATGATGATTATTCGTGTTTTTTTTTTATCTACTATTATCAAAAGAGTATTATTCTTGATTGTTGTTTTGTTTACCTTGTTTCAGGTCACATGTGATAACCTTGAGGAATCTATAGTGAAGGTTGCAGAAGGCAACATATTAGATGAGATATGAAGCAGACTATGTACATGACCATATACACTCATGTACCAAAGAAGATGAAGAAGAAGCTATCTTTTGAGATTCAGAGTATCTCATATGAAGATTGATTGAAAGGAGCCGAAGGCTCCAAATATGATCGAACATTAGAACGGGAAGCAGATCTCGTTTGAAGGCTGACTCTGTCTTTCATATTTAGACTTGGTATTCAACCAAGTATACCCTCTAAGAGATGATGAAGTCCTTGTAGACTCAGAAGAAATCGAGAGTAAGCTTGATCTCAGAAAGGACCAGATGAAGAGACAACTTCCAGGACTGGGAGACAAATGTCGTGAAAAGACTAGATCGTAGCTTCAGAAACTTCTAGGAGATATGAAATGTCCTGGGAAGGTTCCCTTGTTTCGGTAATAGAGAAGGAAGCCAGTCAGAAAGACTAGGATATGGATTCTTCTGTGAGACTAGAAGAGAAGTCAGTATTGAATTCCAAGATTGATCTATACAGATCAAGCATGTTGCAGATGTATAAACCCTGATGTGTGTCTAGAGGATTCTCCCAACAGGAGGGAGAAGACTATGACGAAACACTTACTCCAGTAATTGAAGAAATAGTTCCAATATTTATGAAGACTACCAGAACAACCATGATTCATATATAGTATGAGATGCAGAGGGAGCAATCCCCATATTTTAAATTGAGTGGAAGTTGGTGCATTACATTAGTTGGGTCATGGAGACATGACTACAATGAAAGATAGAGTTACCTCCATGAAAGAAGAAGAGATATCTTCAGTATCAGTTATTGAGCCACTCTCAGTTTCAGATGAAGTTGTTCCCATGATGGAGTACAGGAGTTACTCCCAGATTTCAGTAGTCACAGTGAGAAAGGAGCAACCATTCTCATCTTTAGAGCAGGTGCAGGTGCAGAGTCCTAGTTCCAGAAGGAACAATTACAGAGAGAGTAGAGGACATACTCCCAAAGAGTGAGATAGATAGTGCCTTGCAGAAAACACATAGATCTAGAACATGAATGTGTAGATTGAGTTGCAGCTGAGCAAGTGTACCAGATTGGTACAAAGTGATGTGAAAAAATTGATTTGAAGTTGAAGAAAGAAAGACTCAGATCTGCAAGTTGAAGAAGGCTATGTACGTGTTGAAGCAAGCTCCTAGGGCTTGTTATGGAAGAATTGACAGTTTCCTGATGAGCTTGGGCTTTACCAAGAGTAAAGTTGATTCTAACCTTTATCTCAAGGTTATGAATGATGATCCAGTGATGTTACTACTATATGAAGATGATGTATTCTTAACAAGATGAAGAAAAGTTCATCACAGATTGCAGAAGAAGCTCGCTACAGAAGACCTAAATGCATTATCTCTTAGGTCTTGAACTTTGGCAGAGCACAGAGAAAATATTCCTTAACCAAGGGAAGTATGCAGTTAAAATGAAGAGGTTTGACATGTTGAAATGTAAATCCATGAACACACCCATGGAAATGAAGTTGAAGTTCCTAGTAGATACCTCGTCAGAATTGGTTGATGCTACCCTGTACAGACAGATTATTGGTTCAGTGATGTATCTAACGAATACCAAGCTAGATATGTGTTTTGCCTTGAGTCAGTTTCTGGTAGAGCCCAGACGTGTTCACCTAGCTGCTGCAAAACATGTGATGAGGTACCTTAAGGGTACATTAGATTGTGGTCTCAGTTATAATGGATATCATGAATTTAGACTGAGTGGTTACACCGATTCAGATTGAGTTGGAAGTGTTTCTGATAAAAAGAGCACTTCAGGATGTTGTTTCAGTCTGGGGTCAGCCATGACTTCATGGCAGAGTAGGGATAAATTCAGCATTGCTTCGAGCACGGCATAAGTGGAATACATTGTTGCATGTTCCGCCAATTGTGAAGTCGTATGGCTTCGGATGTTGTTGACAGATCTATTTGATCTAGAGATAGAAGCCACCATGATCCTATGTATGGAGGTGATGTGTTCTATGATGAGTCGAAGCACATAAAGATCCAGTATCACTTCATTCGTGATATGTTGCTGTTAAGGTCCTAACCCGCACATGGGTAGATTAATGTATTCGGATGTAATAAAGGTCAATATTAATAAGACCTTTCAATAAAAGATAATTAGGCGGATGTAAGAAGACCTAATAGAAGCTTCCGCTTCTAGAAGGATCTTCC
>ML778882.1:552469-567966 GCA_009831015.1 Picea engelmannii
CATGCCTAAATGTTGTTTGTGAAAATTACTTTAGATTATGGTTTCTTAGTTTGACCAATCTTGATGACATTAGCCATGCTTGGCAATATTATGAGTACTTGATCTAGACACTTGGTTATGGGTCATAAGCTTGTGAACGCTCACTTGAAATGCGCACTCCCTTAAAAAAAACATAATCATAATAATCATTATGATTTTACAACATTTGAAACTTTGTCTCAAATTAGTCGTGCAATAATGATCTGTAGAAAAATTTTGCCCGTGGGTCACAAATTCTTCATTTTATAGATTTCATTGCTTAATCCACTAAACTTCTGTTTAATGAAACATCTCATTCAGTAAAATTTCCCCCTAATTTACGGTCCAGGATTTCCTATAAATTCGACTTGGACTTTAGGTTGTCCACAGGGTTATTAGGGCTTCTAGCAAAACATCTCCAATTGATTCGAACTCGTGACCTGAGTTTGAGACTTTGCCGGCCAACGAACAACAGATTATTTGAATTTGAAGATGAGCACAAGAATCGTACCTGAGAAAGAATTGAGGCAGCAGCCAAGCAGGCTCGGTGCATGACCTTCCAGTAAGCTTTCTCGTTGGGCAGGGAATGGTAGCCGGCCCCGACGTGAACCGCTACGAAAAATCGAGGAGGATTCGAACGTGCGCTTGCCGCCTCTTCTTCTTCTTCTGAAATTGTGATTTTGTTTGCGTTTGAACTTATATTTGTCGGGGAAGGAATGGCGGTGATTCTACAAGCTTCGTGAGGTTGCTCGGCTTTTGGCCGCTGCTTGGTGTCTGGGTTGTGTCTCTTGATGCCGTTGGTGGGAACCTTGAAGACGTTCTCGTCGGCCTTCTTACCATGCAATGGAACAGGCGAGGAGGCTTTTCGAACTATGGGACATGATCGAAATAGCACCATAACCATGCGCCCGCGGTTACAAACCAAGTCTAAGTTTCTAAATAAAAAGCTAATACTTTATGGTACACTTACTCTTTAAATCCAATAATTTACATTTTATGGCTATCACCTTCTAGCTATCAATTTAAATTTTACGAGTTAAAGTACACTTGATAGTATCACCTTAGAGCAAGGACATAAGAACAATTCTGCATAGTATCCTGGTTGCTTGTAAGAAAGGTAATGAAACTTGTAAGTTGTAACATAATAATAATAATAATAATAATAATAATTTATTTTTAAGGTTACGGTGAAGCTAGACATCAATTGGTGTATGAGACTCATTTGTTTGTGGAACAAGGGACCTCTTCCGTGCAGTGATTTGACAACTAAAGTCTATGGAGGTGTAATAATGGCATTGCAACATTAATAGAAGTAACTAAGCATGTGATGCTTGGGGTTTAAGTGGATGAAGTGGTTTGAAATGAGAGAAGTGTCCATATCTAGATTAAAGGATTCAAACCAAAGATGCATGATGGTATGGGTCTCAGTCTTACGAGCAACACTTTTATGGTTTTTAAATAAGACTCAAAATTCTAAAAMTCCTTGACTAAGTACTTTATTGATCGAATCATCCAAAAAAATTGATTGTCCCTGCATTTGATGTGTAGTGTACCTACCATCGTCTCCGCTAAATCTACTCTCGATAATTTTCCACTTGTTTTAGCTGATGTTGGATGGTTTTTGTTGAACTATTAATTACATCAAGACTGAAAATTGGTGGTGGTGTCTGGAAGTGAAGACACATGAAAATTGCATCAAGAAAGAGACATTGATTCTCCTCTTAGTACTTGTGTTGTTATCAACAATGCAAATAGCCTTAATGCGAGGTTCAATGAGAAAATTAAAAGACGACCAACACAACACCAACCTAATCTCATTGCCCCATTGAAAAGCAAGGGATTGAACGTTGATAAAAACACCATGTTATTGTCAAAAGGCAAATAAGCTAAGTTAGAACCGAAATTGTTCCATTTCTCATTTCCAACATGTGTTTTCCTAAGTTTTTGTTTACCCTTAGTGCCTTTCCGTCTTGGAGTCAAAACCACGAACATTGACAATTCCCTAGCAATATCATTGAGTTTGACTTCTGATAATCTGGATTTTTGGCATGCAACACTCCACCTAGATGAGACCTGCATTGCAAATCAAAGGACTTCCAACAACGCAGTCCATGCATCACTCCATCTGGACAACCCCTACATTCTCCAACACAAATGAACTAATAGAGGCTATGCCATGAATCCTTTTCTCATAGATTGTAGAAGGAACGAATCTCCAAGCATAGCTAGCAGTTAAGGAGTTACGGCTTTTGAGAGGATGTTGCATCTTTCCTTCAAACTTAACGTTTATCCCATTGGAGACATTGTTCTTAGGATAGAGTGTCTACCTTGGTCTTCTTGACCTGGATCTTGATATGTGTTGTAGGTGAATCCCCCTGCGGACAAGTGGATTCCCTCTTGGTCTCTAGACTCCTAAGGCCAAGACAGAAAAGTGCTTAACATGGAAACTGACTTTCTTTTAGATCTAATCAAGCTAATGAATGAAAGAGAAGGAGAAAGATATGTACCTTATTAGCGACGTTTGTCCTTTTTCGTAATATTAGTCTCGTGAGGCCAAAAAAGAGATAAATTATCACTCGAAAGATGCCCTTTTAAACCTTTTAACGAGTGGGAAAGGAAGAAATATCACTCTGCGATATTTTCATGTTTAGAGAGTCTAAAAAGAGCTTAAAGGCGACTCCAAGGGGTTCCTTTTTCGTATATCCATGCGAGTCCGAAAAAGTGATAAAAGTCTACTTGGTTGCATTCTCATGTATTTACGAGCACGAGAGAGAACAAAGACTAAGCTTGGTAAGTCCCCAGCTTGAAATCTGGGGGATTAACTCCAAAATGATCATCAAAGGCTGGAGACATGCCCTCCAAGCTTCAATTCATTCACCGACTTTGAGATTGTCACCAATTTCTCTACTAGATGGAGAAAAAGGATAAGAGTGGATGAAATGAAGGTTCAAGAGAGGTGATTGTTTCCTTTTTTAACGACCTTGACACAGGAAAAGAACTATGCTCAAGGTTCCGGGTTCAATCCCCAGATTATTGTTTCATTTTTTAACGAGCTTGCTATAGAGAGGAAAACTATGCTCAAGGCCTCTGTTTCAATTTTTAACGAGCTTGCTACAGAGAAGAGGAACTGTGCTCGTGACCTCTGTTTCATTTTTTAACGAGCTTGCTACAGAGAAGAGAAATTATGCTCGTAGACTCTTCGTGATCATGGCTGCCAAGAAAATAACATCTTGGAAGGATACCATGTCAAGGGACAAAACTCGGTCATGGCTTCCAAGATATCTTCACTGGATGGCAGAAAATCACTCTGGAAGGAACACATGTCGAGGGTTGCGATAGGGGTAAGGAGACCAGGCTCCAATAGCCCTACCGAAGAGATCGCCATGTCAACTACTGGATCCAAATCATCAGTTGAAGTCATGGGAGACAATGCCACACAGTTGACATGTGATGGGGGTGATACTATCGTCATATAAGAACCATTTAGGGAGGTAATCTAGTCAGGACCAATGAAGGAAAGTTGATTAATAGTCATAATTCTTCCATTGTGAGGTATATATATCACACGAAAAAGAGTGGACACAACAGCTTTCATGGAATAGACATAATATCGCCCAAGGAGTAAAGTGAAATCCAAGGGGTCTCAGACTACCATGACATCAATAAAGACAGTTTTCCCTCCCAAAGTTACCGGAAACTGAGGAAGGGTCCCTAAAGGTTGACTGGTTCTTCTGTTAAAAGATAACAAATTATGTGTAACCGACGCAAGATGAGGACAACCCAAAGCGTGCCAAGCAACAGAGGACAAAATACTAATGGACACACCTTCATCTATCAGTGTTTGAGGAACGTCCCGACCACAAACCTATATTGTAATCTGGAAAGGAATGTGAGAAGGAAGACGAGGTCCGGTTAGTGAACCCCAATAAAAAAGGATGGCCTTGTTGCTTGGAGGGGGTTTCGCGAGAGAAGGAGGAATGCCCCCCAGCATGGTAGATTCTGTATCAATGAAAAAAACGTGGGCAGTATCGGGTTTACTCTCTAGAGGGAGAGTAGGATCAACCGATGATGGGATCAGATTGGCCACGCTGGTACTCTTCAGAGGAAGAGTGGGATTGACCGATGATGGGATCGGATTAGCCACTTTGGCACTCATCATAGGAGGAGTGGGATCGACCGATGACAGAACCGAATCGACCACTTGGGTTCCATTCTCCAAGGGGAGAATGGGGTCGATGGGTGGAAACAGATCGACCGCTTTGGTGTCACTCTCTAACGGGAGACTGGGGTCGATGGAGGATGAAAACAGATCGACTACTTGGGTTACACTCTTTTGATGAAGAGTAGGGTTGATCGATGATGGAACTGGATCAACTACTTGGGTTTGCGGTTCAATCGAGGAGGAAACTAGATTGACTACCTGATCAACCGAACTGACCAGGGATGGAACCGGATTGACCAGTCCACCAACTAACGATGGATTGGAGGAAAGATTAAGATAGCCTTTTGGAAGTTGAAGTTTTTCCAAAAGAGAAGAAGCCTCGTTCATGTGAGGACAAAGTTGAGAATAATGATCACCTTTGCATAACATACAAGGGAATTTGACAGTTGCCTTCCTCTTACCAACCTGAACGTCACTAGTTGACGAGGCATCACCATCATGTCTAGCAGAGGTCGTTGACATGGAGGACCACATTTCTAACACCTTGGGGATACCAGGGAAATCCCTTAGAAAGTGGTCACCCTTACAAAGACTGCAAAAGAATTTGGGTTTCGGATTCTTTATTTTAATCGTGTTGACCTCATCGACACTCCCAGTACTATTAACAGTAATTGGTTGCTTGGATCCAACATCTGATGTTGTTGGGGACTTGGTTATTTTCGGGCTCTTCTTCTTCTTCTCTGTTTCTTCTTCTGCTGATCAACCTGGCTACTTGCTTTAGAGCTTTCACTAGACAAAGAAGGAGAAAGGGAAGAAGACTTAATGGGCGAAGAAGGAAAAATTTCGACGTGAGGTTGATGTGTGGGTGGTGTACTGACATCTAAAGTATTAGGTGCAGTTGAAACATTGGGAGGATTCGATATCGCCGGAGTGGGGAATAACCAAACCGGTAATCTGATGGTGAGTCCTGGAAGACTCAGTGTGGCAATATACGGAGGACCAAAGTTTCCAAACGAAGGAAAGGTATAAGGTTCCCCAGGAGAAGGGGTTCCTCCATTGGTACTCTCAGGATTTGATACCATTAACACAGACTCGACCTAAGGTCCACTAAGTAACACAACCAACACACGTTATGAATCTAAGAAGCAAACAATCAAACAAAACCTTCCCACAATGAAACTACTAGTTGGTGATGAAATCCAACGTCGCGAGATCAAAATAGGAAGAGGCGGGGATAGAGCGGGTGGATCAGTTACATTGGCGACCTGCTTAACGGACTTATGCCATGGTGCAATCTTCCATGCAGTAATTGTGGATTTAACCTCCAAGGAGCCCGAGTGAGTTTGACCAACGTCTGTTCCAGGTACAGTGAGACTTCTCTTCACCGTCACCTTGTGTGAGACCTTAAATATTGTGGCTACTAAGGTCACCAATTCGCAGTCATCCCCTGGTCGGGTACAGTCGATGGTCTGATCTGAACGTATGGGCAGGATAACAACTCTGAAATCAACTCGAGAGGCTCCTACACATAGTCGTGGGTATACCTTCAAATGACCCCCAATATACGATCCGACCACTACAAACAGTTGAACCACAGAGGGATAATCTCCATAACTCTCTCGAATGCGACCTCGTGCATAACCCCTATGTGAGAGGGGGATCCCAAAAAGCCTATATGACAATTGGATTTTCTCTCCCTATCACAAGATGCTAAGTTTGTTTGATAGCTTTGGAAATTTATCCTTTCAACCTATTCCAAAGCCCTGCACCTTAAACTAATGTCGGTTTGCTAACAAAGAAAAAGTCGGATTCACACTTGGTCTCTAGACTCCTAAGGCCAAGACAAAAAAGTTCTTATCATGGACACTGACTTCGTTTTAGATCTAATCAAGCTAATGAATGAAAGAGAAGGATAAAGATATGTACCTTATTAGTGACGTTTGTCCCTGCAAAGTCCTGGCTGAGCTTCGATCCTGAGCTCCCTGATAGGTCCTATAGGACAAGAAAAGATACAATGGACTTCCTACTCTATTGAGATTAGCTCAATCATAGATCCATATACTACAGACAAACTCATATGGAACAAGTACAAGTTTGAAAGAAATAGGCCAAGCATTGATTATATTAATGAGAACAAGTAAAATTACTTACAATCCTTTGAATGAAGGTGCAACTGCTTCTTCCAGTTCTCCTTATCCAACCCCTTTTCTCAAGTAATCTCCACTGATTGCTTTGATGAAATCTCACTCATGAGATCATAAGTTTGATGTAATTCCCAATCTCCATTGTCAATACCACTTATAGGATCATAAGTTTGGTATCAATCTCTAGTCTTTATTGTACCTTTCACCATGAGAAGGCCTCCTTATATAACCTTGGAGAGGTCCAACCACTTGAGAGATATTTGGGATGAGTTGAGGATTCCTCTCCTTCAGTTGAGGATCTCCCCTAAGATCATGACTTGACCATCTATTCGAATCCAACTACCTTCAGGAATTGAGGGATTCTTCCCTTATTTGCCTCAACAAACCCATAATTTGCTAAAAAAAGGGTAGTGCTCCACCAAAAGGGTGCGCAGGGCGCTCAAGCACTCCCCCAAAGAGGATCAGGGAGTGTCAGCACTCCCTGATAGTGGGTAGGGGAGCGCTCCTCTCCAAAATTCAGTTTTTGAGTGTTTTTTCCAATGGAAAAAGGCTTGTACTTCCTGTCAAGTGATTTCTCTTCTTCCAAACTAATATTTGGGGTGTCTTAAGTGTCTTTGTGATGTAATTGGAGGCATGACATGGGAAATATGGTAGTATGATGTTTGTGACACTTGCAACACTTGTAGTTAAGATGCGACACTTGCAGACAAGATGCGACACTTACAACACTTGTAATGACGACACTTGCGACACTATTGAAGTGAGTAATTTTGAGGTGTAACAATATGGAAGAGTTTTGTCATCTCCTTCTCTTCCTTTTGATGAAGACAACTCAAATCCACCTCCTTTTGCAGTAAAGTGAATGAAATCTTATCATCCACGTCTACGTTTCTCTCTACCTGATTTCTTGAATCCCTAGCTAGAAGGTTCTTATTATTAGCATCCTTCTTGCAATTATTATGGTTCGTCTCTATATGTAGTTTCCAACACTTTTTTCCAGTGTGATCATTGATATTGCAATAATTACAGTGGTTTCTTGGATCCTTGCACTAATGTGCAATGCATGACATCTTCATGTCTTTCCCTTCCCATTCCTTCTTCCCCTCCTTGGAAGCATCTTGGTGCTCTTTCTACTTGGAATCACTTGGTTGTCCTTTCTCGTGGCCTATATTTTCTACATAATGTGCTTGCACACAAGCCTCATCAATTGTCTTAGGCTTGAAGAGCATCACTTGCTTTCACAAATGACTGTGTGGACCCCCGATATACTTGAGGAGTGCATATGGGTTCTTAAGAGAGATACTCAACATGATGGCCATCTTTCTGAATTCGATGGTGTACTACTAGACATTGTGCCCTTGCCTTTGCTTGAAGTAATGCCAACAAATCCATTGGTCCTCTACATACCTGATAGGATAGAACTAGGACTTAATGAGGGTTCTGAAATCCTCCCACTTAGTTACTAGCGAATCACCCTCCAGCCTAAGTGTCTATGTGTGGTTTTCCCACCAATTTAATGCATGGCCCTCTAATTTTAGTCAGGCAAATGAAACAAAATTCTCCCCGGATATATTATGAACGCTGAAATAGACCTCTATTTGTTGCAATCAATGATTCAACTTTAATGCATCAATCTCACCTTGGTATGGCTTGATATCTAGTTTCGCTTCCATTTTAAATAAAGATTGTGAAGGGGTAATGGCACTGGAACTTGGTTGCTATTTTTGGTGGTCTTTCCTCGACTCCTTTCCTGGGTCTTCATTATCTCTCAGTTTCCCTTTGATATGATCCCTAAGTTAGAGCTTCCAACCTCCCTAAACGGTCCAAGCTTGTTTGCTAGAGCCACCATGAAGAGGGTTATATTGCGAGAGATATTAGGGACTTTCTCTTTCATCCTCGTAAATCTCTCCTCTATTGGATCTCAAGGGTTGTTGTGAATATATCCATCTGCCATGGTGATCCAAAATGGATCTAGAAAGGCCTAAAAACCAAAGTTCTTGGAATCAGATGAAAACAATGCCATTGCGTCTGACTCGTCGCGCTAATTTCGGCCATATAATTTTTTTCACAAATGGACATCATATGCGAAAGATGTCGTATTATGACCGATTTCCCAAATAGGCAAAAAGTCAAACTAGTCAAAGTCAACATGTTGTATTGTTGACTTCAGCAGTACAATGGGTGACATTAGCATGATGTCATCATGCTGACGTGGCATCACCAGGAGGTGACACGTGTCACTCAAATTTGGCATTTTCAGATTGAGTTGGACCCGTACGAATTTGACACGTGGCACTTTACGAATGACACATGGCAGTTCGTACAAGACGTGGCCCAGTGATAGGCTGACACGTTGCAGTACGGATGAAAAGTGGTTGTACGGAAGCTGACGTGGCAGGGTGACTGGGCTATACAGATGGTGACATGGCAGCTGACTGGACAGGTGACTGGGTTGTACGGCGGTGACGTGGCAACTAACGTGGTCGTTGATTGTATGATGATTATATGGTACAGATGAATCACGGGGTGACACATGGCCCAATCAGAGGGTGCCACGTGGCACCCCAAATTTAGCCAATGTTGGTTAAGTAAAAAAAAATTGTTACCCATAAGTTTCGAACCCCCAACCTCCGCTCGTGCCAATGGAATAACCTCCTGGGATAACCATCTACGCCATATGTGTTTCTTATTAGTGATATGGCACAATTAATATAAGAGTTGTACGTGGCGCATTGTTAGGGGTAAGCCCCAGTCGGCAAGGGCTAGCCTCGACCTACCAAGGACTACGAACCAGGGCTAAGCAACAATTGGAGAGCGTGGAGTTTAGGGTTCTGGACACATGGCCATAAACGCGACCAGGGGGGCTACGACCAGGAGCTAGCCAGTAGTCGAGGTGCGTGGAGGTTTGGCACCAAGGCACGTGGTGCCATACGACCTGCCATCCAAAACCAGGGGCTAAAGACCAGCGCACCAGCCTGACTTTAGGCCATCTGGCAACTCCCATGTGACTAGAAGCCTGAGAGAAAGGGGTTGTGCCCTATATTTTTACCATTTGTGGGTTGTTTACCTTATAATAAAGATTTTTATGTTGATTTAGCCTGTTGTTAATGGATTTTGCCCATTATTAGGAGATCTGGAACCCGATTTGAGGTCATATCTTGGGAGGAAGTTGGGAGATTGATACCAACTCCAAATATATATAAACCAGGGCTTCTTAGTAGCATTAGAGAGGTTCAAAACAGGAGAAATGATGAGGAATTTGAAAGCCAAAGCCATTTTTATGCAAGGAAGCCATTGAGGAGGGGAACTTTGCGGGCCAATTCCGGGAGCTACGCTTAACCTTTTTCAGTGTCGTCAGTTGGGTTGGATTCTTGAGGTCGATCATAACACAACTAGACAAGTTTGTAATCCTTTTGACACTTTTTTGATGTACTTTTGAAGCATTGAAGAGAAATAAGAAAGCCTCACCCACTAAGACAAAGGCCCAGAGACATAGGCAATCTTGCCGAACTCCGTTAACAACTTTCTTGTTATGGTTTATTGTTATTTGTGCTTACATTCTGATCTGATTTTTTTATTATGGATGCTATAATATATCATTAATTTCTTCTTCTTTTATCAATGCCTAATTGGTAAACGAACTCATTCTTAAAACTTAACCAAGTCTTTAAAAGATCAATTTCAGATCAAGTGGTATCAGAGCAGGTTGACAGTTGGTTTTCAGTTTGCATGATTACCAGGGAAAAGTTGAGTCGTGGTGAAGGAAAGCTTGTATAAGGGGATCCAGAGATTGGATCGAGAAAGAGGAATCCTCAAAGTGAGGAGATGGCATCGGAAGAAGGCGTGTCTCAGAACGAGATAGAGTTGCAAAAGACTTTATTCGCCATGTTTGAGATGGTAAATGTCTTATATGAGGATTACTTGGAACAAAAGAGGCCTTTCCAAGGGGAATCGTCAAAACAATACAAAAGCAAAGAAGGAGAGGATCCTCCTAAACCTCCTCCTTCACCTCCTTCTTTTCCATCGACTTCTTCTTCTTCAAGTACAAGTTCAAAATCCACCGCAAGAAAACATTACCATAAACATGATATGCCTTTACTTAAGCTTGATGTGAAATTTGAATTACCCATGAATGATGGTGAAGTCGATGTTGAGAGGCTTGATAATTGGGTCAGACAAATGGAAGTTTATTGCAATGTGCAACAAATCAAGGATGAGGCAACTCAAATCAAGTTGGCATCACTTCGTCTTGCAGGCACAACACTCATATGGTTGCAGAGTAAGTTGCAAAATGACACGCAACAAGTTGGTAATGTATTTCCATCATGGAAAGATTTTCTTTTTTCACTTATAAATCAATTTTATCCTTTTGGTTATAAAGAGAAGGCTTTAATTGAATGGCAAGGTCTTAAACTAAGAAAGGGACAAACAATGCAAGAATACACAGATGAATTTCATAAGATGGCATTAATGTTAAACATTCCATTACATACCCAATAAACTCTTATGAAGTATATAGGAGGTTTACCTATGTTTGGACCTACTAATCTTGATGAGGTTTATGTTCAAGAAACATACATTGAAGCAGGGAAAACAGGATTTGGTGTATCATCGGAATCGTCTTCAAGGAAAGAGGACAAAAGAAAGGGGAATGGAAAGAAAGCAAATTCAACGCCAAGAAAGGAAGAGAAACTCTTGTGCAAGCATTGCAAGAAAGAAGGGCACGATGATGACCATTGCTGGAAATTGCACCCAAAGAAGAGACCAAAGTGGTTCAAAGAAAGGAAAGGGAGGCAAAGAGTTGCAACAACAACATGACCAACAGACTTGGGATATGATTCAGGTGATGAGAATAAAATCATAAAATTTGGTTTGACATGTACAATTGGTGATGGATATGATTCTAGAAGTAAATTCTTTCACATAAGGGTGATAATGAAACATACCAAGATCGATACATTGATAGATAGTGGATCTCAATCTAACTTGATTTCAGAGGATTTATTTAAACAATTGGGATTAACCACTAAGATGCATCATAAACCTTACTCACTTGAATGGATAAGCAACAACCATAAATTTCACATAACAAAGCAATGCACTTTAAAGTTTGCAATTTCATCAAAGTTTGTGGATGAGGTAACGTGTGATGTGGTGCCACTCAATGAATGTGGAATGGTCTTAGGTAGTCCTTATTTGTATGATCACAAAGAAATATTCTACAGGGAACATAATCAATATCACTTAAATAAAGAAGGCAATGAATATTTTGTACATGCTCATCACTTAAAAGCAAATCAATCTCTACAAACAATGGAACAATTAAGGAAGGCAAGTTATGAAAGCAACACATCTATAATTGTGCCAAATCAAGCAATTCATCTGAAGCATGAACATGCGATGGTTGTAGAATGGAATTTCAATCATACTTTTCTTCAAGATAAGCTAATGTCGTGCAAGTACTAAAACCATATTATCTCATTTGCAGTCATATTTATGATGTTATCGCTGCTAATGTTTTCAACATGGATGGTAGTGGCTTCAATAAGATGTGAAAAAGTACAAGTGACTAACAATATGTTGTCAGTTGTCATGGTTGTTTTGCAATTGATTATGATAAGACAAGTGCACATGATAGAGTTGAAAGAAAAAGAACAAGCGGGGTGGCCTATCCCGCACTTGATGATTGGTTAATACACTTTTGGAGGACCAAAAAGTCTTAGTGGAGAGGCATGATCCAAAATGGATCCAGGAAGGCCTAAAAATCAAAGTTCTCGTAATCGGACAAAAACAACGCCATTGCATCCAGCTCATCACGTTGATTTCGACCATATATTTTTTTCGCAAATGGACGTTGTATGCGAAATATATTGCATTCTGACCGATTTCCCAAATAGGTAAAAAGTCAAATTGGTCAAAGTCAACAGGTCGTATTGCTGACATCAACAGTGTGATAGGTGACGTTGGCATGACGTCATGATGATATGGCATCACGAGGAGGTGACACGTGTCACTCGAACTTGGCATTTTTTGGGTTGAGTTGGACCAATACGGATTTGACACATGGCATTGTACAGATGACACATGGCAGTCTGTACATGACGTGGCCCAATAACTAGCTAGCACATGGCAGTACGGACAACAGGTGGTTTTACAGAAGCTAATGTGGCAGGGTGATTATGCTATACGGATGCTAACATGGCAGGGTGACTGGGTTGTATAGAAGCTGATGTGGCAGGGTGACTGGGTTGTATGGAAGCTGGCGTGGTAGGGTGACTGGGTTATATGGATGTTGATGTGGCAGTGGATTGGACAGGTGACTGTGTTGTACGATGGTGGCGTGGTAGCTGACGGGGTAACTTACTGCGCATGTTGATTTTGTGTTGATTTTACGATGATTGTATGGTACGAACGAATCATGGAGCGACACATGGCCCAATCAGAGGGTGCAACGTGGCACCCCAGATTTATCCAATGTTGGCTGGGTCAAAAAAATTTGTTACCCACAAGTTTCGAACCCCCAACCTCTGCTCGCGCGAATGGACTAACCTCCCAGGCTAACCATCTATGCCATATGTGTTGATTGTTAGTGATATGGCACGATTAATATAAGAGTTGTACATGGGGCATTGTTAGGGGTAAGCCCCGGTCGGCGGGGCTAGCCCTGACCGACCAGGGGCTACAAACCGGGGCTAAGAAACAATTGGAGCACGTGGATTTTAGGGTTGTGGACACATGGCCATATACGCGACCAGGGGGGATATGACCAGAAGTTGGCCAGCAGTGGAAGCGTGTGGAGGGTTAGCACCAGGGCACGTGGTGCCATAAGACCTGCCATCCAAAACTAGGGGCTAAAGATCAGCGCGCCAGCTCAGCCCGAGGCCATATGGCAACTCCCATGTGACTAGGAGCCTGGGAGAAGGGGGTTTCACCCTGTATTTTTTCCATTTGTGGTCTTTTTTACCTTATAATAAAGATTTTTATGTTGATTTAGCTTGTTTTTAATGGATTTTGCCCATTATTGGGGGATCTGGATCCTAATTTGAGGCCAGATCTTGGGAGGAAGTTGGGAGATTGATACCAAATCCAAATATATATAAAACAATGGTTCTTAGCAGCATTATAGAGGTTCATAACATGAGAAATGCCGAGGAATTTGAAATCCCAAGCCATTTTTATGTAGGGAAGCCATTGAGGAGAGGAACTTTGTTGGCCAATTCTGGGAGCTACGCTCAACCTTTTTCAGTGTCGTCAGTTGTGTTGGATTCTTGAGGTCGATAATAACACAACCAGACCAATTTGTAATACTTTTGACACTTTTTTGATGTACTTTTGAAGCATTGAAGAGAAATAAGAAAGGCTCACCCACTGAGGCAAAGGCCCGGAGACGTAGGCAATCTTGTCGAACTCCATTAACAACTTTGTTGTTATGGTTTGTTGTTATTTGTGCTTACATTCCGATATACATTTCTTATTATGTCTTCTATAATATCTCATCAATTTCTTCTTCTATTATCAATTCCTAATTGGTAAATGCACTCATGCTTAAAACATAACCAAGTCTTTAAAAGATCAATTTTGGATCACATGGCTAGGGTTCTGCGACTTTCTTCTAAACCCAATTCTTGAATATACAACTTTCCACAAATACCCAAAAGAAAATTCCTTTGATACTAATATGATGTGTAAATTGTCGTGGATATTCCACTAGAACTGTTCATCCCAATATATCTTGTAATATTCTGAAATCTTAGACTATGCAAACTAATTTTCCTTAGATCCCAGATTAATTATTTACTAGTTTTGCTTGAATTTATGAAATAATTGAAATACGAAAATGAAAGAAATGATCAAAAGAACACACCATCCACGCACAATGAACACAAGATATATCCTAGGAAACCTAATATGGGATTGTCGACGGGCGAAATTGACCATCTGTTAACTAGGAGAGTGGAACCGGTCCGGGGTTGTCTAAATAACCCAAGCCGTTTGGAATGGACCACCCTGACGATTTTAACGGTTCTATTGGCCGCTCTAAGGTCTTTTAAGAAAACCAAAGAGAGAATTGATCTGAGCTAAGTAATCTAACTAAAACTAAATAAAAGAAACTAAACTAATTAAAACTAACTAAATAAAACTAGAAATAAACTATTCTAACTATTATATATAATCTACTAATTACTATTATAATAACTCAAATCAACTATCTAATTACTAGTTAAAATATTACTTATTCACAAATATACAATATGCACAATTGGCAGATTTGCATAAAACCTGTAAAACTCATGTGTTTTCTGCCCTAAGACAGCAAGATATGTTTTTTGATTTTATATTTTATGAAAAAGAAATTAAACTTACTGAAATTAAACAATCTAATATATTTATTGAAATTAAACAATCTAATATAAATCTAATTAAACTTATATCTAAATTAAACTACTTATGAAAACAATAAACAAAGAAGCGACTAACTGACCTGGAGGCGCTCCTAATTTATCCTGCGTATGATGACTTCGAAGCTGGTCGGAGGAAGTAAACTCGCACCRGTTAGTCCATAAGCTTCTCGTAAAYGATAGGCTGCACTACTCTTTGAGTTGGTTTACAGGACAAACAAGACATAAAAAATCATAACAACTATAAGATTTATAAATCTCTGCAATAAGGGAAACCTGTTATGCAAAAACTTATATTTGATAATTCAATCAATGAAGAAGATAAACCTGTCATTCACAAACTGAATTAAACAATTGTTATGTCTTTTATACACTTGGAAGAAAACAGATATGGATTATAGTGATTAAAATTATATCATTTGCACATGATTAAGATATCTAAAGTAGTCGTTAACCATATACAAATTGATATACACAACATGAAACAAAATATTGATATAATGAGAAGCTAAAGCTGTGACAAAACACCAAATTCTGCTTAAGTCTGTATTAAAACTCCATTATCCTTTTTCTCCCTTGAATGAGGATGATGATTATTACAAAAATCATAAGTATATATAGGTTTCTTCGAAAGGTAAAACTTCCTTGTGAATAATATCAAACAGTTTTACATAATCTGGGAGATATCCCAAAATCTTCTAAACTAAGAAAATAAAATGCAAGTGAAATCTTTGAAACATCCCCTAACTGCTCATCATATCTACTGCCAATTCG
>ML778882.1:574946-635958 GCA_009831015.1 Picea engelmannii
CGACTCGACGTTCTTGAATAGAATTGACCATGTTGTTCATTGTCTCTTGTCAGTGGGTTGCACCTTAGCTTTATGACTGGTGAGAGGGAATTCTAAAGAACAGATCTGAGGAAATGCATACAGACTCAGAACGCATGTCCCCGCCACTGAACAATTGACCTGGAAAACGAGAGCTAGATCTCTGTAGCCACTCAGTTTCTGAGGAAACCGCCCGCAGTGAAGGTGAAGGGGCTAAAAACGGTTATGGGTTTTCAATGGTTTGAGTTAATTAAAATCCATTTGCCCAGAATCGCTCATGCAAAAACGTGACTCTGGGAGCAATTACGGGGCATTTTCCTCTGGCAAAATGAAACCAACACCAACTCTGAACACCATGGGAGTTCAAATTCGCCCTTCGGGAGCCAGGAGATAACACACAGTGAACCGGGCTAAGGGTCAAGGGTTTAAACAGAGTGGGCTCAAATATTTTCCCAAAAATCAACAGAGGTAACCCTGGTAAGGAGGCAAGCATTAATGCAAAGTGTGCGAGGGTGGTGGAACCACTTACCGCCATGCAAAATAGTAATGGAAAATTACAACCGGCGAATTAACCCACTGTTGAAGCAATCATAACATAGTTCAAACCTTATCATTCGGCCAACCCAATAATCAAACGGTGGATAACATATCAATGTGCCAGTGTAATATTTCAAACCATTATCATTCAACGTAAAATCAAAAACCCAAATGTTTAACCAACGCGCCATTGCATAAATGTTTGATCAAAGGTTTTAAAACATTGTGACAATCGATTTCATAAAATTGACAAGCCAAGAGCCATAACCATAAGGATCACATCATATATATGAAAACAAAAATAAACCATGACCCCTATGTAATTCAATGCCTAGGCAAGTTTCAAAAAACATAAATGTTCATGCTCAATGCCTTACCAATTTAATAAAATCCAGTTGCGCAATCAAAGTAAGAACAGGGAAATAGGCATAGTTCAAAAATCCTTACAACCACTTCATGATAAACCAAAGGTAAGTTCCACTCAAAATAAAAGATCATGATAGTTCAAAGAACGATAGAGGAGTTTTCACGCTTGCAGTCGTGAAAACCAAATAAAGACCAATATGCAAATGTCGCGAGAAATGAAAACATCGTCTATTTGGATAATGCGACGACGATTTGAAGTTCAAAAGACATAGGTGTAGGCAGATTATAGGGCAATAGAAAAAATTGTATTGGCTGCCAACAGGGACAAAACCCAGCTAGAAGGTAAATCCTATGCTCTGCTCTCTTTTCTTGAGTTATGGTAATGCAGATACAAAGAAATAAGCACTCATTGTGGAGTTGTTTTTAACATTGTGGTCTATATGGCTACTACATAATCTTTTCCTCCTCTATTATTCTCTCAAAATACCACTCTCAGATGCTCTGCTCAACTATGGAACAAATACAATGCTAAAGAATGGAACCCTTTCTCCACCTAACGACCTAGTAACTAACATAGCTCGATAGTTGTCTAGGGTTAGGGTTTTGACTTCCTCGACCCTCAATTGGTGATCAGGTTTGGAGCTTCTAAAATATTCTTAAAAATACACACATTTCTAGCCCCACATGGTTGAGTAATGGGGTATGATGTGGTAACCACTTGTACCATGGTGGTCAACAAGGTAGGTTAACTTGCAGGAGGCATAACTTTCACATACAAGCTTCGATTGAGGCAATTTATGCACCGTTGGAAAATTATCAGAGTGTAGAACACCCTCAAGGGTGTGGGAGAGATATTTGAACAATGTAACCCCCCAAAAATTATATTTAATGCCTCAAATGGATCCAAAAGGTTCTGAACCCCAATTTTCCAAACTAGTACTTGCCACTAAAATGGACCTACAAGCCGATTTCTCCAAATTTTTCCACCTAGAAAGTACCAGGACAGATCAAAAATTATATGATGAACAAATCTGAATCATAGTTACCCCATATATCACCTCTATTTGAGGCCAGATTCAGATTCCCCCCTCCCCATGATCCAATTTTCAACCTATATCCATTGTGAAGACATCAGATCAGTCTGGAAAGTTTGTTTGCCCTGACAAAGTCCATATACATTGAGAAAGGTAAATTCATGCCAAGACTCTTGATAAAAACCTTTATGCATGGACTTGAACACAAAACAAAGGAGTTTATTAATGAAATGTTTTGACTCCAGCCAGTAATGAAGCTACCAAAAAATCTTAGTGCATCCAGAATTAAGAATTTCCATCCCACAAAGGAATTGTTCATATCCCTAACTATAGTATCCCCGTTTCCCATGGTTTCGTGAATAAAAACCACATTGGGATTATTTACGTCCACCAACCACTTGATGGCCAATTATTTGTCCTGCCCCACTAAGCCACAAATGTTAATGGATAGGATCAACATGGTTTAACCCCACCATGGGTTATCCTTGCTTTAAGAATCCTAGTAATAAGTCTATGCATGCCTTGATTAACATCTTTAACCATCGCCTCTTATGCATCCTTCATATAAGATTTTGCATCAGCCTTTTGACCCCCATGCTTCTTTACAATATCCAATCCCAACCCACGAGAAACCACAAAATCATGAGAGGAGATATGAGGTCTTGAGTGGTAATGGCCACCTCCTCATTTTCGAGGAGAATGAATCTCAGGAACAAGCCTCTCAACATGGTTATCCTTGCTATCAAACAAGGGGTCCGAGTCACAATATATGTTAACAAAAAAACCCTCCCCTCCTCCCTATCCAAATTCCCACTCAATAGACTATAAAAAGATGTCCCTTATGCTCTCGACTTCATCTTGACAATGAACAATAAAACCCTCCTCCAATGCCAAAAAATTAACAGACTTCTTATTAGATAGCAAGGAAGGAATCAAAGTAGGGTTACCCGAAGGGTGCACACCCAAACTCCAGAGCATATCCAACTTTTGAAATTGAGAAGGATAGAAGTCGAAAAACCTTGGACCTGCTAGTGCTTCCCCCTTAATTCCTTCCAATTAATGAGAGCCAAAAATTAAGGGAACATAAATTTCACCAACCATCAAACCCATGTTCGTCGAAATCACCTCCTTCTCACCATCAAGTATTCACCCATCCCTGCTTCCTCCTTAATTCCTTCCAATTGATGAACCAGAAATTAAGGGAACATTAATGTCACCAATCATCAAATACATGTCTGTCAAAATCACCCCCTTCTCACTATCAGACGTTCACCCATATCCTACAATTGCACCCTCAACGTGACCTATCGACTCAACAAAAAATGGAGGAACTACTTCTGAAAGAATAACTCAATCCCCCCTACCAAAATTGTCCTCTTTTCTAGCCAATGATGTTGTGTAAAAAACTTCACATAGTCACGAAGAACATGGCCATGTTGGTGGCATCTCACACAATGTAAAGGGAAATTCACACAATCTAGGGTCTGGGTGTATGATTTATCACCAACCACCTACTCCATTTATTCAAACAAGCCTTGACTAACCTCAATTTCTACTATAATACGAGAAATATATCAACCATTACATGATTTGTAACTAACATTTGACATAATGAAATTACCCAAGGTGTCACCAATAGCCCGCAAAACATGTTGATCTGCAATTGGGGTGACATTGATACCAATCTTGTTTAGGTTCTATGCCACTTAATAAAGGTCATATTTAGAATTTGGATCTATTGAACTTGATTGCATTAAAGGTGAATATGTATTTACGAAGGCTTGAATCCAAATTGAATATAACTTGGTGAATGCATTGTTAGTCCCATGATCCATTACTTAATGCATTTAACAATCGTAATTGCGGAAAAAACATGTATAAGAAATCATGGGACAAAATATCAACACATGAGGTAAGAGATCATCAAATTGTTAACGGAGTTCACCAGGCCATCCTTGCTACATCTCCGGATCCACATAGAATACGAATCGCTTGATCATCCTTCCTTTGAAAGGGTTGAAATCTTCTCACAAAATGTGGCACATGCTCCAAGGCTCTCACATAAGTAACATTTCTTTAGACACCAAAAGGACTACATCCCCGATGGAGGAGGATGAACTCTCCCAATGACGATGCTTACAAACCACAAGCATGATTGCTTGATTCTCTCCTCCAAGAGATCTCCAAAAGAGCCTCCTCATATGGTCTCCAAAATATCTCCCAATAAAGAGTTTAAATAGCTTCGTTAGTCTCCATAATCCAAGGAGACAAGATCCACAACTTTAGGATCTCATAACCACTCAAGGACAAAAATGAGAAAGCATCTCAACCAACTCATGAGACCCTTAACTTCCTCCTTGAGACTAGGAAACCACTTGTAATAAAGTGAGGAAGAGTCCAAACCAACTCATGAGGCTCTTAACTTCGTCCTCAAGACTAGGAAACTAATTTCCCCTTAAAAATAGGAAACTAATTTGTGAGTTGGATTTTCAAAACTAATTTCTCTTTTTACAATTAAGTGAATAATACGTAAGATTCTCAAACTGACTTCAAGCATTAATCATTTTTCCAATGTGCATGACTAATACATTATTTTCTCATACTCATTTTAAGTATTCATCATTTTTACAATTTAATTAATTCATTCATGAGCATTAATTATTCTTAGCCACCTATTATCAAGCTTTTTAATGATTTATCCCATGGTGTGCAAAATAATAATTCCTTGTGTGGAGATCCTCCTAGATCACACGCTTGGAACAAATCTCCAAAGACAAACTCGATAATTTTACCCATACTTGACTACTAGCAGAGAATTCCTCCTTTGCATCAAAATAAGGATGCCATGGTTTATTGGACATGCAATCATTGTCCAAAAACAAGTTATCTTTTATAATTTTTAGGGCATCCTCGTCACACCTAAAAAAAAACTTGAGCCAACCTTTTGTGAGAAAATGAAATATTTGGCCATACCTCAAAATAAGAGCCCACCTCAGGTAAATCCATTCATTCAAATGTGCCATGGAAACTCTATAACCAAGGAATTTTTCCATCGAAGTCTTCCCTACTAACAATCATATTTTCTCCACCCAAATATCTTCCCCGACAACCAAAGAAATACCACCTTCCCGAGATTTAATCACCTTCCACTTCTTCTTCCCTCGCCAATCCACTGCATGAGTAATCCCACCACCCTGCAGATCTTGAAACTGCAAATTTGCAACGATGCACCCTAACCCTGTTTCATTCTAGTCTGGTAGAACACCACATCAAACTTGCTCCTCTCAAAGACCGGGTAGTTCTGACAAAACCCGCAACTTGAGTCCACTCACACCCCCGTTACTCCTTTTTGTGACCACAATTACTATAGTCACATGAACACCATTACCCTTTTTTATGTGGCTACCAAGGAATGGCCTGAAGGGTCCTCTACCTTCCAACTAATCTCTGCCTGCATGACAGGGCTCGTGTGGGGCATAGATCTGTCAGGACTATTGAGCGCAACCTCGTTATGTAAAGTTTTGAATTGTATAAAGTGTTCAAGCCCCGAACACCCCATGGTCCTAGAGATATTGACTTCATGAAACCCATAGGAGACAAAAATGTCCTCTTCTGAGACCGTGTCTTCAAAGTAATCAACCAACTAAAGTTCAAAATCCATAGAGACAAATATTTAGAGAAACCCTGCCACCAAAACACTCACCTAGGTCCCCCATCAATTATTTTGCTTTATAAAATTCAATCAAATATGAATAATGATATTGACCTATCTAAATTATTTGGAGCATTCACTAGCTCAATTGATGTTATCCCCGCACATGATATAAATGTAGCTCCCTTCCACAACAAAAGTACCACAAATAGAATGAACAAGACAATCTTGCCAATAACACCTTCCTAGGAAATCGATTGTTGATAAATGTTTCTCCATGTTTTCGTGTGAATAAAACCACTTGACATAACCATCCATGTTGCCACTATTCTCATCTCCATTTCAAAAACCTAGAGCAACATGAAGAGTAACAATAAACCCTATACAATGGTTCTTGCATCATCATAAGCTTTTTAAAGTTAAATGTATGTAATTTCTTGACCTTAAATAAACTATATTAATTTAGAATAAGCACTTATCCTCTGAAAGGTGGAAATATAAATCAGAGATATAACATGTATACTATGAAGTAAGAAAGAAGCACTTGATTCAAGATATGTTATACCTATTCCACAATAATACCTTATCCAAAGCTTTAAAACATCCTCCAATGAATGGGGTAGAAAGATTCAAATCACTCGCATTCCACCATCTAATTGAAATTATCAGAGCATTTATACCCTTTTTGGACAAGAATTCAAGGTCAACCTCTGTGATGAAGTTGTTTCACTAGTCTTGGTTAACCAAACAAGAATTTCATGAAGCTCAGAAAAAAATAGTAAAACAAAATTCCAGAGTGTATTTTAATGAATTAACAATGTCTAAGTTGAGTGAATGAGAAATGAGAATGAATACATAGAGAACTTGAGGATCTCTATGAGGTCCATGAATGTTGGCAAGTTGGCACTCCACTTGTAAACCTTGACCTATCATCATGTTGAATATTGTGATATTGCCATCGTGCCACCCATGATCCCCTTGGAAGTATATAGTGAATTGATCTTGTGATTGCACCTCATTTAATGAATAATATATATTAGTTTATAATTTATATTGCTATCGGCTTAATGAATACAAGAAAACATCTTCTTACTTCCATGAATGTATGTTTTGTTTAAGACTTTGATATGCACTTTAAGGCAAACATTATGCGAGCATTTATTACAGCTTAGTTAATGTGCATTGTTAGATTTCTTTATGCATAGATCTAACAATGCATATACTACACCAAACTACAATAAATGCTCTGCAACTTAGTGCTTAATAATCCCTTACACTAAATCAAGATTCAATAACTTTCACTACACTAGTCCCTCCATTCTCAACTCCTATAAATTGTTTATTAAATACCATGAAATGATAAATGCCATCTTTCACCTGTCATATCTACCACAACTACATCACCACTCCATATTTATGTTGATTGATCTCAAAATTACTCGAAGGAAGACTTTATATATGCAACAAAAGACAAAGGCTAAAGATTAAATGAGTTTTTTGTTTTTGTTTTTACAAACCTCTCCATGGATTTTTCCCCGACAAGGGAGTAGTTTTTTTGGTGAGAGTATGATCAATCTCCTTAGTCACTTGGATTTTCAGGTAGAACCCATAAGCCTGGGGGATGTGCCACAACATTTTCGAGGTGGACACATGGCAATGCAATGTTCAAGTGTGGCCATCAACAACATAATGAGTTTATCTACCCATAAAACGTGATACATGTATTTGTGATTTAAAATAATAAGTAACTTATTAAAAAAATGATATCATGTAGCTTTGATGTGGTGTCGAACAAGCTACTAAGTCAACGAGTTTCGACATTATTACAAATAAAATAAAATAAAATCCAAAACCCTTCGTTTACTATTGATGATTCGAGTAAAAATTGGCAAGTCTCTTGTGGTATTTCAAGTATTTTCCATACTTAATGATTTTGATATTTATTATTTCAAGTATTTTCCATTAATGAGTTTGAAAATGTTATGGATAATAGTGGTTAAGTTATAACCTTTGTAAATTCAATTTATTGTACATAAAATTGTTTGATGCAATGGTTAAACACGATTTTTCATTGTTGTTTGAAGTTATTTGTTCATTTTTTAAAACCAAATGATATATCATGGTCCACTTTTGCCTTTTGGGTTCAAAAGTGTTTTTATACTTTCCCGTATGATGGAGTTTTACAAATTTAAATTGGTGGTTTGTAATGTCCCTTTCCAAATGATCACTCCAGGATATTGACGTAATAGTCTAAGTATTTCTCATAGGCTATAGTCAGTGGAAGAAAAGGGAATTAATTAACTATTTGAAGTCATCAGAGTGAAAAAACAATCCTTTTAAAAAAGTGACATTGAGTAATTAAGTGAAAAGGTATTTTAGGTGACTTTGAGCTTATACAATCACTTTACTTTATTAAAAGGTTAAAATGGTCAGTAAAAAGAGTGAATGAGGAAATAAAAGAGAAATGAGGGCTCCCTCTCTCATTATGCATTGTTATTTTTTTCAAAAAACGAATTGGAGAGAGCTCTTGTAGCTTTGGCTCTTGGGACGAAATGTTGGCAATTTGGTTGTCATTGATGTCAACCTTGATAGATAGGTGAAGTATCATTGATTGATTGGTTTGATAAACATTGTCAATATTGGACATAATGTTATGAAGGTGACTTGAATGTCAAGCATTGTCAATATTGGTCATAATGTTATGAAGGTGACTTGAATGTCAACAGGAGGATAATATTAACTAAATATATTATATGAACTTGATGCACTCATCCTAGTGGAAATATGGTGGAATGTGTTATTAACATCCATGCACAAAAGAAGAAACTCTCTAGACAAAAACGGTAAATGGAGAAACCAATATGGATTCATACAAGTCACGGAGTCATGAAGTCTGGTATAAAAGTCTCAGCAAGAAAAAATTCGACCAGTCAAGCCTTAAGTTGAGTCAAAAACAATTGTCTCGACCAATCAAGCCTTAAGTCAAGTTAAAACATTTAAATGGTTCAAGTCGACTAACTAAATGCAAGGAGAAAGGATCAAAGTCGAGTGTTTTAATAAAATGCAGTAGATATCAAGAATTATGGTATAAACATCTTAGTAAGAAGTTGAAATTGAAAAAGTTGAAGGTCGAAATCAAACAAAATGTAGTAGATATCAAGAAGTATGGTATAAACATCTCAAAAAAAAGTTGAAGAAGTTGAAGTTGAAAAAGTCGAAGGTTGAAGTCAAAGAGATCGAAGGTCGAAATCGAAGAGGTCGAAGAAGTCGAGGGTCTTGGTGGATATATATATATATTGGATTCCTCACATCTGAGTTGGATCTGAGATCAACAAGATGGGTCTTGTTATGAGGGTAGGATTCATCATTTCTCAGTTGAATCTGAGAAGTACAAGATGGGTCTTGTATCAAAGAGTTGGATCTCTCATATTCAGTTAAAGTTGAAGATATTAAAGGATTGATTTTATATGTATTCATTCAAGTTAAATAAATAAAAGAATGATATTTTATCTACTTCATACAATTTGTGTTATACATGTTTATGAATAATTAATTGAACTGCATATATATTATTAAGTTAGTTTAGTTAATCTACGAAAGTGTGAAAAGTAGCTAAAAGTTCCAGACACTGATTCACCCCCCCTCTCAGTGTCAATGTGTGTTTTCAACACAAAAAACCCCAGAGAAGAAGACTGGTTTCGGTAGTCAGAACATCCACCCTAGTTGATCATAGAGGAGAGATCGTATAGATCTTTAAACGTGCATCATTGTGGCTGAATTTCTTAGTTTCTGGTTGAGTTTACGTGTATAAAGGTCGAGTTCTCTTGAAGAGACCGATTTATCTACGTGTAGGTTGTTTCATTCCTGGAGCAATCATATTTCACAATGTAGAAGACGAGTTTGTCGAGGAGGGTCGAGTTCTTAACTGTTAGAGGCCAAGTTTCTTTAAGGGACCGGGAATTCTCTTTGTTGGCCAGATTTACCTTGGTTTTGGGCCGATTTTCAAATGTGGGTTCAGGTAATTGTTGTTGCACGAGTTCCCCTTCACGTTGGTCGATTTAATTATAAAAAAGGGGTGAATTTAATTATTGTTGAACCGATTTTTCTACCTGGGTTGATTGCATTCTTGTTGGGTCGATTTTTTGGCAAAAAGGATGAACTTCCTTAAGGGAGATCGTGACCCCTTTGGAGCAGCTGAGATCTGGAGATTTGGGTGTCACATTTGCAACCATAACGTGGGGTTTCAGCCCTTATCAGAGTCAACATATTGTAAACAATTTCTAACCAATTATGCCATCCACTATCTTTTCATTTCAAGTGGGAATAGTGAGTTATTTGTTGTTGTAACAGTTAAGTTTTGAAGTAATAATAAGGTTAGCAGATTTGACACTTTTCCTAGTTTTTTGGTTAATTCATCTTGATAAAATTGTTTTTTGTCATTTATATCATGTGCTAAGCATATTTGGAGTATTTTAAATTGTTTGTTGAAACTCCCAAACCTATAAAAACATGAAACACTTCATAAAAAAACTATTTGATGAAATTTCTACATTGCAAAACTAAGTAAAAATTTAAAAAAATCTAGTGGGGATTTTACAGTGGTACGAGAGCCACAATCATGCCAACCTGAGGCGGTTTGTTGTTTCAAGAGGCGTGAAGACATGGCATACATCACCTACATAAGTAGAGGGAAGAAATGATCAAAAATTATCTTTCAATTAGGTTTAGAAGAGGAGGACCAACCAGAAGCAGAGACATAGGGAGACATGGGGGACAACAATTAGAGACCTGGGGACAATGCCATGCATATCCCAAATGATTTAGCCAAAGGGAAATGATGACTAGTATAACTCATGACACAATTAATTACAAACACTCAAGAAAATCAAAATCATGCAAGCAACGATGGTGCGGGGAGTTCCAATGGGAACAATGGGAATCATGTAGAAGGAAATAAAAATAATATCCCCACACAAAACCACACTAGGACCACCAATAGAGTGATTCCTAGATAAATTTTGCCTCATTTCTTAGGGGAGAAGCACACATGAAATCAAGAGCAGCCAGGACAAGGTGATTATTTCACTGATTACTCAAGGGAGTATCAGGTTCTTGGTGATGAGTTCCAGGTAATCATGTCATTACAGGACTATTGTACTATCAAGTACAGGAACAGACCAAGAGATTTCAACAAGGGTCAACAAAACTTGGATCTCATGAGAAAGGCTGGGAAGATAACCATTCCTTCCTTTGATGGTTCAAATAAGTGCACATCTAGATCATGGGTTCAAAACTTGGACAAATACTACTAACTCAACCCTATGACAGAGGCAGAAGAGATTAAATTCACGACCTTGTATTTACATGGAGAGGACCATTAGTGGTGGTACCATGGATTGGTCACCTTGGGACATGCCAACATTACCTCCTATTTGAAATTCACACAAAAGTTGATTGAGAGGTTTGACAAAAAGGATCTGGATTACAGTTCAAAGACTTGGAATAACTCAAACAGGTTGGGACATCGGATGCCTACATTACAAATTTCTATAGGTTTGCAGTCACGATGACACATATATATGAGCAAAGGCTAGTTATGTTATTTATTGAAGGATTATCTGAGCCACTACATGGTTGGGTGAAAGAATTCAAACCCAAGAATCTATAGGATGTCATCATCAGGACACGGGACATGGAGGATGCGGTCCAGAAGAACAAATATTTCTCCAACCCTTTCATTCACCAGAAAAACAAGGATAAGATACCTTTTCAAAAGGAGTGGACCGGAAAGGAGAAGTTGGATGAGGGGACTCACAATAAGTTGAGAAGGAAGAAACTTTGCTTCAGTTGCAAAGAGCCTTGGGAGACAGGACACAAGTGCACATGGTAGGGAAAGGTACAATTTATAGAGGTGCACTCAGACAGTGATGAGGAAGAAGAGGAAGTAACACAGAGACAGAGCAATGAGCAGGGAGACTCGAGTGATGAGCAACCTCATGTGGAGGCTAAGGGTGGGACTATCACCACTTTATCAGGCACCCCTAGATACTACAATTTCAGGGTCAAAGGAGTACTATGGGTATGATGTTTCACAACTTTGATTGATGGTGGGGCGACCCACAACTTCATTGATGCAACGTTGGTGGCCATGAGATGCATTACTATGGATAATTATAGGGGTTCAATGTGGTAGTCACTAGTGGATTTAACATGACATGCCAACATAAGAATATGAGGTTGGTTGTGACATTGGGAAACTATAACTCAAGCAATGATTTTTATGTGGTTGATTTGGTAGACACCAATATAGTTTTGGATGTCTAGTGGCTTCACTCTTTAGGGGAAATTACGATGAATTATTGGGTAATGGAGATGAGATTCAATACAAAAAATGACAAGAAGGTTGTTCTGAGGGGCATATCAAATGGTGGCCCTAATATTGTGTCAACCAAAAGGATGGAGTCCCTTTTTGGGCATGGAGATGTGGTGTGTGCAGTCGAGTGCTTAATTACAAATTAGGAACATGCAGATCGCAGACAACATCATCATGTATATATTTAGGGATGGTTGAGTAAGCATGACAGGGTTTTGGGACAGATACCTTCAGGGAGACCACCTGACAGAGTATTTGAGCATACTATGGAGTTGGAGGAGGCACCCAAACTAGTAATAACCACTCCTTATAGGCACCTGAATAAATTTAAAAATTAAATAAAGAAGGCCATCAAGGAGTTACTAGAAATGAGGCATATCAGATCAAGTTCTAGTACTTTCGCTTCTTCACTTGTCTTAGTCGAGAAGAAGGATGAAACCATGAGGATGTGCATCGACTACAGGGATCTGAATAAGAAGACGATGAAGAACATATACCATATTCCTAGGATCGATGAGATTTTGGATGAGTTGCATGGAGTAGTGTATTCTTTTAAGATTGATATTCGATCCAGATATCATCAGATTAGAGTCCGAGAGAAGGATGTCCATAAGACTACTTTTAAGTGCCACCATGGGAATTATGAGTGTCTGTTCATGCCATTTGGATTGAACAATGCACCAACTACATTCTAGTCTTACATGAATTACATTTTCAATAATCAACTACATAAATTCTTATTGGTGTTCTTTGATGATCTTCTTATATACAGTAGGATGTGGGAGGAGCACTTGGAGCATTTGGATGAAATTTTGGGCATCATGGAGGAGAAATCATTGTATGCTAAGGATTTGAAATGTGAGTTCGACATGACGAAGATATTATACTTGGGCCATGTGATTAGTGCATAGGGGGTACATGTACATAGGGATAAAACCATACCATATTGGATTGGCCACCGTCCAAGAACCTTACAAAGTAGCATGGACTCTTCGGGATATGCAGCTACTACCGATGGTTCATAAAGGGATTCTCACATTTTGATACACCACTAACATATCTCATGAAGAAAGGGGCAGTCAAGTGGATAAAGGAGGCGCACAAGACATTTGACAAGTTGAAGGAAGTGATGAGCACTTTCCCAATTTTAGCACTTCCTGATTTCAGTCAGCCCTTTTTTGCTTGAGTGTGACGCATTGGGTGAGAAAATAGGAGTAGTTTTGATGTAGCATAGACATCCAATATCATATGAGAACATGAAACTCCTAGATTTAGAGAGACTCTACTCCATCTACGATAAGGAGATGCTCCTTATCATGTATGCCTTAGCGAAATTCATACAATACTTAGTAGGTGGCAAATTTGTGGTTTAGACTAACCACAACAGTTTGAGACACTTCTTGGGACATAAGGACTTAAATCAAAGGCAACATAAGTGGGTCAGCTAATTGAAGGCATGTGACTTTGACATTGATTATGTGAAAGGGAATAAAAATGTGGTTGTTGATGCTCTCTGTAGGAAACTTGAGATATGTTCACTTGCAGTGATTTCAACTGACTCCAAAACTCATCTCTTGGTAGAGTATTCCAAGAATAAATTTGCTTGTGAGTTGATGGATCACAACATACAGGATGACAGGTACAAGTGGTGGATGACATCATCTACTATAAGGACTTCATATATTTAGTCATTGAGTCTACATTAAAGGAGAAGATTGAGGGCTATGCATGATGCACCTCTTGTAGGCCACCCTGGGTAGTTTCAAACTTACAAACAGATTGGGGAGAGGTTCACTTGGAAGGGCCTCAAAGTTGATGTATTGAGACATGTGAGGGAGTGTATGACTTGTCAGTAGAAGAAGTCAAAGCAAACTCATATTGTCGGGTTATTACACCCATTACCCATTTTGAAGACGAAGTGGGGAAGCATGTCAAAGGATTTCATCACAGGTCTACTGTAACACCTCTTTTGTTACTTGTAAGTGTAACACTCTGATACCAAACTGTAACGCCCCCTTTCCATCAGTCGGGCAGGCGCTACTTCGCGGAATAACGATCTCATACTTAATTATATATATATGACATGCATTTAAGCAAATGAAACACATTCAAACTCAGAGTAAACATAATAATTACTGCTATTATAAATAATCAATGGAATTAACATTAATTCATAAGCAAAGCAGAATACATGATAAATATAAAAACACAGACATGCAGAAACGTAATCAAAAACATCATCTGGTACTTATCTTTGAAACGGTGGTAATTCCATCAACTAGGTGCAGGCCTTCCACGAACCTCCCAGCCTTAGACCACACTTCTCATCAAGCTCAGCAGTAGGTCACCCCCAAGCTAGCACTAAGCTCCACCCAGAGGCAAGGAATCCTAGGCTAGGCTGAGGTTACAGGGAAAACACACAGTCACAAGGAAGGAATTCTCTCCCAGGAACCACTCATACTCACCACCCACAGACTCTCCTTCCCCACATGCATGTTACACCCTAGGAGTATACACCTTCTTTGTCGCCTAGACAGTCCTTCGGATGCTAACCTCCCTTGCCTTAGGTTTCAACAACAGACCGGACCGGAAGTCTCCGAGCTCTATGGTAGCTACAGGGTTCCTTCCAGGAGTTCTCTCCTTCCTCTGTGCACTCTCTCACCTAGAGAGAATTGCTCACAGGCCAAGCAACCTGTTCTTCCAACTTCCATCACCTCTCTCACCTAGAGAGAGTGTTGTACAAACTGGCCAACAAGCCACACGCAGTCCAGCACTGCGTGGTCACAACAGCCAATGGGGAAACAGACACAGGATTTCCAACAGGCTCAACAATGACAGGATGGTCTCACGGTTATGGCCTTGGGACAGAGATTCTACACATAGGCTCAATCTGTTCAGATAGAGGATGTCTCCATTTTCCAGAAAACAACACAGGCTATCTCTAAAATCACAGGCTATCCCCCCTGGTTTCAGAATTGCACGAGGTCTCTTGCACAGGTCGGACGGGTTCATTCTCAGACAGTCTGGTAGAATGGAGGAGCCCCCCACCACGGCTCATCTCAACCGTTTTATTTGCATGGGCTTGGGTTGACACTTGTCACCCATGAAATTGCATGCCTTCCATCAGCGTGCGTTCCTCCCACCATTTGGAAGTCACATGTCATTCCAAAATAACTTAGGATAAAAACATATAATTCACATGGTCCTTTGGAATAATATTAAAATATTATTCCCAAGGACCTAAGCCCCTAGGCTCAACACTTAGTCCCTTTTCCCACTTTCCAGCCCCTAATCCCTTTCCCACTCTTTGGAAGCTTAGTCCCCCATCACTCATTCATCGTGGTCGGTCTACACGCGGCGGTGTTTATATTTTATTAATGTTCTTCATTGATACATGTACAAAATCAGGCTCTTGGCCTTCAACACTTAGGCTCTCTGGCCTAACAATCACATAAGCCCATTAGCTTATATAAACTTGGCTGACCAGCCTATAAAACATATTTACAATTCCTTTCATAAACAAGATTTACAATAGGGCTCAGCCTTGGGGACATTACAATCCCCCTTCCCTTATTTATGCACTGGGACAATGCAACTTTACACTGCTTCTGCAAGCTTTTCAAAATTTTCAAAAAGATGCAGCTACTCTGCCCACATAGCATCTTCATTCTCCCATGTCACATCCTTAGGACCGTACTAGGTCCACTAGACCTTTACAAGCTATATGGCTCGATTTCGGAGCTGTTTTCTTTTCCTATCCAATATGCGCACAGGAAGCACTTGCAGGACACCTTCTGGTTCCACCTGAATCACATTCCAATTGATAACATGATTAGCATCAGGTATGTATTTCTTAATTAGTGAAACATGAAACACATTATGTACAGTCATAGATGCAGGTAATACAAGCATGTATGCAACTGGCCCAATGCTTTCCAGGATTTCAAAAGGCCCACGGTATCTTGCTGCCAACTTGGCGCAACTTCCCAGCTTCAGGGAACTCCTATTAGTTTTCACTTTCAGGAAGACATGATCACCCACTTTGAATTCTCTGTGGGTTCTGTTCTTATCAGCATAAATTTTCTGCCTATCCTAGGAAGCTTTCAAATTTTGTTTAATTCTTATCATTTGGTCTTCCATCTCTTTGAGCAAATCTGCCCCAACTACTGCTCTATCAGCTGGATTATCCCAGCTCAGTGGAGTGTTGCACTTTCTTCCATAAAGTGCTTCAAATGGGCTCATCTTCAACGATGCATGATATCCATTGTTGTAGGAGAATTCTACCAAATGTAGGTAGTCTTCCCATCTTGATGGTTTATCCATCACATACATTCTCAGCATGTCCTCTATTACTCTGTTCACCCTCTCTGTCTGTCCATCAGACTCGGGATGATACGCTATACTAAAATTCAGATTCGTTCTGAATCCTTTGAACAGTCCTTTCCAGAAATTCGAGGTCAATTTCGGGTCCCTATCAGACACAGTCGTCTTAGGAATTTTGTGCAAGCGTGCCACTTATTTTAAGAAGATATCAACAACATCTGTTGCCTTGTGAGTGGTTTTCAGTGGAATAAAATGGGCATCTTTTGTAAGATTGTCCACCACCACCATGATCGAATCATGCTGCTTGCTCGTTCTGGGCAATCCTGTAATAAAATCCATCGTCACCACTTCCCACTTCCACTCAGGAATGGGTAAAGGTTGCAGCAACCCTACTGGGTGCCTATGCTCAACCTTAACTTTCTGGCACTCCATACATCTGGCGATGTATTCAACGATCTCTCTCTCTTCATACCCGGCCAAAAATAATGGTTCTTGACTGCTGCCACAGTCTTCTGATATCCTGGATGTCCAGCATAAGTCACTTTATGCATTTCTTTTAGAATCGCAAGTCTCAAATCTTGGACATTGGGTACATACACTCTGTTTTTGTACAGAAGTATTCCATCAGCTCCCAGGGTGTAACTTTCCTCTTTCTGTGGTCTCTCACGCTGTTGTAGCTTTGCTACCCAGTCTCTGTACTACAAATCGGCACTTGCAGCTTCCAAAATTCTATCCTTAATATCCGTCATGTACATGCTAATGGTTGTAGCATGTAAGTCATGCACTTTTCTGCTGAGTGCATCAGCCACCTTGTTTTCCTTCCCTTTGATATGCTTGATATCAAAGTCGTATTCACATAGAAACTCTAACCACCTGCTTTGTCTAGCATTTAAAGTTGGTTGCTCAAACAAATATTTCAGACCGTGGTGGTCTGTTCTCAAAAAAAATCTTCTTCCCATGAGGTAATGTCTCCATTTCCTCAGAGTGTGGACGATTGTTGCCAGCTCCAAATCGTGAGTGGAATAATTCTTTTCATGCTCTTTCAATTTCCTGGACTCATAACAGATTACAAATCCATCTTGGTTGAGAACTCCTCCCAACCAATCCTTACACGCATCTGTGCACACCACAATATCCATATTTGGATTTGCAATTCTCAGGATTGGAGTGTTGGTTAACAGTTGCTTCAATCGCTGGAAACTCTCTTCAAACTCTTTAGTCTACTGAAACTTTTCCTCCTTCCTTTGCAAGGAAGTGATAGGGTGAGTTATCTTTGAGAACCCTGTTATAAACCTTCTGTAGTAGCCCACCAGACCCATAAAGGATCTAACTTCTGTCACATTCCTTGGCATTGACCATTCTCGGATGGCCTCAACCTTCTTAGGATCCACAACGATCCCTTCTTCTGAAATAATATGTCCCAAGTAATGGATCTATCTTTGATAAAATGAGCATTTTCTCAACTTGGCATACAGTTGGTGTTCTCTCAACACTTGCAACACCATCCTCAGGTGTTTTTCATGCTCTTCCTCTAACTTGGAATACACCAAGATGTCATCCAGGAAGACTATGACAAACTTGTCTAAATAGTTCCTGAATACACCATTCATCAAGCACATGAAAACAACAGGTGCATTTGACAGTCCAAACGACACCATTGTGAACTCGTAATGACCGTACTTTGTTCTAAAGGCAGTCTTGATGATATCCTCATCCTTTATTCTTACCTGGTGATATCCTGATCTGAGATCTATCTTCGAAAATATTTTCACACCCTTCAGCTGATCGAAAAGATCATCGATCCTCGACAGAGGATACTTGTTCTTGACAGTTACCTTATTCAACTGTCAGAAATCAATGCACAGCCTCAACGTCCCATCCTTCTTCTTCACGAACAGGACCAGGGCACCCCAAGGTGACATGCTGGGGAGAATATACCGCTTCTTCATAAGCTCTTCAAGCTGTAGTTGCAACTCTTTTAGCTCTGGTGTACTCATTCTATAAGGAGCTTTCGACACTGGGGCTTCTCCAGGCATCAAATTTATAGAAAAATTGATGTCTCTCTTCGGAGGTAGTCCATGTACTGTCTGAAATATGTCCTTGAACTCTGTGAGTACCTCATGGTCTCCAATTCTTGAGACTTCATCTCTGGATGCTTCCTCCACACGGGCTGCAAATAATTGACAGCCTTTCCTGTAACACTTCTTCAGCTGCATGGCTGAGATTTCTCTAACAGCCACAGCTCTGGGAATTCCTTGGACTGATTTCCGATTTCTCTCCTCATCCAGGCATGTAAACCTCTTGTTATGACAGTCCAGGAGGGGACGGTGTTGGTCCAACCAGTCCATCCTAATTAAGCAGTCATTAGAGCCTAAAGGCAGAACATTCAATTCAACCTTCGTGCTCAATCCATTCATGTCTATCGAACAGGATTTAACCAATTCAGTGACCTTCCTCTTGGGTCCTATAGCCAACTGCACTAACCAAGACCTTTCATGTTTGCTTCTTGATAAATGCAAACTTTCCACCACCCTAGGATCTACATAACTATGACTAGCCCTAGAATCAATTAAAATAATAAATGGTCGGTTGTTGATCATACCTTCCACTTCAATCATCTGCGATTGAAATTCAACTTGCTTGTTGTCCAGGGCTACGTAGATCCTTGGCATTCTACTCCTCATATCCTCCACTGTTTCAGCTTGCTGAACATAGTGGACGGTTCTTGCTTTATCTTTTATGTGGGGGCAGTCTCGGTACCTATGGTTTCCTTTACAGCCCCAACACTCCATAGGTGGCGGTCTAGGCATTTGTTCACCCACTTCATCCTTCCTAGGCTCTCTAAAGGATGGTTGTCCCTGAGGACTGTTTCTGAAAAAGGGAGGCTTGTTTCCCTTCTGCCTCTGCTCTTTCCTGAACTTCTTCTGATCATTCCAAGCCTTCTGAAAAGGAGGCTTTTCTCTTTGTTGTTCATATAAGAATTTAGCCATTCTTATTGTTTCTTTTATAGTCTTAGGATCATCATATTGAATCTTGTCACTAATGGTAGGTGGCAATCCACTCAGATACCTCTGAATCTTGACAACCTCATCTTTGATGAATGGAACATACTTCAGTTGCTCAAGGAAACTTCATTCGTATTCATCAATGGTCATGCTGCCTAGCTTGAGTTCAAAGAACTCCTTCATATTTCTGTCATAGTACCTTTTAGTTAGGTATTTCTTCTCAAAATATCCCTTGAACTCCTTCCAAGTGATATCTTTCTCTTTGATGTGTTTCCCCTGCACAAATTGATCCCACCACATGGATTTTTTTCCTTTCAATTGATACATCGCAATTCTTCCTTCTGCATGAGGGGAATAATTATGTAGTTGGAAATATTTCCTCATTCCTTGCAACCATGTTTCGGCATCTTCCTCCTTCTTATGTTCTCCATCGAACGTTGGAGGCTTGATCTTGTTCATATCTCCTTTCAATTCATCCTTTCCAGATCTTCGGTGTTTTCGGGTAGGGGATGGTCTTGAACTACTGCGTGCTTCCCTACTAGAAGGCTTTGGGGAGCGACAATGATGTCTGCTACCACTCCTCGATCTTCTTCTTCTCTCAGGGGTCCTACAACTCTCTGTCTTGCTTGAGCCACTCCTCTTCTCCAACTTCCTTTCTATTCTTTCCATGTTCTTCAACACTCTTAAGTTGAATTCTCCCTGTTGATCCCTGACCCTCATGAACTTTCGGCTATCAGCTCGGTGAGCCTGGGCATATTTCTGTAATCTTTCAATGAATTTCATCGTATTTCCTTCCTTATCCATCTCTTTTCTGTGCCCATTAGAGTTTGATCGTTCGACTCTCAGGTTGACATCCCTTCCTTCTCTTTCACTCTCTGAAATGGAGGCAATCCACACCTCTTCCATTTCTATATTCGGCGTAGATTCACGATTGACCTAACACTCGTTGAACTCTACACACACAATGTGCAATCAACCGAAGTTTGTCAGGCCCTTAAACATTCAAGAAACTTACAACACTCATAAACCAACATGAAAAAAGAAAGATGTTTCGATTCCATTAAGTTTCTGAGCTCTGTTTGGCTCTGCAAATTTCGGGACTTCTGGTTTCGGGGTCTCATTCCACGAGACTCTCATACTCGCTTTCGGATGATAGCTCCCTCTTTCTCCCTAACCTCGTAACCATAGGCACCTTTCACAACTTCGCAATTTTGCAAGTTCGTGAGTCGAAGACCCTCGACTCTTCTTCCTCCAAATGTTGATACCCGATATGTGATATGGGTATGGCTCCCTCTTGCTAGCGCCTTCTACATATAATTGTAGGTTAGGGCTAAGTGCTATCACCTCTCGCAACTCGCGACTTCGCGAGTTGGAGTGTTGAGCCCTTGTGCTCCTCCTTTGCGAATCTCAAAATCTTGATTTACTTTTCCCTCCGAGCCCACATAGCACAACTGTCTCCACATCTATAGTGGCGAGTGGCACCCTCAGGAGGGTCCACGTTATCTATGGTGATGTCATCGGGTCCCACCATGCTCACTTTTATTTTATCCCACTGGCACGTGGTACACACCCACGTGTCCACGTCCATTCCAAGTGAAATCCAAAAATTAGACCTTTCTCCAATCTATGGCACGGATCCTTTCGGCATTTTGGGGTTTCAGGCATCGGGAGTTTGTGCATCCACCCTCTCGAAATTATGTTTGCAGAAATACCGAAATTACTGTCTACCCCTCCACTTGATCCAACGATCACTTACGATCTACAGTGTAGATCGTTTCAAAATTTTCGGGTTTCGCTATTTCGCGACTTGCGAAAATAAGGTTCTTCCCTTTTGGTTTCCTGGGTGCCGAAACACCGTCCAGTAGCCATGTGTTACCCCCGATGGACAGTTCCGACGAATTCGGGGTTTCGTGTATCGCGATTTCCACGTTCCTGTGAAACTCCAAAGGGTTTTTAAACCCTGCACACGTTTTCCAGATCTGACGGTCACGAGGGTTCTCCTTTTCCCCGAACAGAACCTATAGCTCCAACACTTCTGGTGTGGAGTCCTCTCTCCCTGTGGCCAGATACCACATCGAATGTGGTTTCATAACACCGCTATACCTCCTGAGCTTGGTAACATATTCAAGTAACTCCTTGACACTCAGGACCATTCAAAGGTCCGAAATTGGTGCCCAGACACAATTTCTCCTCAAACCCTCGATCCAAAGACCACTCAACAGGCCCATCTAGGCTCAGCATCGAAACCTTGGCTCTGATACCAAACTCTAACACATATTTTGTTACTTGTAAGCTGTAACTCTCTGATACCAAACTGTAACGCCCCCTTTCCATCAGTCAGGCAGGCGCTACTTCACGGAATAACGATCTCATACTTAATTATATATATATGACATGCATTTAAGAAAATGAAACACATTCAAACTCAGAGTAAACATAATAATTACTGCTATTATAAATAATCAATGGCATTAACATTAATTCGTATGCACAATAGAATACATGATAAATATAAATACACAGACATGCAGAAACATAATCAAAAACATCATCTGGTACTTATCTTTGAAACGGTGGTAATTCCACCAACCAGGTGCAAGCCTTCCATGAACCTCCCAGCCTTAGACCACACTGCTCATCAAGCTTAGCAGTAGGTCACCCCCGAGCTGGGACTAAGTTCCACCCCAAGGCAAGGAATCCTAGGCTAGGCTGAGGTTACAGGGAAAAAACATAGTCACAAGGAAGGAATTCTCTCCCAGGAACCACTCATACTCACCGCCCACAGACTCTCCTTCCCCACATGCATGTTCCACCCCAGGAGTATACACCTTCTCTGTCATCTAGACAGTCCTTTGGTTGCTAACCTCCCTTTCCTTGGGTTTCAGCAACAGACCGGACCGGAAGTCTCCGAGCTATATGGCAGCTACAGGGTTCCTTCTAGGAGTTCTCTCCTTCCTCTGCGCACTCTCTCACCTGGAGAGAATTGCTCACAGGCCAAGCAACCTGTTCTTCCAACTTCCATCACCTCTCTCACCTAGAGAGAGTGTTGTACAAACTGGCCAACAAGCCACACGCAGTCCAGCACTGCGTGGTCACAATAGTCAACGGGGAAACAGACACGGGCTTTCCAACTGGCTCAACAATGACAGGATGGTCTCATGGTTATGGCCTTGGGACAGAGATTCTACACATAGGCTCAATCTGTTTAGACAGAGGATGCCTCTATTTTCCAGAAAACAACACAGGCTATCTTTGAAATCACAGGCTATCCCCCCCGGTTTCAGAATTGCACGAGGTCTCTTGCAGAGGTCGGACAGGTTCACGCTCAGACAGTCCGGTAGAATGGAGGAGCCCCCCCACCATGGCTCATCTCAGCCGTTTTATTTGCATGGGCTTGGGTTGACACTTGTCACCCATGAAACTGCATGTCTTCCATCAGCGTGCGTTCCTCCCACCATTTGGAAGTCACATGTCATTCCAAAAGAACTTAGGATAAAAACATATAATTCACATGATCCTTTGGAATAATATTAAAATATTATTCCCAAGGACCTAAGCCCCTAGTCTCAACACTTAGTCCATTTTCCCGCCTTCCAGCCCCTAATCCCTTGCCCACTCTGTGGAAGCTTAGTCCCCCGTCACTCATTCATCATGGTCGGTCTGCACACGGTGGTGTTTATATTTTATTAATGTTCTGCATTGATACATGTACAAAATCAAGCTCTTGGCCTTCAACACTTAGGCTCTCTGGCCTAACAATCACATAATCCCACTAGCTTATATAAACTCGGCTCACCAGCCTATAAAACATATTTACAATTCCTTTCATAAACAAGATTTACAATAGGGATCAGCCTTGGGGACATTACATCTACCAGAGGTACATGGCATAGATTGCATATATCCGGTGGTTGATCAACTGACCAAGTTCGCCCACTTCTTTTCCATTCCCTCATAATACAAGGAAACACAGGTAGCAGAGTTGTTCTTTAGGGAGGCATTCAGATTCCATGGGTTGTTGAAGTACATTATCAGTGACAGGGAGAACAAATTCCTCAGTGCTTTTTAGCAGGATTTGTACATGTTGGCTAGCACAGAGTTAACTCCTAACACTAGTCATCACCCCCAGACAGACTGTCAGACATAAATCGTGAACAAGTTCATGGTCATGCCATTTGGATTGACCAACGCATTGGCTACATTCCATTCTTGCACAAATCACATTTTCAATAAGCAGTTGTGGAAATTCTTGTTGGTGCTCTTCAATGATATTATTATATACAATAGGACGTGGGAGGGGCACTTGGAGCATCTGGATGAAGTTTTAGGCACCATGGAGGAGTATTTGTTGTATGCTAAGGAGTCTAAATGTGAGTTCAGCATGACGGAGATCTTATACCTTGACCATGTGATTAGTGCACAGTGGGTGCAGGTACATAGGGAGAAGATTCAAGCCATACTATATTAGCCACTGCCCAAGAACCTTACAGAGTTGTGTGAATTCTTTGGGATATGCATCTACTACTGGTGGTTTATAAAGGTATTCTCAAGGTTGGCTACACCACTCACATATCTCATGAAGAAAGGGGTATTCAGGTGGATAGAGGAGGCCCATAAGACATTTGACAAGTTGAAGGAAGTGATGAGCACTTGTCCAGTTTTAGCACTTCCTGATTTCACTCAACCCTTTGTGCTTGAGTGTGATGCATCGGGTGAGGGCACAGGAGAAATTCTAATGCGATATAGATATTCGATAGAATATGAGAGCAGGAAACTCACAAATTTAGAGAGACTCTATTCCATCTACGATAAGGAGATTCTCACCATCATGCATGCCTCGGTGAAATTCAAACAATACTTAGTAGCTAGAAAATATGTGGTTAAGACTGACCACAACAATTTGAGACACTTCTTGGGACACAAGGACTAAAATGTGAAGCAACAAAAGTGCGTTAGCAAATTGTAGGCATATGAATTTGACATTGAGTAAGTGAAAGGGAAGAAAAATGTGGTTGTTGATGCTCTCTGTAGGAATCCTAAGATATGTTCACTTGTAGAGATTTCAGTTGACTGGAAATCTCATCTCTTGGTAGAGTATTCCAAGAATAATTTTTCTTGAGAGTTGATGGATCATAACATACAAGATTAAATGTACATAATGGTTGATGACATCATCTACTACAAGTACCGTGTATATTTAGTCCCTAAGTCTACAGTGAAGGAGAAGATTACGAGGGTTATGCATGATGCACCTCTTGTAGGCCACCACGGGTACTTTAAAAATTACAGGAAGATCAAAGAGAGGTTCACTTTGAAGGGCATCAAAGATGATGTATAAAGACATGCAAGGGAGTGTATGAATTTTTAGTAGAAGAATTCATAACAGACTCATCCCATGGGGTTATTAAAACCATCACCCATTTCATAGCAGAAGTGGGAAAATGTGTTAGTGGATTTCATAACAGGTCCACAAAAGGTACAGAGAAAATATTGCATACATGTGGTGGTTGATTGGTTGGCCAAGTTCGCACACTTCTTTGTGATTCCTTCATAGTACAAGGCAACATGTGTAGCATAGTTGTTCTCCAGGGAGGTATTTATACTCCATGGGTTGTTGAAGTACATTGTCAGTGTCAAGGACAACATATTCCCTAATGATTTTTAGTAGGATTTGTTTAGGTTGGCTTGCACAGAGTTAACTCCTATCACTGGCTATCACCCCCAGATAGATGGTCAAACAAAGATCGTGAACAAGTAGCTCGAGGGGTATTTACGTAACTATGTGTCCAAGCAACATAAAACATGGATTAAGTTGTTGGATTTGGGAGAAGCTATAATACCACTTATCACATGTCCATTGGTATGATCCCATTCTGAGCATTCTATGGCTACGATGCTCCTTTGATTTTTTATCTGGCATTTGGGGATAACAATGCCCCCAAAGCCAAGGACTGGACTCAGGAGAATCAGGATATCCTCAAGACTCTCAAGGACATTTTACAGATGGCACAAAATCAATAGAAGATCTATGTCGATAGGCACATGATCGAGCGCACTTTTGAGGTGGGAGACTTGGTATTTTTGAGATTACAACCCTACAGATAGTCTTCACTGAAGAAAAGTGGTGCAGGAAAGATAAAACAATGTTTTTATGGCTCCTACAAGGTGATTCAGAGAGTTGGTGAGGTAGCTTATGATCTTGAGTTGCCGAAAGGAAGTAAGAGCTACAATGTGTTTCATGTTTTGTGCCTCAAGAAGGCATTGGGATAACAGGTCACTTATTCGACAAAGTTACACCAATTAGATGAGGAGGGGAAGTTAATGTTCGTTCATGAGGAAGTTCTGGAGTTTCAGGAGAGAAATTTGCGTAACAGGGTGATCTTAGAGTACATCATGAGGTGGAGATATTTGCTAGTATAGGATGCCATGTGGGAAGGCGACCAGATCTCGCAACATCCTAATTTGCAGTTGCTTGAGGACAAACAATATCGGGAAGGGAGGACTGTAATGTCCCTTTCCAAATGATCTCTCCAGGAGATTCATGTAATAGCCTAAGTGATTCACGTAGGCTATAGTCAGTGGAAGAAAAGGGAATTAATTAATTATTTGATGTCATCGAGGCAAAATAAGAACATTTTTAAAAATCTGACATTGAGTAATTAAGTGAAAAGGCATTTTAAGTGACTTTGAGATTATAAAGTCAATTTACTTTATTAAAAGGGTAAAAGGGTTAAAAAAAGCATGAACGAGGAAATAAAAGAGGAGTGAGCGCGCCATCTCTCAGTATGCAATGTTATTTTCTAAAAAAACAAATTGGAGAGAGATATTGTAGCTTTGGCTCTTGGGACGAGAAAACCTAGAGAATGAGATTGGTTTCGGTGGTGAGACCATCCACCCTAGCTGATCATAAAGGAGAGATCACATAGATCTTTCATTGTGCTTCATTGTGGCCGAGTTTCGCATCTTGGTGGTTGTGTTTTCTCACTTTGTGGTTGAGTTTGCTTGTATGAAGGTCGATTTCTCTTGAGGAGGCCAAGTTATCTATGTGTAGGCCATGTCATTCCCAGAGCAGTTGTTTTTCATAGTGTAGAAGCCGAGTTTGTTGAAGAGGGTCAATTTCTTGACTTTTAGATGCCACATTTATTTAAGGGACCGAGATTTCTCCTTGTTGGGAAGAATTACCTTGTTGTTGAGCCGATTTCCAAATGTGAGTTGGGAAAAATGTTGTTGGGCGAGTTCCCCTTCATGTTTGTCAGTTTACTTATCAAAAGGGGTAAATTTAATTATTGTTGAACTGAGTTTGCCACCTAGGTCGATTTATTGGAGGAAAGGACGAGTTTCCTCGAGGGAAATCATGACCCCTTTGGAGCAGTCAAGATATGGAGGTTTGGGTGTCACATTTGCAACCAAAACGTGGGGTTTCAACCATTATCATAGTCAACATATTGTCAACAAATTCTATCCAACTGTTCCATCCACTATATATGCATTTCAAGTGGGAATAGTGAGTTATTTACTACTCTAACAGATTAATTTTGAAGTAATAATAAGGCTAGCATATTTGGCATTTTTCCTAGTTGTTTGGTTAACTCATCTCGAAAACATTGTTTTTTGTTTACTTATATCCCGTGTTAAGCATATTTGGAGTATTGCAAACCGTTTGATGACACTCTCAAACCTATAAACACATGAAATAATTTATCAACAATTTGTTTCATGAAATGTCTACACTGCAAGACACAGTGATCCAAGATTTTATGTGAGATATTTCTCTACAAAAATATGTGATGAGGATATTTTACTGATGATTAATTGCATGTGAACATGAGCAAATAATTTCTAAGCATTTCATATGAACATGAGAAAAATTGTCATAATTATGTGCATATGTGTAATTAAATCTCTACTTGATTGAGCGAGAATGCAATCAAAACTCAAACACATAATTTGACGCCCGTGTGATAACAAAGTTTACCATACATCCTAGCTACGTCTCTGGATCCGCTTGGGATACAAATTGCTTTATTATCCTTCCTATAGCAAGGGGCTAAAACCTTCTCACAAAATGTGGCACATGCTCCATAAAGGGCTAAAAACCCATAGCAACCTTCTCTTACATAAAGAAAACTTAAGGCTCTCACATAAGTGACATTTCTTCATAAACCAGAAGGACTAAATTCATTTCTTCCAAGCTCTCTTTTCAATCTCCCTTCAAAAAGGTTACACACGACATTTATTTAGTTTCCTTAGCTCCATAATCCAAAGAGACAAGATTTGTTGGGTATGTGTTATATTATTTGCACTAATAGGGATCATAAAGCATCTTTCAATCAGGTTCATAAGAAGAGTACCAACCAAAAGGAGAGAAAGAGAGACACGTGTTGGACAATAATGAGAGACCTGAGGATAGTTCTATGCATATCCTAAATGATTTAGCCAAGGGGTGGCAACAACTAGTACAACTCATGACACGGTTAATTTCTATCACTCAAGCAAATCAAAACCATGCGAGTAACAATGTTGTAGGGGGTTCCAATGGGAATTGGGAAGAAGGCTGGAAGAATAATATCATCGCACAAAACCACACTAGGACCACCATTAGAGTGATTTCTAGACCTATTTTTCCTAAATTATTGGGGGAGAAACACACAGGATATCATGAGTAGCGAGGACAAGGTGAAGCTTTTAATGATTACTAGAGGGAGTATCGGGCTCTTGGTGATGATTTACAGGCAACCATGTCATTACAGGAACACTATACTATCAAATACGGGAACATACCAAGAGATTTCAATAAGGGTCAACAAAACTTGGATCTCACGAGAAAGGTTTGGAAGCTAACCATTCCTTCCATTGATCATTCGAAAAAGTGCACAACTAGAGCATGGGTTTAGAACTTGGACACATACTTCCAACTCAACCCTATGACATAGGCAAAAGTGATTAAATTCACTACCTTGTATTTATATGGAGAGGCCCATGAGTGGTGGTACCATCGATTGGTCTCCTTGAGACATGCCAACATTACCTCCTATATCGACTTCATACATAAGTTGATGGAGATGTTTGACAAAAAGGATCCAGAATTATAGTTCAGAGAGTTGGCACAAATCAAACGGGATCAGACACTGGTTGCCTATATTACAGAGTTCCTGAGGCTTGCATTCACTGTGACAGATATATCCGAGTAGAGGCTAGTTATGTTGTTCACTAAAGGATTATCCGAGCCACCGTGGGGTTGGGTGAAAGCCTTCAAACCCGAGACTCTACTTGGGCCATCAAGGAGTTACTAGAAATGGGGCATATCAGAACAAGTTCCAGTCCTTTCGCTTCTTCAATTGTCTTGGTCGAGAATAAGGACATAACCATGAGGATGTGCATTGACTACAAGGATCTTATTAAGAAGACAATCAATAATAGGTATCCTATCCCAAGGATCAACAGACTTTTGGATGAGTTGCATGGAGTAGTGTACTGTTTGAAGATTGATCTATGATCCAGATATCATCATATCAAAGTCCGAGAGCAAGATGTTTATAAGACTGCTTTCAAGTGCCACTATCAACATTATGAGTTCCTTCTCATGCCATTTGGATTGACCAATGCACTGGCTACATTCCATTTTATGAATCACATTTTCAATAAGCACTTGTGGAAATTCTTATTGGTGTTCTTCAATGATATTCTTATATACAATAGGACATGAGAGGAGCACTTGGAGCATCTGGATGAAATTATGGGCACCTTGGAGGAGTAGTTGTTGTATGTTAAGGAGTCGAAATGTGAGTTCAGAATGACGAAGATCTTATACCTGGGCCATGTGATTAGTGCATAGTGGGTGTAGGTACATAGGTAGAAGATTCGAGCCATACAAGATTAGCCATTGCCCAAGAACCTTACAAAGTTGTGTGGATTCTTTGGGATATGCAGCTACTACCGGCGGTTTGTAAAGGGATTCTCAACGTTGGCTACACCACTCACAGATCTCATGAAGAAAGGGGCATTCAGGTGGATAGAGGAGGCCCATAAGACATTTGACAAGTTGAAGGAAGCGATGAGCACTTGTCTAGTTTTAGCACTTCCTGATTTCACTCAACCCTTTGTGCTTGAGTGTGATGCATCGGGTGAGGGCACAAGAGTAGTTCTAATGCGACACAGACATTCGATAGCATATGAGAGAAAAAAAAACTCACAAATTTAGAGAGACTCGATTCCATCTACGATAAGGAGATTCTCACCATCATGCATGCTTTGGTGAAATTCAAACAATACTTAGTAGGTAGAATATATGTGGTTAAGACTGACCACAACAATTTGAAACACTTCTTGGGACAGGACTAAAATGAGAAGCAACAAAAGTGGGTCAAAAAATTGCAGGCATATGACTTTGACATTGAGTAAGTGAAAGGGAAGAAAAATGTGGTTGTTGATGCTCTCTGTAGGAATCCTGATATGTTCACTTGTAGAGATTTTAGTTGACTGGAAACCTCATGTATTGGTAGAGTATTCCAATAATAAATTTGCTTGTGAGTTGATAGATCATAACGTACAATATTAAAGGTACATAATGGTTGATGACATCATCTACTACAAGTATCGTATATATTTAGTCCCTAAGTCTACAATGAAGGAGATGATTATGAGGGTTATGCATGATGCACCTCTTGTAGGCCACCATGGGTAATTTAAAACTTACAGGAAGATCAAAGAGATGTTCACTTGGAAGATCCTCAAAGTTGATGTGTAAAGACATGCGAGGGAGTGTATGAATTTTCAGCAGAAGAAGTCATAACAAACTCATCCTGTGGGGTTATTAAAACCATTACCCATTTCATAGTAGAAGTGGGAAAGTGTGTCAGTGGATTTCATCACAGGTCTACCAAAGGTACAAAGCAAAGATTGCATACATGTGGTGGTTGATAGGTTGACCAAGTTCCCAAACTTATTTTCCATTCCTTCATAGTACAAGGAAACACATGTAGCATAGTTGTTCTCCAGGGAGGTATTTAGACTCCATGGGTTGTTGAAGTACATTGTCAGTGTCAAGGACAATAGATTCCTTAATGCTTTTTTGTATGAGCTATTTAGGTTGGCTTGCACAGAGTTAACTCCTAGCACTAGATATCACCCCCAGACAGATGGTCAAACAAAGATGGTGAACAAGTAGCTCAAGGGGTATTTACGTAACTATGTGTCCAAGCAACATAAAGCATGGATTAAGTTGTTGGATTTGGGAGAAGCTATAATACCACTTATCACATGTCCATTGGTATGATCCCATTCCGAGCATTATATGGCTACGATGCTCCTTTGATTGTTGATCTAACATTTGGGGATAACATGGCCCCTAAAGCCAAGGACTAGACTCAGGAGAATCAGGATATCCTCAAGACTCTCAAGGACAATTTACAGATGGCACAAAATCAACAGAATATCTATGTAGATAGGCACATTATTGAGTGCACTTTTGAGGTGGGAGACTTGGTATTTTTGAGATTACAACCCTACAGATAGTCTTCACTGAAGAAAAGTGGTGCAGAAAAGCTAAAACCATGTTTTTATGGCCCCTACAAGGTGATTCGGAGAGTTGGTGAGGTAGCTTATGATCTTGAGTTGTCGAAAGGAAGTAAGAGCTACAATGTGTTTCATGTTTCGTGCCTCAAGAAGGCATTGGGACAACAGGTCACTTCTTCGACAAATTTACACCCATTAGATGAGGAGGAGAAGTTAGTGTTGCTTCATTAGGAGGTTATGGAGTTTCAGGAGAGAAATTTGTGTAACAGGGTAATCTTAGAGTACCTCATTAGGTGGAGAGATTTGCTAGTAGAGGATGCCACGTGGGAAGGCGACCAGATCTCACAACATTCTAATTTGCAGTTGCTTGAGGACAAAAAATCTCGAGAAGGGAGGACTGTAATGTCCCTTTCCAAATGATCACTCCAGGAGATTCATGTAATAGCCCGAGTGATTCTCGTAGGCTATAGTCAATGGAAGAAAATGGAATTAATTAATTATTTGATGTCGTCGAGGCGAAATATCAACATTTTAAAAAAAGTGACATTGAGTAATTAAGTGAAAAGGTATTTTAAGTGACTTTGAGCTTGTAAAGTCAATTTACTTTATTAAAAGGGTAAAAGGGTAAAAGGGTCAACAAAATCATGAACGAGGAAATAAAAGAGGAATGAGCGCGACCTCTCTCAATATGCCTTGTTATTTTCAAAAAAAACAAATTGGAGAGAGATCTTGTAGCTTTGACTCTTGGGATGAGAAAACCTAGAGAATGAGATTTATTTCGGAGGTGAGACCATCCACCCTAGCTGATCATAAAGGAGAGATCACATAGATCTTTCATTGTACTTCATTGTGGCCGAGTTTCTCATCTTGGTGGTTGTGTTTTCTCACTTTGTGGCTGAGTTTGCTTGTATGAAGGTCGAGTTCTCTTGAGTAGGCCAAGTTATCTATGTGCAAGCCATGTCATTCTCGGAGTAGTTGTTTTTCACAGTGTAGAAGCCGAGTTTGTGGAGGAGGTTAGATTTCTTGATTGTTAGATGCCAAGTTTGTTTAAGGGAACGATATTTCTCCTTGTTGGGCAGATTTACCTTGTTGTTGAACCGATTTCCAAATGTGGGTTGAGAAAATTGTTGTTGTGCGAGTTCCCCTTCATGTTTTTCAGTTTACTTATCAAAAGGGGTAAATTTAATTCTTGTTGAACTGAGTTTTCTACCTGGGTCGATTGAATTCTTTTTGGTTCGATTTATTGGAGGAGAGGACGAATTTCCTCAAGGGAAATCATGACCCCTTTCGAGCAACCAAGATATGGAGGTTTGGGTGTCACATTTGCAACCAAAATGTGGGGTTTCAACCATTATCATAGTCAACATATTGTCAACAAATTCCAACCAACTGTGCCATCCACTATCTATGCATTTCAAGTGGGAATAGTGAGTTATTTACTACTCTAACAGTTTAGTTTTGAAGTAATAATAAGCCTAGCAGATTTGGCATTTTTCCTAGTTATTTGGTTAACTCATCTCGATAAAATTGTTTTTTGTTATTTATATCCCGTTTTAAGCATATTTGGAGTATTGCAAACCGTTTGAGGACACTCTCAAACCTATAAACACATGAAATAATTCATCAACAAATTTTTTGATGAAATTTCTACACTCCAAGACTAAGTGATCCGAGATTTGATGTGAGATCTTTCTCTACAAAAATCTATGATGAGTATATTTTACTAACGATTAATTGCATGTGAACACGAGCAAATAATTTCTAAGCATTGCATATGAACATGAGAAAAATTGTCATAATTATGTTCATACGTGTAATTAAATCTCTACTTGATCGAGCGAGAATGCAATCAAAACTCACACATATAATTTGACACCCATGTGATAACGAAGTTTACCATACATCCTGGCTACATTTCTGGATCCGCTTGGGATACAAATCGTTTTTTTATCCTTTCTATAGCAAGGGGATGAAACCTACTCACAAAATGTGGCACATGCTCCATAAAGGGCTGAAAACCCAAAGCAACCTTCTTTTACACAAAGAGAACTTAAGGCTCTCACATAAGTGACATTTTTTCATACACTAGAAGGACTAAATTCTTTTCTTCCAAGCTCTCTCTCCAAGATCCCTTCAAAGAGCTTACACAAGGCATTTATTTAGTTTCCTTAGCTCCATAATCCAAAGAGACAAGATATGTTGGGTATGTGTTATATTATTTGCACTAATAAGGATCATAAAGCATCTTTCAATCAGTTTCATAAGAAGAGTACCAGCCAAAAGTAGAGAAATAGAGACACGTGTTGGAAAATAATTAGAGACCCGAGGATAGTGCCATGCATATCCTAAATGATTTAGCCAAGGGGCGACAACAACTAGTACAACTGATGACACAGTTAATTTCTATCACTCAAGCAAATCAAAACCATGCGAATAACAATGGTGCAGGGAGTTCCAATGGGAATTGGGAAGAAGGCATTAACAATAATATCGTCGCACAAAACCACAGTAGAACCACCATTAGAGTGATTTCTAGACCTCTTTTGCCTAAATTATTGGGGGAGAAACACACAAGATATCAAGGGTATCCAGGACAAGGTGAAGCTTTTAGTGATTACTAGAGGGAGTATCGGGCTCTTGGTGATTAGTTATAGGAAACCATGTCATTACAGGACCACTATACTATCAAATACAAGAACATACCAAGAGATTTCAATAAGGGTCAGTAGAACTTGGATCTCATAAGAAAGGTTGGGAAGCTAATCATTCCTTCCATTGATGGTTTGAACAAGTGCACAACTGGAGCATGGGTTCATAACTTGGACACATACTTCCAACTCAACCCTATGACAGAGGCAAAAGCGATTAAATTCAATACCTTGTATTTAGATGGAGAGGCCCATGAGTGGTGGTACCATGGATTGGTCTCCTTGGGACATGCCAATATTACCTCCTATCTGGACTTCATACATAAGTTGATGGAGAGGTTGGACAAAAAGGATCCAGAATTATAGTTCAGAGATTTGGCACAACTCAAACAAGATCGGACATTGGATGCCTATATTACGGAGTTCCAGAGGCTTGCATTCACTGTGACAGATATATTCGAGTAGAGGCTAGTTATGTTGTTCACTAAAGGATTATCCGAGCCACTGTGGGGTTGGGTGAAAGCCTTCAAACCTGAGACTCTACAGGATTCCATCATTATTAGGACACGAGACATGGATGATGCGGTCCCCAAGAACAAATCTTTCTCCAAACCTTTCATTCCCAAAAAAAACAAGGATAAAAAACCTTTCCAGAAGGAGAGAATCGAAAAGGATAAGGTCGATGAGGCGAATCACAATGAGTTGATAAGGAAGAAACCTTGCTTCAGTTGCAAAGAGCCTTGTGAGCTAGGACATAGGTGCATGGGGAAGGGAAAGGTACACTATATTGAGTTGCACTCAGATAATGATGAGGAAGAGGAGGAAGCAACATAGGGACAAAAAAATGAGCAGGGAGACTCAAGTGATGAGAGGCCTCGTGTGGAGGCCAAGGTTTGGACTATCACCACTATATCAGGAACCCCTAGATACTACACTTCCAAGGCCAAAGGAGTACTAYAGACACAATGTATCACAACTTTTATTGATGGTGGGGCAACCCACAAATCCATTGTTGTAGCAATGGTGGCCAGAAGATGCATCACTACAGAGAACTTTGAGGCGTTCAATGCAGTAGTGGCTGATGGATTTGACATAACATGCACACAAAATACTATGAGGTTGGTTGTGACATTGGGAAACTATGCCTTGACCAATGATTTCTATGTGTTTGATTTGGCGGACACCAACATAGTTTTATGTGTTCAGTGGCTTCAGTCTTTAGGGGAAATTATGATGAATTACCATGTAATGGAGATGAGATTCAATACAACAAAAGACAAGAAGGTTGTTATGAGGGGCACGTCAAATGGTGTCCCTAAGACTATGTCAACCAAAAGGATGGAAGCCCTTTTTAGGCAAGGATATGTGGTGCGTAAAATCGAGTGCTTGATTACAACTGAGGAACATGCAGAGGGCCAACAACATCATCGTGTAGATATTTAGGCATCGTTGATTAAGCATAATAGGGTTTTTGGACAGATACCTCCAGAGAGACCACTTGACATAGGCTTTGATCATATTATACAGTTGGAGGAGGGAACCAAACCAATAGTAACCACTCCTTATAGGCACCCAAATAAATTTAAAGATGAAATATAAAAGGCCATCATGAAGTTACTAGAGATGGGGCATATCAGAACAAGTTCCAGTCCTTTCACTTCTTCAGTTGTCTTGGTCAAGAAGAAGGAAGGAACCATGAGGATGTGCATCGACTACAGGTCTCTGAATAAGAAGACGATCAAGAATAGGTACCCCATCCCAAGGATCAACAATCTTTTGGATGAGTTGCATGGAGTAGTGTATTGTTTGAAGATCGATCTTCGATCTGGATATCATCGTATCAGAGTCCAAGAGCAAGGTGTTTATAAGACTTCTTTCAAGTGCCACTATCAACCTTATGAGTTCCTAGTTATGCCATTTGGATTGACCAACACACTGGCTACATTCCATTCTTGCATGAATCACATTTTCAATAAGCAGTTGTGGATTGACCAACGCACTGGCTACATTCCATTCTTGCATGAATCACATTTTCAATAAGCAGTTGTGGAAATTATTATTGGTGTTCTTTAATGATATTCTTATATACAACAGGACGTGGGAGGAGCACTTGGAGCATCTGGATGAAATTTTGGGCACCATGGAGCCATAGTTGTTGTATGCTAAGGAGTCGAAATGTGAGTTCGATATGACGGAGATATTATACCTTGGCCATGTGATTAGTGCACAATGGGTGCAGGTACACAGGGAGAAGATCTGGGCCATACTAAATTAGCCACTGCCCAAGAACCTTATAGAGTTGCATGGATTCTTTGGGATATGCAACTACTACCAGCAGTTTGTAAATGGATTCTCAAGGTTGGATACATCACTCACATATCTCATGAAGAAAGGGGCATTCAGGTGGACAGAGGAGGCCCATAAGACATTTGACAAGTTGAAGGAAGTGAGGAGCACTTGTCCAGTTTTAGCACTTCCTGATTTCACTCAACCCTTTGTGCTTGAGTGTGATTCATCGGGTGAGGGCACAAGAGCAGTTCTTATGCGACATATACATTCGATAGCATATGAGAGAAACAAACTCACAAATTTAGAGAGACTCTATTCCATCTACGATAAGGAGATTCTCACCGTCATGCATGCCTTGGTGAAATTCAAACAATACTTAGTAGGTATAAAATATGTGGTTAAGACTGACCACAACAATTTGAGACACTTCTTGGGACATAAGGACTAAAATGAGAAGCAAAAAAAGTGGATGATGTGTGCATGATCATTTAGACGTGTTAGCATCTTTGTATTAATAAAATAATCCTTCCCAATATTTTGAACCATAAAAGAAACACAAGTCACCTTCATCAATTTCGGATGAGAACAACTCAATTTGGAGATTTATGGTTCCAATTGCATCCTCCCCATATGCATCTTTGTCTTTACTCACAGTGAATCTGTATGGCCAGGGATGAATTCCATGGTAGACATGGATTGCTCTTCGAGCTTCATGGGCTTTGGAATCCCTCTAAATCCTCCTTTGGAGATATCACACTTGCTTGGGATTTGGATCCATGCCTTGAATCATTTGGAAAATATTTTGGAACGATTTGTTTCCATACAAATCCTTTTGGATATCCACGTCGCACCTCATGAATGTCGGGCACCTCCATGTCAATGAGAAAAGTTTGGAACAAGATTTTTGTGCATCAGAAACATCTATTATCTGTCGAATCCAACAAACAGTTCTTGAAATCCACATGCATATCCTCTGGACATCCGCATGCATATTGTTAGTCCCTAAAGTTGCACTTGATTGTGAGAGGGAAAGCTAGGGCATCATCAGGTTATTGCAATGGTATTTTAATGGGTTTTCTGAATAGGTTTTTAGAAAATGGTTGAAATATGGTTCAAGGATTCAAAATAAACATATAACTCAATGTAAAAGCAAGTAAATATCCCACTGATTTAGTAAATGGTAGTCACTTTAATAGATCATATAGTAAGGTAAATAAATAAAGGAAGGTATGTGAGTATCTAGTTTGTCAACTCACACATGGATTTCTTATTTCAAAATATCATTAAGAAACAAGAACATGTACTTGAAAACAATCTTGATTATGAACAAAAACAGTAAAATGTTCATTGTGTTACCCAAATTCAAGAAATCATATGCATTGCAACATAATAAATGAATTCAAGTAATAAAAGAAATAGATAAAGATATGAAATAAGATTTGACCATCAACATGCCTTTTCCATTTAGTATCAATATGGAAAATAGTCATGTCTTACAATGGAGTTTTTTACAAAAAAGTTCCTTGAATCCCCCACTAATCGACCCTAATACAATATTCCCGTGTCTTTTTAAAGCACACACAGTATTCTTGTAGATCCTATTTTCTAGTTAACATTTTTACAATGGGATCATGTCAAATGACTATTTCCTAGGAAAATAAGCTCATATGATCACTTCAAATGCCTATATTGTAGTAGGCTCAACAGCCAATCCGAATATAGATTAGGAAACAGTTTTACAAAACTGGCAAGTCCCTCAAAAATAGGAATAATATCTTGCTAAGTTGATCCATCTGAGATACCAAAAAAAATTATTTGAACCAAGCACTATGAACCAAAATGCTCATCTTTACTTTCTGAGTAATAGCATCGAACAATCAAAACTGAGGCTGACTCTCCTTGAATTGTCATGGTATGATGACTGCAATAGCCTTGGTGTCTCTCTGTTTGAGCTTGGTTGTTAGCACAACGTTATGTCAATATAATATTATATTGAATTCTCCTACCTCTTTAAGCAATGTCTTATGCTCTTTCCTCTTCCTTTTGAAATCTTGTATATTTACTTGTTGTTTAGCATTCCATTGCTCAACAAAAGATTTTTCTCTATTCAATTGATTAATCATACTCTGCAGCTCCTTTACTCTGTCTTTTTCCTTCCTTGATTCCACTTTGAATTATGGATATTCCTCTACAGGGGCAGGTAAGTTCAGATCTATAGAAGCTTGGGGTTTTCTTAGTTTGATTACATATTTTAAAGATATCCCAGAACTAAGGTATTCTTCTTCAGTGTTGTCAGAGTCTCTGGTTTCTAGAAGGTCTTGCAGTTGGTCTAGTTCTGGAAAAAGATAATTTCTCTCATAATAAACTGCATTTGTGCCCTTAAATACAGATTCAGATACTGAAGTTGACTTTGTAGTTTCTCTGGTCACATGTCTTCTGGAGTAATGTGCAATCTATTTTCCCTTTTCTCGTTTCTTCTTTTGTTCCTCAGATTCCTTCTCTGTCCCATGTAAAGAAGATGCCACTGCCTGTTTTTTGATCTCCTTCTTAGAATCCTTTGAATTGTCTTCTATGATTATGAGGTTCTCCTTCTTGATGGAAGGATGAAACATGGCTTTTGAATTCAGTCTAACTTTAATGGAAGCTCTGGTAGATAGGACATTTAGGTACAAGTGTTTTCTTTTTACTATGTTTCTTACCTTGTGTAGTCTTCTTACCTTCAAATTGTTGCTTATATTTGACTGGAGTCTGAACTAGACTTGTGATGTAATCTTCATGCTCATCAAATTCCCTCTTTATATCTGGATCAGAATGGATGTCAGTCTCTTCATTCATTTTAGGTTTCTTACCTCGACTGGTAGTGCCTTTCTCATCAACTTTACTCATAGGCAAATCACCAATAGCTTGTTGGGTTTGTAATTTTCTCTTGCCAACACGAGTTACCCTAGCTGTAGGGGAATTTTATTTTATAAAAAATTCAATGGCTTGAGAGGTCTGTTTCTCTTTTACAGGTTTCTTCCCCTTGAGAGTTTTAGATTTAGTTTCCTGTAGATTAGGTTTTAATGACTGGATTAACCAGTCCCAAGACCTCTGGATTTCATTTAAGGAGAAGACTAGTAACATTCTAATCAAACCTTGATGAAAAAGATTGCTTTGTGCTGTAGCAGGATGGGACTGGATCCTCTTAGATATCTTGGATAAACTTTTTAATAAGAAATAGGGTAATTTAAGAGGGTAATCACCATTTACATGGATCAACAGTCTAATATGATACAGATGGACCAGAGAAAACCTGCATTCACATGTAATGTACCTGTGGATAATCAACAAGGAAGTGTGCCATTCTTTCCTTACCCAGCTGTGTGGTATACCCTTGCTCCAGTTACGGTTTTTCTTTTCTGGAATTAAAAACTGATTCACAAAATCCATGACTACATTTTCCTTCTTCCACCATCTTTCCCCATATACTGGTAACCTGCAGGATTTAGCAATGGAATGCTCTGTCACGTGCATCCAAAGTTTTCCAACCAAAGATTCGAAGCCATCGAAATTATGTGCAAATTTCATAGAGATCTGTTCGTCATGACCGTGGAACGTTGAGAAAAACTCAAACCAACCAGCATCCTTGAATTTCTACGCCATCTGAGGAAATGCTTCGAGTAATTCTGTACCTTCAGGCTCCAATCTTATTATCTGGCCACTCTTTTTGGGCACCATGTCGCTGATGCGATCTCATAGACAATTATGAGAAGATCGAAGGTTTGATCTTCAACTCCCGAGAGCTGTTAAAAACTAAAAGTTATCCCTTTACCTGTAACCATGCATATAATAACAAACATACTAAAATAGGTAGGTAACAATTTCATTCATGATAATCGGGCATGTTGATTTGATGTCGAGGTGGCGAGTACATCTCAATCCTCTAAATATAGTTGTTATCATAAGAATAACAACCTAAAATAGATCATAAAAAGGTGTGCATATCCTCTAATAATGATTTAAAACGTTGGGACATGATCTGGGCAGGGTGACGCATGTAGAACAATGATTATTCTCGGCGCTGCAAGAATAGCGCTATTCTTGCAACGCCTTTTCTAACTTGACAAAATTTGAAAATTCAAATGATGAAAAGACAAGTGATGAAAGAAAACTTTCATATCAAATCATAATCTTTAAAAACCTCAAAATCATTTAAAATGTGCATAAAAGATTGAAAAATAAGCCTCCAAGTCAAGAGGGAAAAACAAAGTTTTAGCAAAAAAATCATGGCAAAAGGGTAGGACAGAGACAAGGGACACCCAATGAGTCAAAAACAAGGTTAGGGACTAACTCATATCATGGGGAATCCCACTAGAACTCCATCTATGCATGATCTTCTTGTTACTGTTTCTATAAGTTGTACACGACTCTTAATTAAATATCTTCGCTACGATCTGACACATGAAACCCACAATGTCATTCATATTTCTCTCCATTAGCATACCCAAGGCTTTGATATGCAAAAATTAACGTTGGTCGTTCCATTTGGTGTCGTTATCTCGGAATACATTAATAGGTTGCATAAAAGAGGTAGACAACGAACATTAGGGCGATGAAGCCCTACTCATCGAACACGTGGCATGCATCTTTATTCTTGCAACCATTACCTCTCTTTACAATGAAACTCTGTCGATTATACAATTCCTCAAAACCGGCTTCCATCTTGAGCATGGTGATGAACTCCTTGGTCTCAACGATGACGGTCAATGCCTGGGCTGCAGGTGCGAGGGAAAAATTCTTTATGTAGGATTAAAACATCTTCTTAGACGACCAAGATATTGTTGTGGAAGACCATCTCCACGATTGTCCAAGAAAATTAGAGAATGGCACATGTGTTTTAACAATCTCGTTCATGTGAAGATACGATACGAAACCAAATGCCCCAGAGAGTAGCGATCTATTGTCAAAGCACCAGTTGTAGATGAAGGATCATCGCCCTCCTTGGTGAGAAGGTTGAGTTACCAAACTTCTGAAGCTCTTTCCATATGAGCCATGTTGATTCTTGTCCTTGTTGAGAAGAGACTCGAAGGGGTTGGAGCCAGGAAGCGTCACTGGGTTGAGCACATCGGATGGTAGACCGATCATGTTGGTTGAAGGCGAGCACCCCTAGGGCGTAGTGATACCCCCCAAGGTTGGACAACTCGCATGAGGATAATAAAAAAAATTGCATTATGTAGATACCCACCTCGTCGAAAGAAGCACCAAGATCAGAATCCACAACAATTCCATGAGTGTTGTGTCAAGAGCAGTAATGACATGAGCATTGTGCCAAGAGAAATGATTGCTTCCAGGGTGTTGATTGTTATGCTTTCTTGATCAAAAGGAAAGACGTAGTCGAAATGAATTGTGTGAGACAGACTAGGGCCGTGAAATTTCCAATGGATAGTGGAATGGGGCTATTGAAAGCGTTGTTGGAGAGGTCAAATATTTGCAAGGAGCTTAATTGGTTGATGTCGGGCGACAAAGTGTCGTTATATCCACCGCATCTCAAGCTGCAGGTGAAAATATCACTAGAGGCATAATCGCAGGGACCTACTGAAAAATTACAAGAGCTGAGACACGATCTGAAAATGTCACGATCTGAGAAGCAATCTCCCATGAATCTGATGACGACGATCAACTATGAAAAAGTGCTATCCATTTCTTATTGAACACATTTAAAGGACCTTCTTCCTGCAATTGTGCTTCTTCAGGGATCGGTTCAAGACCACTGATTACATGTTCCACCATCTCTTTTGCAACCTCTTTATGCATAGGTTCTTGCATGGGCTTCTTGTTTGGTGTGTGATGAAGCTCGGGATGAAGCTTGCAACATTTCCCGATCCAGTGACCACTCATTTTGCAGTGAATGCAATAGTTGTGTGACTTCATGTCCATCTCGCATTCACTGTAAGGAGCTTTTATCTTCCAACACTTTGCAACACTCTTCCTGTCCCAAGATTTTTGAAGTGACTTTGATTTCCTCCATAATCTCTTCCTAGATCTATCACTTTTAGAAAGTGATGTGCCACTACTTTTCATATATGGTATTGATGATGATTCAAGCTTTTTGCTTGAAGAATTACTTGCTTCTGCTGCTTTTGAGCATTCTCATTCACCATACCCCAACCCTACATATCGAGGTCTTCCCACAACCTCCAGTGGTTAAATGATGCCTTGGCCATTAATACCAAGACCTCCTCCTTTATACCCCATCTTCCTTAGAAATTTCAAGTCAATTCCCTTGGTGTGCCTTTCAAAAACTCCAAAATAAGCATCATCATTAATAAGGGAAGGATTTGAACATGGAGAATTCTTTACCTCTATTGTTGTTTGTGACACTTGGTCATCTTCTTTGGACAACTCCTCCTTTTGTCCTATTTGGGATGAAGCTTCGAGGAAACCGCCTCGGTTATCCAATGCATGGGAGGTATCTTCTATTACATGACCAAATGTGCACACCTCCATATTTTCATTACAGGAAGTAAAAAATTTATGCATGTCATGGCCATAAGTTGGCCTGATCTTGGAGGGACTTTTTGCCCCCTCTGTAGTGGAACATTCTCCAACTTGTTCCTCCACAATCTTCTCTAACATGAGTCTCAATTTCTACTTCTCATCCTGTTCAACTTGTAGAATCCTTCTGAGCTCTGCATTCTCCACTTGAATGCATTGGTTGATTTCTTCGAACTCTTGAAGTCTTATTTGATTCATTCCTTTTCCCATGGTGATATTCACAATTTGCAAAACTGGTCAAACCAACTCTGATACCACTTGATCCAAGATTTTCTGTGAGATATTTCTCTACAAAAATATTCAATGAGGATATTTTATTGACGATTAATTGCATGTGAACACGAGAAACTAATTTCTAAGCATTGCATATGAACATGAGAAAAATTGTCATAATTATGTGCAAATGTGTAATTAAATCTCTACTTAATCGAGTGAGAATGCAATCAAAACTGACACATATAACTTGACACCCATGTGATAACGAAGTTTACCAGACATCCTAGCTACATCTTCGGATCCACTTGGGATACAAATCACTTTATTATCCTTCCTGTAGCAAGGGGCTGAAACCTTCTCACAAAATGTGGCACATGCTCCATAAAGGGTTGAAAACCCATAGCAACCTTCTCTTACACAAAGAGAACTTAAGGCTCTCACATAAGTGACATTTCTTCATATACCAGAAGGACTAAATTACTTTCTTACAATCTCTCTTGAGCTCTCTCTTCAAGCTCCCTTCAAAGAGCTTACACAAGGCATTTATTTAGTTTCCTTAGCTCCATAATCCAAAGAGACAAGATCCACAAATTTAGGATCTAATAACAACTCAAAGGACAAAATGAGAAAGAATATCAAACCAACCTAAGAGATTCTTAACCTCCCCTCGAGGCTAGGAAACTACTTTGGATATAATTAGGAAGAATCCCAAACCAATTCATGAGACTACCAACTTTCCCTTAAAACTAGGAAACTAATTTGTGAGGTGGATTCTCACACTTAATTTAATTTCCTTTTTACAAATTCAATGAAAAATACATGAGCACATTATGCTCAAAAGTATTAATCGTTTATAATTAATCATTTCACCTTTACCAAACTCAAATGAGCTTTAGCCTTGGTGTGTAAAGTGTAATACACCTTGTCCATAATGCTGCATAAAGTTGTTTGAGACTTCTTCATTGGAAGTGGAGATCCTCCTGGATTACCAAGGAAAAATAATAATAAAATTTTAGTGGGGATTTTGCATGGTCGATGCAAGGTCTTTCATTGTCAATTCCACGTCAAGTTTTTAAGTTACAAAAGTATAAACAATTTCGAACGAAGTAAAGATAGTAACTAACATCTAAAAAATGCATTTCTTTCATTTCTTATCTACGAGAGATCCTTGGGAAATGATATACCTCTTTTAACAAAAAAAATAAAAACATTGGTATAAAAATGCATAAGGCTTGATTCAAGCTCCTATGAATGAAGGGAAGATGCATCAAGCAAAGTGTCAAGTAAGGAGAGATTCTAGGATAATGAGTTTGATTAAATACATAACAAACAACTTTTGTTGATGTTAGACTCCCTTCCTAGCATTTTACAATCCTTGCATTTGGATTTCTTTTACTGCAAGAAATAGCCCAAATTCAACATGTTGAACAATTAATCAGATCAAAATAAGCGCCACGAACATTTTTAAGCGAAGAATGTGTTTTTCCACAACAAATTATCCTTAATTTGATCAAGACAATATATATATGTGTGTGTGTGTGTTTAATTTGCAACCCATTCATGGTCCAAATTACTTACCTCTAAGCCATTTGCAACACTATCATTAATGAATGCAAGAGAAGTGGTAATTGCATCTATCCCTTTATGAAAAGCAGGAGCATCTACTTGGCATTGTCTCTAATGTAATGGATCACCGAGTATAAACATCTCCAATTAATTATCATTTGTCAAAAAAAACCTTTCATACAAATTCCATACTTGTTCTAATATAAAGATCTCCAATTAATTATCATTTGTCAAAAAAATATTTCATACAACTTTCTTACTCGTTCTAAATCGTGTAAATTAAATTAATAAACCTTTCATACAACTTTCATACTCATTAAATTAATAAAAAGTACAACCTACCTATAGTGTAAGATGATGTACAACTTATAGATAGACCCAGTGAGTTAAAGTGGACAGGAGGTGACAACTCGGGTCATCTTACAGTTAAAAATGTATATAATGCCATAGCTACAAAATTGTGGAAAAAAACAATTGGACGCTGGAGGAAAAAACTGTGGTTGTGGGACTGTCCACGAAAAATTAAACTCTTTGTTTGGATTGCAGTAGAAAACAAAATTCTAACTTGGAAAAACCTTCAAAATAAAGGATGGGTAGGGCCAGGTTATTGCCACCTTTGCAACAACAATCGATAAATTGTAAAACATTTCTTTGCAAACTATCCATTCACCATTAGAGTCTGGGATAGAATTAAAAAGCTCAAACTCTCTCTTCAGGGTGGAATGGTTCATCGATGAATGAGTGCTTTGAAAATTGGAATGTTCAGAATCATTTATATCCAACCTTGCCAGCCTAAATTTGTTGGTAGATCTGGTTAGAATGAAACAAGACCATCTTCGAGTCAGGGAATCCCTCCATACAAAAAGTGGTTTACTGATCTTTAGGAGTGGTGGGAAGATCTAGAAAAAAGGAAAAAGTTCAAATCCCTAGAACTATTGTATATGTTATACCTAAACAAAAAATTATTGGGTGGTTTGATGGGGTAGCCCAACAAAATAGCGATCAAAGTGGTGCAGGTGGGGTGATAAAGATCAATGAACTTTCAACTTATAAATGGACTTTAAATTGTGGTCAAGGAACAATACTAGGGATGAAATTATGGGGGTTTGGGCTTCATTAACCCTGGCATCTCGACTTTTAATCACAGATTTAGTAGTACTTGGAGACTAAAAAATAGTCATTGATTGGCTAAACAGGAAAGGCGCTTTACAGGTTGTCACATTAGACTGTTGGAAGGATAGGATTTTTTATCTCATCGAGATCTTCAAGACTATATCCTTTGCCCATATTTCAAAGAAGATAACAAAGAGGCCGACAGTTTATCAAAACAGGCTCTTCAAAAGCAACCAGGGAACATAGCATACAATCTATGGGAAGGCGGCCAAGAGGGCCCCGCTTTGTTTTTAAATCTATATTAGATGACAATAGGGTTGTTCTCTGAGTTTTAATGTTTTTTGGGTAACTCCTTTTGTGTAGCTTTAGAATGAGTACTTTTGGGACTCTTTGGAGATGACAGAAGTAAATGTAGGGGATTTAGAAAATATCTATGTAATTTTGATGGGAACAGTCCATGAAAACTCAAGGATATCCTCTGTTGTAATTGATTGTTAAGAGAATAACTTATATTTCTATATAAATATAATGTGAAATTTTCTGTGGAAAAAAAAAATGACATCCATTAAAGTAATAAAAAGTACAACCTACACATCAAGCACTCACAAACACCCTAATCCATGAGCCATGGAGTGTTGAAGTAGTTGGTGATGATGTGTCAAGAGTCAATCATGCAAAATTAAGGGTGCCTCTTGTTGGGGCTGGTGCTGCTTATGGGATAGGCACATGATGCTTTTAAAAATAAAAAGTAATAAGTGGCATTTTTATTGTTCACTGCGAAGAAGGAGGTAGGGGAATAATTGCTTACCTAGTTCAAATATCATCAATTACAGGTGTTATCACCATGTGTTTACTTTGTTGCCAATCCATATTCAGGATGCTCAAATATTAATGTATGTGTTACATCTGACAATACCTTCCTTGCATAAAGGATTCAATCTAGGGCTATCCCATTTGATATCTTCTAGAATATGTGTCAATCAAAATAACCTCCCATGTTACCTTATAACCAATGTAATCTTTGATACGATGCAATGACCCTGTGATTAAATGTTATGTTGTTGTGATAATATGTTTAATCAAATCTTAAGAAGAGATCGTGTCACCCACAATAGAACATTGACTATTGATTCCATTGGCCTGCATATACTTATCATCAACATGGCCAACTCCTCTTATGAGGAGGCCACATCGGAAGAATGAGCTAACTAGGCATTTTCTGTCAAGATTACAAAATCTTCCAGGTAAATTGGTTATTAGTAAATAATATCATCTTTTTCAAGTGTTACTATTGTAAATAATTAATTCATACCCATCTTACCATTATACAACCAACATGAAAAGAATTACCAAACTTATAAACTAACATGGATTTTTTATTTTATTTTTATGAATGTATAGTTATTATTTAAATGTGCTACATAATGAGTTTGTTTTTATTTAAATATGATAAGGAAGATGAATTTTAGATAGCATTTTTAGTTTTAAAAGCATAAAGTTACAACGTTCTTCACACAAGTCTTGAAGAAGTCCACCTAAAATGTATAACACTTTGATTTCTACTAGCATAAACATTGAGATTGGCATATTCTTATGCATATGTGTTTGTTTTGTTTTGCTTTGTAGGGATACCTTGGAAGCTTATCGAGGGAGGCTTTGAGGCTATGTAAAACTCTTATCTGTTTCATTGCAAAGAATATTCTTTTGGATTTTGACTGGTTGGTTAGAAAGAGACCCACATACATCTGGCTTACTCGCTGGTAGGTTGAAAGGCCTTGGTCGTGGGTCTTATAAGGAGGGGTTTTTAATGTCTTTAAATCCCTGAGATGAATAATAAGATTGAGCGAGCCCCACAAAATCACTTTGCTTTATGACTTTCTTTGATATTAAAGGGATGATTTCTCTGGGCCCTTGAGACTATGGAAAATGTACAAGCAGTGGGCATGGACTACTTACTATCTTCCTTGTTTGAGCCCAACCTCATTTGAGGTTTAAGCACTCACTCATAATGGACTTCTCTCATAGTGTTTCAACTCCAAGATGATAGGAGGAGTTTTCTACATACGAAAATAAGAATATAAAACTCTTAAATCCCTCGAAAATTTGATATGGTAAATACTAATCTAACGAAGAAGTGTTATGGACTTTTGGGCCTAGGCTTGTTATCAATGATGCTAGTGACATTTTTAAGTGCTTCATTTGCTCAAATGATGTTTTTCGGTTGCTTTTAGAGTTTAAAGCTTTAATTGAAAGAGTTGCATCTGTTAAGTTAGTTGTATTCTTGCATCAAAGATATTAGATTAATAAAGAAAGATTGGCACATCTTTGCAGATAGCATGAGACAAATTTACAAGCAAAATTGAAGAAAATTAATTATAAGGAAACAATAAGGAAATAAGTAAAAATACATACTTGGGTTATTGATTCCACTTAGGCCTGTGTTTTTTGTTTGCCTATAGAGTCATGAATGAAGACGTGAGTAGCCTTTATAAGTTTTTAATGTCCTCTACTTGCTTATTCAAGTGTAGCATCTTAGCAACAAATTAACAAAATAAATAAATGTTACATACTCAAGTTATTGATTATGCTCAAAACCCATGTATTTTGCTTGCCTATGGAGTCTCAGATGAAGACGTGAGTAGTCTTTATAAGTTTTTAATGCTCTCTTCTTGCTTATTCAAGCGTAACATCTTAGAAATGAAAAAAATACTCTCAGGTCTACATTACAGACAAAGATAAGAATAAGTACCCCGAGGCGGTGAGGTTGTTAATTACATATTCAAAAATAAAATGTACATAAAAATTAAAAACAATTAAGTACTATGAGGTAGTTGATGCTAATAGTGTCTTTAAACAAAAAAAAAATATCATAAGTACATTATGCCTGATTTATTAATGAGCTTTGATATGAATGCTTAAATATTTATTGTTTCGGAGAACTTTATCACCAACTCGACAATTAAAACTCAAAGTTTATAACAAATAGAAATTGGATTAAATAAACTTATTTGCATCATTTAAATTTTAAAAAATATCAACTATACACAAAACTTTGGACGACATGAAAATGTTTCAAAGTGAAACATTAACAAATATAAGATCAGCAATGAACTCCTCGCATTAGTTCCAAACCTTCGATAAGAATTAATAAAAATCATGATTTATTGTATTTTTAGACAATTATAAAGATTGTTAATCCAAAACATAAGTGATTTAAGGTTGAAAAAATTAAAAATACAAAAAGATAAAATACAACTCAAAAATATCAACTATATATAAAACTGTGGACAACATGAAAATGTTTAAAAGTTAAACATTAACTAATATAAGATCGATAGTGAACTTGTCGCATTAGTTCCAAACCTTCAACAATAATTAATAAAAATAATGATTTATTGTATTTTTAGACAGTTATAAAGATTGTCAATCCAAAACAAAACATGAGCGATTTAAGGTTGAAAAAAATAAAAATACAAACAACTCAAAATAATTCTTACTTTTAGTATTCACTCCACATAACATGAATAACTCAACCTTAACCAATGCTTCATTGTATTCCTTTAACTACCCTCTAAAGTTGAAAATGTTACAGGGAAATAAAATTAGATGTAATTTGTTTAGCATTATCCCTAGTGTACAAAGTTGTAACATATATCAACGCAACAAAACCTTAATATACATGTTACTACATTTGTTGGCAAAATATATTAGGGCATTGTGAATGATAAGTTATAAAAAAAAAAAATATTAAGGTATTTTTTTTCCAGAAAAAAATAAAAATAAAATAAAATTTGCAATTTTGTTATAACATTTGTTTAGAGGTATGATTTATATGTTATTGGGGTTTCCTAAAGATGTCAAAATTGCAATTTGAATAATGAATTATTTAGATTACAATTTGTTTCTCACATGACTTCGACAAGGAAGAGACATTTTAATTAGCATTTAGACAACACCTCATGAAAGACAATTTCTCGTGACCAAGCGAGACACCAAATTGGTGTATGAGACCCCATTGTTTGTGGGACAAGGGATCCCCTTTGTGCAATGATTTGAATGCTAAAGTCTACGGAGGTATACATACCCTACGCCCCTCTTGATTTGAACTTGTGACCTCCAAGGAGGAAACACGTTCTTAACCATTAGGCCCACTCAATCACTAGGCAAACCTTTTGCACCAAACATACTTGTCATTAATGGAGATGGAATCTTTATTATTTACAAGGTTTTAAATAAAAATAAATATTATAACAAGATTCTAAGATCAACATTAATAACAACTTAAAATTTCAAGTTATATCAAGGTCTGAGGACCAACATTAATGGCAAGTCTAATTGGTGCACAAAACCTTGCTAGTGACTTCCACTACCAAAAGATAGCATCCTGAGACTATCAAAATCTAGTTGGCAACTAAATCTCATCAAGGTTTCAAATATGTGCATTAAAATTAAATAAATTGTCATGAGAACATAGCCATACTAGAGTTCTTTGGAGGAATTTCAAAGTGTTAAAAATCACAATAAATATTTGGAGAGAATGGCAATGTCAATAATTTCCATGGACACCCATATAAGAGAGGACTTGTTATGTGTATCCATATGATGCACGAGGATTGCATCTTGAATTCATATCTAGGGCATATCACAATGCATACTCATCCATGGGAGGCAATGTTCTTTAAACTCGTAGGCACATTTAATTTTCCAAAGACCAAGAATTCTATCAAAACATTGTAAGACCATGGAAGAAAGCTTACTTTCTTTACGAGCGTCTAGGTACATATAAATATAGCATGACTATATCCATTGTTTATTATTTGGGCCAAGAAGTCTATGATTTTGAGCTCTGAAAGATCCATACAAACATAGAGCTAAAATAATTATTGATCAAGATGAATGAGTTTACTATTCTTATTGAGGATATTGATTGTTCACCTTATCTCTCAAACCATTAAAAAATGCCTACCAAAGTGGATGTCCGAGCATAATCCCAAATGCATACATATAATGATAACAAAAWTTGTGTTACTTTCTCCATAACTGGAATGAGGATCCCCACCCAAGCATTATATATGTTGCTCCAATTATTCGAGGCTACAAAGGATACATATCATGGATCTTGTGCTTGGGATGAGGTATAGGGAAAGAGAGCTTAAGGGGAATTCTCAAAATATTTGATAGACAAAGTATCATCAGAGTAATGTTCATGTTGATATAAACAATAAGAGGAAAGTGAAAGAGTGAGATAAATAAATACATGTAGAATTAGGAAAAGGGGAACGCTCAATCTAGAGAACATATGAGCGATGGTTTGATGATGCAAATCTAAATTTAATCAAGACATACATGTGAATATTTTTTCTAAGCTTAATATAGTTTTTTATCCCAAACAAAATCATCAAAAAACTTTTTCATGAAACAAACCAACCATGCATTATCTTTACCATGCGCTTGACAAGTCCTATTCAAGATCTTGGTGGATTATTGAGAGTTTTACATTCAAGTATTTATTTTTTGTTTTGTTTCCATTAAGTTGTAAAAAAATCCAATCCTAGGTGACTATTATCCTTGTGATCTCAATTAAACAAATACATTGTTGAATTTAATTAATGAAGAAATTAATTTCAGACCATGGCATTAATCACACAATAGCTGGAAAAGTAAATACTAGAAGCATAAAATAGTTTTACACACACATAGGTAATTATCCTTCAAAATCGACTTTTCATTCCTCCACAATCTGCCAAACTAGCAGTTGCATGGTTAAACAAGATCACCTCATAAACAATTTTGCACAAAAACTGAGAAGAAATAACATGCAAGGAAGATTGTATGGGTTCATACGATTGTACATATCTATTGTATGGCTCTATATGGATGTATGGATTTGATGTACGACTTCTTTATGAATGGTGATTGTACAACCTTCTTCCTTCTACCATGGATCCTCTCCTACTCTTCAAATCTACTCAATTGGTTGTTGTCAATGTCTCACAAAAACTATATCCAAACTCTCTATCTTTACTTGTCTTTATACTTTTACCCGAAACCCTAATCTCTCGGTGAGAAGTATGGTTGAGCTTAATCCTAGTCTCAGTCATTAATGCATGAAATGCACTTTATTAGACTGAACAACTAAATATAAGACTTTTCAGTTTTTCCTAAAGTGAATTATAAAATATAGTTACTTTTCAAAATTTCTTGAACCACTTCCAACGCATTCACATTGAACCCATGTGGAAGCTCTTATTCGAGCTATATTTCTCAACTCTCCCTCTTAATGAGGAAGGAATTATGCACCAATCCAAGTTTGTCTTTGAATGCCTGAAACTTCCTTTTTACCAAATCATGTGGGAATATACTCGAGCTTCATTGCTTCCTTCTAAATAATGTCTCATATGAAGTGATATCTCATCTCTATGTGCTTGGACATGTTATGAAATACTAGATTCTTAGAGAGTTTGATGCAACTTTGATTATCACAGTAAATGATCATGACATCCTAGCATTATCAAATATTATTACAAGTAACTTGTAAATCCAGATGGCCTCATAACTAGTAGTACCAGATGCCATGTAGTCTTCCTTTGTTGTTGAGTGCGATCAAAGTCTACTTCCTACTGAACTAGAATGTCATTGTTGAACCCAAGGTAAAGCATCACCCTGAGGTGTTTTTTCTGTCTAATGGATTGCCATCCCATTATGACTTTGTATGCCCCTACAACTTATCTTCACCGTCTCCAACATATCTCATACCATACTCCATTGCGCCCTTCAAGTACCTAAGCACATGTTTTGTTTCTAACTAATGCTCCTATTTCGACTCCACCATTAATTGACTCAAGGTGTTCACTACAAAACATATATCTGGTCTAGTGTTGACCAACTACATCAAGGAACCTAATAGCTTCCTCTACAATGTGGGATCCACCAAATCTTAATCTAAATATGTCACCTTCTTCAGATTAGTGATCATGGGTGTGGCTAGAGGTTTGGAGTCATCTATATAAAACCTCTTTGGAATCTCAACTATAGACTTACCATGCCTAAGGAATATCTCCCTTGGTATTTGACAAACGTCCAACCCCAAGAAGTAATGCATCGTGCTAATGTCCTTCATCTCAAAATCAAAAACCTAGTCTACTTTGCACCCTACAATGAGCTTCTATGCACCTATAAGAAACAAGTCCTCTGCATACAACAACAAAATAAGTAGATCAGTCCCAACAAATATATAATAGAAGTTAGGATTTACTTCACTTTTGGTGAAACCCATACTCTGCAAATAACCATCTATCCTAGAATACCATGCTCTCGGTGCTTACTTGAGTCCATACAAGACCTTTTTAAGATTGAAAACATGGGACTCCTTCCGGTTTACCTCAAATCCATAAGTATGATCTATGCACACTTCTTCCTCAATGATGCCATTAATGAAAGTCTCGACGTGGATGCCAATTTGGGGCAACAAGATGGGAAATGCAGCATTGTCACCTTAGTACAATTTCCCCTTCACTTTAGGAGAATTCCTAGAATACAAGGGGGGAATCCCTATCGATTGAGTAAACCTCATAGTGAATTAATTACCATGCAATTTTATGTTTTACTTCAAAGAACCCACAAAATGTATAACAACTAGATGAACAAGGATTCCAATAAGTGATTAAATACTTTAGAGATAATCAATTAGAAACAATAGCATAAAAAACCAATATATCCACTTGAGAAAGAGGGTTAGAAGTTAGTGGATGTGTGTGTCGAATACGATATGAAAAATAAACAATTAAACAACTTCAAATTTGCAATTAAATGACTATCACTCAACAAATGAAACTTCAAAGAGGCAAGAACCACTTTTAAGCTACATTAGCGCACAAAGAGTGTAATCAATAAACTTAAATCAATGGTGTAATGTGTGCTTTGATTACCAATGATCATTTTCTAGAACAAGGACAAGCTGACGACAATCCACAACTTCTAAATATGTTCTTATGATAAATTGACGCAAAAAGTTTAGAATTCAAGGAAGTGAAAACCATCCAAGAGAGAAGTAATCCACTCAAGAGCAAGACGTCTTGGACAATTTCATTGGGTCAAGATATATGCAATGAAATAACATCCCAAAAAATGTTAGAATCAATTTCTAAAGATATATAACAAGGACTCAAGCAAGAACCTAAAAAATATGTGGCGAATCCCTCTTGGGGTTTCCAATGTTAGCACTAGCATTCACTAATAAAATATCCAAATGAATGATAAGCAATTATAAACACTCATGAGATCAATTTCACCTCTAGATATGTAAGATAAACTTGTAATAACAATCTAGAAATGAAATATAAGCTAGGTATGAGTATATATGAACCTTTGAGCACCAAACCCTATCCTTAGGGTTTCTTCAAACCTAATTTTAATTATTGTTATGTGTTTTCCAAATTTGGGAAAGACTTAAATCAACGCACAACTATGTATGGTGATTTTGCCTTTTTAGGATTAGAGATATATAATTAAGAACAAACCCTTAATAAAAATAGTATAATAAATGAAATAATCAATGATCTATGCACTAGACTAGGAAAGAAATCCAAATTAATATTTTTCTTTGATTTTTCATCGTTATATTTATTTCTAAACAAGATAAAAAAATAAAATATTTTAGATTTAAGGGTTTTTTCGTTGATTATTGGGAGAAGATAAGTGCCTTGTTCCCACTAGGGCTTACGTGGTCAAGAAGTATGTGATGATGTTTGTAGCTCGGACATGAACTTCTACATAGGTTTTGTGTCAAACGTGAGTGAAGTTGTCCAAGTCAAATGTATCTTGTAATTCACTTCATTTATAAGATGAAAATCTTTTAATTAGATGTTGAGTCCAGTAAAGTGCATTTTTAATGCATTAGTGATTTAGACTAATGTCAATCGTAGATCTCAAAGTGAGATTAGGGTTTCAACTAAAGTATAAAGGCAAGTCAAGTTAGAGGATAAAGACACACTTTTGTACACCAAGAAGACTCAAGAGATCATAGTGAGATCAGTTGAGCAGATTCAGGGCACAGGAGAGGAGACACGGTTAGATAAGATCAAACAGTGTTGTACAATTGTTCAGTCTAGTGTAGATTTGAGTAACCAACGAACAAATCTAGCAAATTTGAGTGTCCAACAGGTAAATCTAATGCATATCTGAGTGTCCAACTAGATCCGGTGCATATCTTAGGACTAGTAGGTAGATCTAGTACAAATCCCAGTGACCAACAGAGAAATATAGCATATATAAGTGTCTAGCAAGCAGATCTAGTGCAGATATGAGTGTCCAACAAGCATAAATAGTGCATATATGAGTAACCAGTACACAAATCTAGCAAATTTTAGGACCATCAGACATATATAACAGATATAAGTGTCCAACAAGAAGATCTAGTGTAGATCTGAGTGTCCAACATGTAGATCTAGTGCAGATCTAAGTGACCAGTAGGAAGATCTAGCAAATCTAATTGACCAACATGAAATCTAGCAGATATGAGTGACCAATAAACAAATCTAGTGCATATTCAAGTATTCAACAAGCATATCTAGTAGATCTGAGTGACCAACATACAAATATAGTGTAGATCTGAATGTCCATCAAGTTGAAAACCTCAGTTTTGAGGTGTCCTTATAAGTTTTGATCATTAATAATAAATTGATTTGAAGGATAGAAATTCTTGTGTACTTGAAAAGTTATTTTGCTTCTGTCGTTTATATTTTCCAACCATTTGTGCGATTGATCCATGCTCAAATTTACATTTCTATTAATGAGTAAATTTGACATCCGATTTATTTAATAAAGAAGCATATGACAAGAGTCACCTAGGGTTTGGAAAATTTCACATGGTAATAGAGCTACTTTGATTAAAAGATCAAAGAGTAGCAGTTTGTGTGTAGATAACAGATGGCATCATTGAGCCTCCGGTTCGAGGATGGTGCCTCTAATTTTCTATCTTGGAAGGTAAGGGTTACTCTTTTGTTGGAAGAGAATGATCTATGGGATATCGTGAAAGATTTTGTGACACCACCAACAGATTTGTGGCAGTTGGAGGCCCACAATAAGAAGGAGGTAAAATCCAAGTGAATGACCATGAATGTCATTAAATATCACTTGATATCACACATATTCGAGAATAATACTGCCAAGGAGATGTTTCATGCACTGGTAAGCCTCTACCATAGTGAGAACATTAACATGAAGATGATCTTGTGAAACAAACTCAGATCTGTGGAGATGTCCAGATCAGATATCGTTACCAGTTACCTGATGAACATCACATAGATTGATGATCAAGTTGCAGCAGTTGGGGAGATGGTGGTCGATGCAGAGTTGGTGAACATGGCACTAGATCCATTGGCAATGTCATGGGAACCATTTGTTAAAGGCATATGTGCTCGTGAAAACCTTCTTGACTTTAAAAGGATTTGGGACGACTGCATCCATAAGAAGACTCAGATACAGTCAAAGGATAGCAAGAAGGGTAGTCACGAGAACCTGGCCTTTATTGGTTAGTCAAAGAAGGGAAAATGTAAATGACCCAGCAAGGGTAAGGGAAAGAGTGAGGATTTAGCCTCCTATAGGAGGAAGAAGTACTTGAGTAAAATCAAGTGCTTCATATGTCATAAGCAAGGATATTATGCATTATAGTGTCTGAACAAGAAGAAAGGTAAAGGGAAGCAACAACAAAATCAAGTAGCAGCCTCAACTAAAACTCAAATGAGTGAGTTTGCCTCCAAGTTTGAGAAGGATTTCTTGATGGTATCTTGCCTTCCTACCAATACGGTTCTGAGGAAGACTTGGTATGTGGACAGTGGATCATCTAGGCATATGAAATCAACCTGGGAGTTATTTTCAAGTCTAACAAAGAAGGACTCGTGATTTCGAGTTGAACTTGGTGACGATGCCAAGTAGTCGGTAGCAGGAGTTTGCACCATTCCCTTCCGACTCCAATTAGGTAACTCTTTAGAATTTGAAAATTTATGGTTTGTTCCAAGTCTCAGAAATAAGAAATGATGTATTTTTATAACATATATTATAGTTTAAAATATGCATAAACAAGATTGGGTATACAACAGATGTGGTAGACCTGTTAGGGGTGGAGCTCAAAGGCCCTCTACTACGTGGGAGTTCATTTTTTGTATAGAGCCTCCTCACACTGAGACTATCCATGAAGAACCTGGTGATATAAGTTAGTTTGAGGTGAGGAACATGTTTGACTCGCTATATATCTACAATTCGCTCGGTCATATCCTAGCCCGAATATTGAAGTCAATTTTCCAGAAGGTGATATCCGAGAAACTTAAAATTTCTTACGCATGTGAGGTTGTCATACATGCAATGGTGGCTTCAAACGAATCATATGCCATTATACAACTTGCAAGTGAGGGATTCATCTCAACTGCTCTATAGCTATATTCAAAAGATAAAATGGTATTTGACAGTTTGAGTGTAGGGTTGCCTCGTGTTATGATCTCTAAGGCAACAACAATAAGGCAAAGCTAATATAGTGGTGGAGTTAAGATCTTGATCCAATCAGTTATTCCTAGGATGATAGGTACATGCAGAAGGATTATTTTTTGTATAGTAGTCGACGTAATCCTGAGCCCATATTTAATAAACACAGTTTTTTTTTCCTCGAAAAAAAATCGTAATTCTATTCATCCGTAGAGAACCAAATTACATTTTGTAGGTGCTGAAAGCACATGCCCAATATTTGGGCAAACTAAAATAAGTGTTAGTATCCAGAGCTAGCCCAAAGTAAAATATCACAAAGGATGTGCCAAATAAGGAGTTGGGTATAAGCCCAAATGTAGGCAGTAAAATCCAAGAGATATCAATAAAAAACATCCAATAACACGGCATAAACGAAGAATGAAGAGACCCTGGACAGACTAGGCCAAAGCGACAATTAACCCCTTCGAGAACTGGATCCAAAGGGTCCACCTGAGAGCTTGCAGCCACATAGGAGGAAAATACGAAGCCACACGCCCAAGACGGACCTCAAAGCACTGACCCCACCAGTCAAGATCAACACTGCAAGCCCTAGAGAAGGACCTCAAAGCTCTGAAACAAACCCCACCATAAAGAAGCAAAAAACTTAAGAAACCACTCCCCATCACAGACAAAAAGGGGACGTAGGGGATCCCAGACACCAAGACCATCGAGAAATCCTTGACATTGCATCAAGCCCTGAACGAACCAGCAGGGATGGATTGGTGGGGGACAAACCCTCATAAATCTTCAAGAAATGCCTCCACACCCATTAGTGGCTAAAGAGATAGAGGACCAAAAAAAAAAACAGATGACAAAAAATCTCCAAGAAATAGATCTGAAGAGGCAAACAAAGAAGATATGGCACACAGAAAACCAGATCTAATAAGAACATGCCTGAATCAGGGCCACAGATACCTGAATCTGGAGCATAAGGCCATACCGGCAGCAACATTGATCAGATCTGCACCCAGGAGAGTGTCTACCGAAACGAGGACCGAAAAAAGGTCGGATCTGCAACAGAGAGTGTGTGGCCACCACCAGATAGGTTACCATTTAACAAGTTCGCATGGAGGGAGATATGACCGCAAGGGAGCAAGAACAAGCCCTATCCACGCAAACTGAAGCACCCCGAGAGTATATGTCTCAGTGGAGAAAACAACCAAGGGGATGGAGGCTTCAATCATGAAGGATAATGAAGCATAGACTGTGCTCATTGATAAAAACTCCAAAAAACTGAGGAAAGAATTTGTGCAAAGATTCCATAGGGAGATAGACAACAGATTCGTGGGTCTACTGCCAAGAAAACCCTAGCCGCAAACCCCCTTTACCAATTATATTTAATGAACACAATTATAGACACAACATCAAATCTATTCCATGGTGGGACCAAGTGAAAGATGATCAATCGAATACTCTCTTCTTGAGAGAGTTGATGATACATGCATCGACACAGTCTATCATGAATCTTTTTGAAGTTAATTTGACTCATTGCATTAGGCCTCCATTCATGAGTTCATCTCAGAGGGAGTTGGTTATGGACGTGAGATATGTTCATTCAAAGCAGTGTGCGTTCTTGGATATGGAAACCCTTGAGCCGATGGAGTTAATGCTAGATTTTCATTCACAAAGGCCATAAATTTTTGACTTCATAAAAATGGAGATCGGGAACAAGTACATCAACGAAAACAAGGAAGAGCAATTTGACAGGCCTGATTGGGTCCAAGGATTCATTTTTACCCATGCTTCGAGGATGAATCTTTTCAGGAAAGGACGACTTGTAATATACCTTTGATTTGTATATTACGTTTAAACTAATTAAATAAAAAGTCACATTGTTTTGTCTAAAAAGATGTGACTTTACTCATTTACATGTATTTATACACATTGTTGTAAATTGAATAAGACATTGAATAATAAAAATTAATATATATATATATATATATATATATATATATCAAGTCTTTTGCTTCCACAGGAGGTAGCAGACCAACATGTATAATAGGATTCCATGGTGGAGGAGTACACCTCCATCATGAATAATTGTGTATGGGACATTGTGCCAAGACTGGAGGGGAATTCAATGGTAAGTTCCAAGTGGCTCTACAATATCAAGCATGTTGGAGATGGTAGAATTGAGAATTTTAAGGCTAGGTTTGTGGCGAGAAGGTTCTCCCAGAAATAAGGAGTGGACTACGAGGAGACTTTTTCTCTAATTGCCATGTATAGTTTCATTAGAGGAGTGATGTCCTTAGTCTCCATTACGAGATGAAGAATACATCAGATGGATGTAAAGACAATTATCCAAATAATTGAGGAAGAAGTGTACATAGAGTAGCCTTAGGGATTTGAGATCAATGGGAAGGAGTCCCATGTTTGTAGGTGGAAGAAGGCCTTGAATTGACTCAAGTAGGAACCGAGAGCATGGTATTCCAAGATTGATGGATACCTACAAAGTATGGGCTTCAACAAAAGTGAAGCAGATCCCAACTTATATTTTATATTTGTTAAGGTTGATTTGCTCATTTTGGTATTGTATGTAGATGACATGTTCCTTACAGGATCAAGGAAGCTCATAGTAGGGTGCAAGGCAGATATGACATATGAGTTCAATATGAAGGATATTGGATTGATGCATTACTTCTTGGGGTTGGAGGTTTGGTAGAGACCAGGGAAGATTTTCCTTAGACAGAGTATTGAAGAAAATACACCAGCATAATAATGGAGCAAATAATCCAATAACAATGAATACTTAGCTCAAACTTTCTCATTACCAAAGCATGAATTTATACAATGAGAGAAGATGTTACGGGAAATCATCTTCTCCTACAATCTCTTAACAATCTCTCCATGAATCTCTCAAATATATTTCCTAACTTTAATTATACTTTCGAGACATAACAAATAAAAATAATACTAAAAACAATTACATCTAGAATATGATAACTGAATCATTATTCCAACATTTTGCCCCCATAATGATCATTTGGAAATATTCCAAGATCATCTCTGAATTTGTAGAACTTTTCCTTTGATAGTGCTTTGGTGAAAATATCAAGTACTTGTTCATCTGTTCTGCAATAATTGATCTCAACCACACCTTGTTGAACTAAATCTCGAACAAAATGATATTGAATATCAATATGCTTAGTCTTCTTATGAGACACTGGATTGTTGGTCATCTGAATAGAACTTTGATTATACCATATCAAATTAATAGGTTGTTCTTGTTGCTCATAAAGATCCTCCAAAATTCTTCTCAACCAAACTACTTCACATGTTATTGTTGCTACTGCTTTATACTATGCTTCTGTCATGGAGATAGAAATTGTAGATTTCTTTTTAGTGCTCCAAGCAACTGTTGTTGAACCCATGCTGAATGAATATCGTGAAGTTGATTTCCTATCATCCATGTAACCTGCCCAATCTGAATCTGTATAACCAATAATGATCTAAAAATGAAGAAGACTTGAATTCTTGAAATTAATTGCAAGTAAATGTTATGTGTTAAAAGCAAATGGATCAACTTTGCAACACATTAATTAAAGGATTACTCATGCAAGATACAAATAGACAGCAGCATATTCAATGAACATAAACACATAAACACAACAATTGATAAAGGAGTTCACCCCTCTGTTGGGCTACATCTTCTGGTCCAGCTTCCAATGGATCATTATTATTAATTGCTCAAAGTGCTCAAAAAAATGCCTTACAATGCTCAAACTGACCAACCGACTGCTCCAATGGCTTCAGAGCGTCCAAAAACCCCTAGCTAGGCTTTTTCGGCACCTCAATCGGTCGAAAAACGAAGAAGTTAGGCCTCCTGGAAGTCCCCTCTTTAAACTTGATGTCTCTGCATCTACAAAATGCACCCTTGTTACATGAACCTGCCACACACGCAATATAAAGCGTGAAAACCCAGCACCGGGCGCAACCACGCCAACGGTGCAAACTGTAGGACGGTTATGGGTGTGCCAACCCGTAACCGCCTAGCACCTGGGCACATGGGGGTCCATACGACCTCACGTTAAAGCAAAAGGGCTAACTGTTTTAAAACCGTTGAACTTCCCCCGTGCTCCATGTTGGGTATGTGTTATATTCTTTGCATGTGTGTGTGTGTGGGTGCGTCAGATACGACGACTGCGTCTGACGATCCCTTCACCTGATTTTTTTTGGGCGGTTTTTGCTATTTTTAGCGGATTTTGCTATTTTTAGCTGATTTGTAAATTAATCCCGGATTAAGGGATTAGGGTTTTGGTATCTACGGAATACCTAAAAACATTGTATATATTGTATGGCGAATGGTG
>ML778882.1:642493-670246 GCA_009831015.1 Picea engelmannii
CACAACAATTGATAAAGGAGTTCACCCCTCTCTTGGGCTACATCTCCTGGTCCAGCTTCCAATGGATCATTATTATTAATTGCTCAAAGTGCTCAAAAACATGCCTTACAATGCTCAAACTGACCAATCGACTGCTCCAATGGCTTCAAAGCGTCCAAAAACCCCTAGCTGGGCTTTTTCGGCACCTCAATCGGTCGAAAAACGAAGAAGTGAGGCCTCCTGGAAGTCCCCTCTTCAAACTTGTTGTCTCTGCATCTACAAAATGCACCCTTGTTACATGAACCTGGCACACACACAATATAAAGCGTGAAAACCCAACACCGGGTGCAACTGCGCCAACGGTGCAAACTGTAGGACGGTTATGGGCGCGCCAGCCCCTAACCGCCTAGCACTTGGGCACATGGGGGTCCATACGACCTCGCGTTAAAGCAAAAGGGCTAATCGTTTTAAAACCGTTGAACTTACCCCGCACTCCAGTCGTGGTCATATGAGTTAACAAAACCATAGGCTATGTTTTAAAACCCCACGTGCCAACCGTTGGGTGATATGGTATATGGCATGGTCATATACAAAACAAACGACTACGGGTCGGGGCTAAGCCCCGGCCCGACCCCCCGCCAACGGTCACATAATTTGAATTTAAATATATTTGAACTCATATATATATTAAGTCATAACCAGTGGTCCGTTGGTCAGACGGTCTTTGCGAAGGCGCTATGTGGAGGGGAGGTCCGGGGGTCGAACCCCACGGACTCCAATAAAATTTTACATAACAACCAAAAGCCAATAAAGGGGTGCCACGTGGCACCTTACCATTGACCAACAAGATGCCATGTGTCGCATTTCAATTCGACCATGTCTGCCAATCAGAATCTACCACATCATCATATGCCATGTCAGTGTATGGTCGTACGGCCCTGCCACGTCAGCGTACGGTCGTACGGCCCTGCCACGTCATCCTGTACGGACTGTACAATCAGCGTTTTTTTTTTTNTTCTGTTTGACATTCCGAACAAATTGCAATATCTCGCGCTCCCGATGTTTGTTTGAGACGAAACGAGTTGCGTTGGGTTCGCAACGATGAGGCCTACGCTCTCGTCCGGTTTGAAGCGATTCCGAACACTTTGAATTTTTGAGCAAAATTTGATCCCTGATCAAATAAGCCTGAAATCTTCTGTAGATATGTATATTAAACCATAACCAATTGTACCACGCAGATATCTCAAAATCCTCTTAGCTTCTTTTCAATGTATTTCCTTAGGGTTTGACATGAATCTAGATACCATACTGACTGCAAAACATATATCTGGTCGAGTTGTAGTTAAGTAAATCAAACTTCCAACCAATTTATGATACAAAGTAATATCAATTGATTTGGAGTCATCATGTTCGTATAACTTCAACCCAACTTCCAAAGGAGTTGTTGCTAGCTTGCTACTCATCATTCTAAACTTCTTCAAAATATCCAAAGTATGCTTGTCTTGTGACATCAAAATACCATCTTCTTTCTGCCAAACTTTAATTCCCAAGAAATAATGTAACTCTCCAAGATCTGTCATCTCAAACTCATCAATCATATGTGACTTAAAATTTTGAAATAACTCAACATTGTTCCCTTTGTAGATCAAATCATCAACATAAAGTGCAACAATCAGAATATACTGACCTGACTGAAGAATATAAATATTGGGCTCGGATAAACTTTTGATTAAGCCATGATCCTGGAAGTATTTATCAATTCTTGAATACCAAGACCTTGGTGCTTGTTTAAGACCATATAAAGCCTTCTTCAACATGTAAACTTTATCTTCTTTACCTAGAACTTCAAAACCTTCAGGTTGCTTGACATAAATTTCTTCATCCACATAACCATTCAAGAAAGTTGACTTAACATCCATTTGAAAAATTGTCCATTTATACTGAGCAGCTAATGCAAGAACCATCCTGATTGTATCCATCTTTGCCATTGGGGAAAATGTCTCAGTATAATCAATGCCTTCTCTTTGTGCATAACCTTTTGCAACTAAATGAGACTTATACTTATCAATTGTGCCATCTAATTTATACTTAGTTTTATAAACCCATTTAGTACCAATTACCTCTTTACCTTTTGGTAATTCACCAAATTCCATGTATTATTTCTCACCAAAGCATTCAACTCTGCTTCCATAGCTTCATTCCATTATTTCTTTCTTGATGTGTCTGCATAAGTTTGAGGTTCATCCATCTTCATTACATGTGTTATAAGTGCATAATTCACAAGATTACTTTGGGATTTGGTAATCCTTCTTTCAAAATTTATACCTAACATATTTCTTTCAGAATGACTTCTTTCAAACCACTTAAGTTTCTTCTTAACTTCATCTTCCTTTATTGACTTGGAATTTGATTCACCATCAATAGTAACTGTGTCTTCTTTTAATTTCAATTGTACAAGTTCTGATTGATAAATTCCTTGCTCATCAAATACAACATCTCTGCTTATTATTACTTTCTTTACTTGAGGATCAAACAACCTGTAATTTCTTGTTTCAATACTGTAACCAATGAAAATACACTTCACACTTTTATCATCCAATTTGCTTCTCTTTTCCTTCGGAACATGTGCATATTCAATGCAACCAAAAAATTGCATATGTGCAACACTTGGTTTATGTCCTGACCATGCTTCTTCGGGAGTCAAATTCAACACTACCTTTGTAGGACATATATTAAGAATGTATACTAATGTGTGTACTTCTTCATCCCAACACTCATTACCAAGTGACTTAGCTTATAACATGCTTCTAGCCATCTAAACTATTGTTATTTTTTTCCTCTCCACCACTCCATTCCGTTGAGGAGAGTATGAATTGGTAAACTCTCGTTTTATACCATTCTTCCTGCAATAATTAAATAATTCATTTGACTTGTATTCTCCCCCATCATATGTTCTTAGGATGAGAATCTTGAAACCACTTTGTTTTTCAACCAATGCCTTGAACTCAAGAAAATGAGAAAACACTTTAGATTTCTCCTGCAAAAAATACACCCAAGTCTTCCTTGAAAAATCATCAATGAAAGTGAGAAAATAACGAGCCTTTCCAAAATACATTGTCTCCATTAGACCACACAAATATGAATGCACCAACGCTAGATGTTCACTAGCCTTCCAAGTTCTATTTGAGAAACTTTCCCTATGTTGTTTCCCAAAAATACATCCTTCACACACTTCATCATCATTCTTGATATAAGGAAGACCATTCACCATATTCTTCTTTCGAATTAACACCAAACTCTGAAAATTCAAATGTCCCATTCTTAAATGCCAAATCTTGTTGTTCATCTCTTTTGTTGCATTCAAACTTTGTGAAATACTTGAATCAAAAGAAAGCTTGAAAATTATATCTTCAGTCATTTCTCCTTTTGCCACAACTGCATTATGATTCAACTTATCAATGATTAAACATTCCTTGTTATCAAACACTAAATTATAGTTCTACTCCATCATTTGTCCTATAGAGAGTAGGTTCTTCTTCAATGCTGGTGTCAACAATGTGTCATCAATAAACTTCTTCTTTCCATGCAATGCTGGAATTGCAATTGTGCCTTTCCCTTTAACTTCTGAAACTCTATCATCACCAAGTAAAACTTTACCAGAATAGTTGTCATTAATTCTAGTAAACAACTCCTCTTGAGATGTCATATGAGTTAAACATCCTGAATCAATATACCATGCTTCACTTTCTTCATTATGTGCCATGAAACTTGATATGAATAACTTTTCATCCTTGGTTTCTTCTACAAGTGTATTAGCACCTTTGTTTTCCATATCTCTCATTTTTGCATAACAATTTCTTTCAAGATGACCATATCTATGACAATGATGACACTGTGGGCCTTGTCGTTCTTGAGATCCTTCTCTTCCTCTTCCTCTTCCACGAAAATCGTCTCTGCTTCGTCCTCTAAATTGATTTGAACGTCCTCTAAACGGACTTGGACTTCTTCCTCTTCCTCTAAATGCATTTCCTTGATAATTATGTGATTGTTGTGTATTTCCATTATGACTCTAATTTTGATGTTGACCTCTACGTCTTCCTCTTCCTCTATGCCTTGTAGAAAAAGCATGCTCCACTTCTCTAGTTGGTTGATTTTCTTCAACAGTAAGCAAAAATCCACTTAATTCATCAATCTTCATTGTATTTAAATCTTTGGAAGCCATAATACTAGTGGTGACCATCTGAAACTTGGGCAAAACACTTCTTAAAATCTTCTCAATTAGTCTCCTTTCTGGAACATCTTCACCTAAGGACCTCATCTGATTAACAAGATCTTACATCTTTGTGATGTAATCGTGAATAGATTCATTACTTTGCATGTTGGCATTTTCAAATTTTCTCCTTAGTGTTTGCAATTTAGCTACAACCACACCTTCATATGTATTTTTTAAAATATCCCAAGCTTGCTTAGATGATTCTGCAGCATTAATTCTTGTAAATATAGATTCTTCAACTGCACTCCCTATAAGTTAAAGTGCTTCATTATCTTTCTTAATAATTTCCTTTAATGATTTATTGTCATTATCACTTGATGTTTTGAAGTCATCAACAAAAGGCATAGTGTATCCATCAATTACAAGCTCCCATAGATCTTTAGTGATGAGTATATGTTGCATGTGTTTGCTCCAATAGAAATAATTTGTGCCAACAAGTTTAGGCAACACAATATTTCTTGTCGCCATGAAGAATAAATAAGAATGAGAGAGGAAAAATACTCAAGAGCAAAATAAAGTGTCCAACTTCACCCGGAACGAGAACCAATGTCCCAAAAAAAAATCGGGACTCAACCACCACAAAAAAAATAAAATCTTTTATTAATGTTTGAGTACAATGAAGAGTTAAAAGCTCAATTCTTCCAAAGGATTACAATCAACACTTATTATATCTCCCTTCACTAACAAATATTACTTTTTGCTAGTTTATAAAAACACCCTTTACAAAAAAAAAATTGTGCCCAAAAATAATAAGAGATTTAAAATAATATATTTTACATTTATTCTCCCATAAACATAGAGCACTAATTATCTCTTATATACAACCATCCACCTATTATCTCTTTGTTGGCCACCAAATGAATAAAAAATTACAACCCTTGCCTTTTACACTTTGAATATAATAATAATCAAAGATTATGTTCTTCAAGTAATTGAATAAATGAAGGCTTGTCAAAGAAAATGAATGATCGACCATACAAACACGAGAGGTCATCAATTTAAAAAAAAAGATTATAATTTCAGCACAGGTTAGAATCGAGCGCTGATAAGACTTCATGCTCACGCATAGATGGTTTTATGAACTAGAAAGGATCACTCCAGATATCTCCAGTTCGCACTTGATTGCTCGACGCAACAGATAGCCACCAGATCGCTCAGTCCACACAATGAAGCCAACGTTCAGTCTTCATATATAGCGCTTCAACAGATGGGGTTTGAATCTACCTCTGTGTACAAAATTACAGTACACACCTGTATAACAATTTTTTTTTAAATCACACGTTTGTTCCAAAAACAACATCTCAAACAACGTCTACTCTTCTTCACATAGCACAGATGACAGTCTTTCAAACAAAATGACGGATATTCTCTTGGCGGTTTTTTTTAAATAGGATCGAATCCTTTAACTAGAAGGAGATGTGGCTCCCTCCGATGTATAGACTCCTTCACGCAGGCTTCAGTGACTCCTTGGCAACTACTTACTCAAACTCACACAACTTCCTTTCCCACATGGATTTCACTATAGTGGAGGCAACGATTCCAACATAGTAACGACAATAACTTCTCAGGAAACCCAACAACTGGACAAATTCCTCACACCTTAACCTTGCTCGGATACCAAATGAAGAAAATACACTAGCATAATAATGGAGAAAATAATCCGATAACAATGAACACTCAGCTCAAACTTTCTCATTACCAAAGCATGAATTTATACAATGAGAGAAGATGTTACGGGAAATCATCTTCTCCTACAATATCTCAACAATCTCTACATGAATCTCTCAAATATATTTCCTAACTTTATTTATACTTTCGAGACATAACAAATAACAATAATACTAAAAACAATTACATCTAGAATATGATAAATGAATCATTACTCCAACATGTAAGTATGTGATAGAGATCTTGAATAGATTCTGAATGGAGGACTTAAGACCTGAAGAAGGTCATTACTTCAGATTCAGATATGGTGGATCCCACATTGTGTAGATAATTGATAGGTTCCTTGATGTATCTGGTCAACACTAAGAGAGATATTTATTTTGCAATGAACACCTTCAGCTAGTTCATGGTGGGGTCAAGGCAGGAGCATTGGGTAGTAGCAAAACATGTTCTCAGATACTTGAGAGGCACAATGGAGTATGGGTTGAGATATCTTGGAGATGGTGAGGTGGAGTTGTAAGGGCATACAGACTCAGATTGGTTAGGCAGTGCAATAGACAGGAAGAACACCTCATGGTGTTGTTTTAGTTTGGGGATCAACAATGATATCCTGGTTTAATAAGAAGTAGACTTTTGTGGCACTTATTTCAACAGAGGCAAACTATATGGCAACTACTACAATGATATGTGAGGCCATTTGGCTTTGCAAGCTACTTGCAGGTTTATTTAATCATGAGTTGGATTCCACAGTTATCTACTGTGATAATCAGAGTTGTATCAAACTCTTTAAGAATCAAGTATTTCATGAAAGGTAGAAGGACATAGAGATCATGTATCACTTCATTCAAGATAGGATTCAGAAAGTTTCAAGCATTCAGGGACAAACTTGGATTGGTACAAAATTCCTTCCTCACAAAGAGGGAGTGTTGATGTTTGTAGCTCGGACAAGAACCTTCATACAGGTTTTGTGTCAAACATGCGTGAAGTTGTCCAAGTCAAATCTATTTTTTAATTCACTTTATTTATAAAGTGAAAGTATTTTAATTAGTTGTTCAGTATAATAAAGTCCATTTTGGTAATTACTTTATCAACCGTAGATCTCAAATTGAGATTAGGTTTTTGGTAGATTAGGGTTTAGCTCAAGTATAAAAGGCAAGTCAAGGTAAAGGATAAAGACACACTTTCATACACCTAGAAGACTCAAGAGATCATTTGTGCAGATTCAAATCACATGAAAGGAGCGAAGGCCCGATTAGATCGAACTGTGTTGTACAACTGTTTAGTCTAGTGCAAATATGAGTGACCAACAAACAAATCTAGAAGATATGAGTTTCCAGAAGGAAGATCTAATGCATATCTAAGTTTCCAACAGGCAGATCTAGTGCGGATACGAGGACCAATAGGTAGATCTAGTGCAGATCTGAATGACCAACAGATAAATCTAGCAGATCTAAGTGTCCAACAAGAAAATCTAGTGTAGATATGATTTTCCACCAAGTAAATCTAGTACAGATATGAGTAACTAGTAGACAAATATAGAAAATCTAAAGACCAGAGCAGATCTGAAAGTTTAGCAGAAAGATCTAGTGTAGATTTGAGTGTCCAACAAACAGATCTAGTGTAGATTTGAGTGTCCAACAAACAGATCTAGTGCAGATCTATGATATTGGCAGGAAGATCTAGCAGATATGAGTGACCAATAAGCAGATCTGGTGCAAATATAGTAGATTTGAGTGAACAACAGACGAATCTAGTGCATATCCGAGTGTTCGGCAGGCTGAAAACCTCAGTTTTTAGGTGTCCTTGTAAGTTTTGATCATTAATGATAAATTGATTTGAAGGATATAAATTATTGTGTACTTGAAAAGTTATTTTTCTTCGATTGTTTATATTTTCCAGCCATTTGTGTGATTGATGCATGCTCATATTTACATTTCTATTAATGAGTAAATTCGAGATCTGTTTTGTTTAATAAATAAGCATAAGACAACAATGACCCGGGGTTTGGAAAATTTCACATTGTATCAGAGCTACAATATTTAAAATATTTAAGAGTAGCAATTTGTGTGCAGATAAGAGAGCACATCATCTAGACTCAGGTTCAAGGATAGATTGGATGATGCCTCTAATTTTTTATCTATCTTGGAAGGTTAGGGTTACTCTTTTGTTGGAAGAGAATGATCTATGGGATATAGTGAAAGATCCAATGAAACCACCAACATATCCACAATGGTTGATAACCCACAACAAGAAGGAGGTAAAAACAAAGTGGATGGTCATGGATGCCATTAAATATCATTTTATCCCTCACATATCCGAGAAGAATACTACAAAGGAATGTTTGATGCACTGGTAAGCCTCTACTAGAGTGAGAAAATTAACAGGAAGATGATATTATGGAACAAACTCGGATCCATGGAGATGTCCAGATCAAATATCGTAGTAGTTATCTGATGAAGATCACGCAGATTCATGATCAAGTTGCAACAGTTGGGGAGATTGTGTTCGATTCAAGGTTAGTGAACATGGCACTAGATGGATTTCCAATGTCATGGGAATCATTTATTAAAGTCATATGTGCTCGTGAAAACCTTCCCAACCTTCAAAGGCTTTGGGATGACTGCATCCAGGAGGAGACTTAGATGTAGTCAAAGGCTGGCAAGAAGGGTACTCATGAGAACGTGGCCTTAATTGGTCATTCAAAGAAGGGAAAAGGTAAAGGATCAAACAAGGGTAAGGGAAAGAGTGAGGATTCAGCCTCATAGGAAGGGAAGAAGGGCTTGAGTAAAATCAAGTGTTTCATATGTCATAATCAAGGAGATTATGCATCACAATGTATTAACAAGAAGAAAGGTAAAGGGGAGCAACAACAAAATCAAGTAGCAGCCTCAGCTAAAACTCAAATGAGTGAGTTTTCCTCCAAGTTCGAGAAGGAATTCTTGATAATATCTTGTCTTTCTACCAGTACGATCCCGAGGAATGCTTTGTATGTGGATAGTGGAGAATCTAGGCATATGGCATCAACTTGGGAGTTATTTTCAAGTCTAACAGAGAAGGACTTAGGAGTTCGAGTTGAACTTGGTGACGAGGCCAAGTACTGAGTAGCAGGAGTTTGTACCATTCTCTTTCTACTCCAATTAGGTAACTCTGTAGACTTTGACAATGTCTTGTTTGTTCTAGGTCTTAGGGAAAAATTGGTTTCAATTCAATCATGGAGGATAAGGGTTATGCAGTAGAGTTCAAGAAACAACAAGTTCTTATCAGTCTGAAGGAATCTAGCCCAAAACTAACATAGGTTATTAAGGTTAGGGAAGGCAATTTATACAGGTTGCAGTGTGAACTTGTTCGATCCCTAGTTCACAACACATACAACTTGTGCGAGTTGTGGCACAAGAGGATGGGGCTCCTGCATCACAAGGCGTTGCCTATTCTGAGGGAAATAGTCACAGGTCTTCCATATTTCAATATTGAGTGCCAAGGTGTATACAGAGGGTGCACGGTTGGCAAGCATGCCAAGGTTGTTTTTCCAAGCAACGAGCATAAGTGTAAGGAGATTCTAGACCTAGTACATTCAGATGTTTGTGGATCTATGTTAGTAGCATTAGTCATAAGAAGCATGTATTGTGTTTCCTTCATCGATGATTTCTATCACAAGACATGGATCTACTTCTTAAAGACTAAGGATGTGGTATTTAGCAGGTTCAAGGAGTTCAAATCCCTAGTTGAGAACTTGAAATAGTAGAATATCAAAGTCTCGATATCAAACAATGGGGAAGAGTATACCTCCAAGAAGTTTGAGGGTTTCTGCAAGGAGTTAGGGATCAAGAGGGAGTTGATTGTTCTATACAACTCATAACATAATGGGGTTGTAGAGAAAAAAAATCAATCCATCATAGGGCATGCTAAGGCTATGATTCATGACCAACACTTTCCCATATTTCCTTGGGCAGAGGCATGCAACACAATAGTCTACATTTAGAATAAGTGTGCACACAAGATCTTGGAGGACATGACACTAGAGGGAGCATTCACTGGTGTGAAACCATAGTTGAGTCATTTTTGGCTATCCAAATTATATTTGTGTACTTGTAGAGAAGAGGACCAAGTTGGATCCCTATAGTAGGAAGGGTTTGTTTGTAGGTTATAGTGAGACTTCAAAGGCCTACAGGGCCTTCATTCCAGATCAAAGGAAGACAGTCGTAAGCAGAGATGTAAAGTTTGAGGAGGACTTTGCTTCCAGGAAGTCTCATGAGCCTATACCAGTCTCACTAGTGACTTCTAGTTCAAGACAATAGCCTTCACATGAGGAGGACGATCCATTGGCTCCTTTCAGTTTCGTGAGGAGACCTCGATGGTTCTCTTCGACATTAAGGGATGCTCAGGAGTATGTTGAGTCTCCTATAAGCACATTGAGGGAGATCATACCTCCGAAGAAGTTTCCAAACTACATGGAATTGATGAGCAACGTCATAGATTTCGAGCCTTCTAATTATCATGAGGCATCAGACCAATAGGTATGGTGGAATTCCATGGTGGAGGAGTACACTTCTGTTAGTAACATTTCTCGTCCGAGGCACGAGAGCGTTCAGATCTACAAGTGGCTCGAGAAGCGCCCGAGCGCATCACGAAAAAATCTCGTTTTGGGGCTTCCAAGCAAGTTATTGGGCAAGATTATACTGTCGACGGTCAGGATTCATCCATAGGAGCAGATCAATGGTTGGTGGGAAATCGCGGTTAGCGAAGTTGCACCGAGGTTAGCGCAATAGATAGCACCCATATTGTGTGCAGGTAAGGATAGCAGTCGTCCATCCAGAGGGCGCGTGGCGCGAGATCTAGTCGCGTCGGCGTTTCGGCATTCGGGAGTTCGAGGGGTGAGAGTTTCATGTTGTTCTATATCTCGAAACCCTGAACCCCGAAAGCGCCGAAAGCGCTGAAATTCGGGCCCCAGAGTATCACGAAGCAGTCACAATTGTCCATCCAAAAGGAACACGTGGTGCACGATTAGGCCCCCCGCCTTTTCGCCCATCGCGACCTCGAGGCGCAAGGAGCAGCTTCGTCATATTCCCGATGTGCGAGGTGTCGAGAGCGTTCAGGACCCGGGACCCACAACATCATTGGGTGAGTTCAGGACCGTCTGATATGAGATGGACGCGTGGCACCCAATTACGTTGTCTCGGCATTTCGCTCATCGCAACCGTGATAATAAAGAATTAGCTCATTCCTGTTCACGAATGTCGAAATCTCCTTTGAGAGTAAACGCAAGGTCACAGCCCATGGTCATTTGGGAAAGAAAAAGAGTTGTGTAAAGGGGGCCCAAGGCATCGAGTCCAGTCGCTGAAAGGATCATCGTGATCTCCATGCGCCATCTGATTCGACCTCGGTCCTGGTTTTCATTTGCAGTAAATGAAGGTGAGAAGGGGTGGTTGAAACCTCTCCTCATGCATTAAGTGTAAGATATGGAGAGTCTGGCAAGCGGTCTGCTCGAGAGGGTCCTGTGTATCGATTTTTCCAAATAAGCCATGCCGAGTCCTCGATTAGCCAGAGGAGGTCTACACACGCTAACTTGGCTCTTAATGGCTCAGCTACTTCCCTTACAGGAGCCATGCGCAGTTAAGGTGGCATCTGACGAAGAATATCTGTCGGAATTCGGCTGAAGGGACACCAAGCCTTGAGTGACTGGGCACGCCTCTGTGAGGTGAATTTTCCTGAGTATATAGACTCAGTCTTTGTATTTTGTAAAGGATCAAATGGTTGAGCAAGGCTCCCGATTGTAAAGTTTTGATGAAGCGTTCGTCGCTCTGGTTAATGTAAAAGTAATTTGAGACTTCTTACTTTATGGATGTCAGCCTCTTTTACATCTCTTTGTTTACTGTGTTAGAACAGCTCGAAATTGGAGGATCCAGTCGAGTTGTAGTTGTTATAGGATGATGTAGGTTGGATCACTGTAACAGTTGCATTGTTTCTAATCGGTCCTGTGTTTTTCTTAGCGCTGAAAGACTTGGAATTGGAGGATCCAGTCGAGTCACCCCTCAGCTCCTTGAAGCTCTGGACCAAGAGGATATTGGCTTCTGAGTTTTTCGTCCTCAAGCTTCTGAAGGCCTGTTGCCCGAGGCAGTCACTCACCCTTCTCACAAGTCTTCCATCTACCATCCTTTAATATTTTACTAACGGAAGTTGGATCAAGACCTCCCTTGTTGTCTACATACCAGGCCCGGTCTCCTGAGTTAAAGCTATATCTTCTTCAGTCTTTATCCATTCGATCACCCCATTAAACAAATCGTGACATAAAACTGATGGGCGTTGGGCTCTGTTCCTGCAAGCAATCCAAGAGTGACTTCTGATGCTAACATTTCTGGCGCCGTTGCCGGGGACGAAGTTGAAAATGTTTCCCCGGGATTGAACGACATTGAGCTTCTAATTATGAAGGTGCACCAGGTATCAGAGCCTTTAAATATTTCTACTGTGCACCTAGCGACTCCATTGTGACGACTCCACTGTGGCGAACCTGTCGTGTTAATTGTGGCTTTCAGAGGCAGACACACGTGGTCTCATCCACAGCTGCCTCTAGATACACCTGAAACTGACCCAGAGGTGGTGCTCAGAAAAAGAAAGGTCTTTGAAGAAGAAGCCTCCACCGCCGAACCAGGTAATCTGCCATCTCCTTCTGTAGGAACTCTATTTTCTCCGCCTCAGTTTCTTAATAGACCTCTTTCTGAGGTTTCCCATTTTCTGAATTTCGGGAGTGTTCCTGCTGAGTTTTCCCCTCCTGGTCTAGCATTGGAAGGAGAAACCCTTGTCACTCCCCTCTCCTCTGAAGTTGTACTTTGGTGTAGACCCAGGACCGCTGAAGATTTTACCACTCCTCCTCTTGCTATTGTTACCACTCCTACACAAAGAGGAGCATCTACTGACTTGAGCCCGTTAGCCTTCTCCTTAAATCCCCTTTTGTTTCCTATTCCACTTCGAGACTCATTCCCAGTAGCCCCTTCGCAAACTCCTTCTCCTCCAATTTCTCCTCCACATAATATTCCTATGGTTGGAGATAATCCCCCTCTAAATAGAATGGGCACCATAGTCGCCGCCATATACGCTCCCTTAATCCTACCCCATCCGATGAATCCTCTCCCTGCTAGAGATTACTTGAAATATATGGCCAAGTTCACTGGGGAAGGGGACATAACTGCGGAAGAGCACCTGGTTGCTTTCTACAGTTATGCAGACAACCTGAACATTGAAAATGAAGATGTTTGTATGAGAGTCTTCGTCCAGAGCCTGGATGGTGAGGTGAGGAAGTGGTTTAGAGGATTGGCCCCCGGTTCTGTTGCTGGGATCGAAGCCATGGATAGTGTTTTCCTGAGACAGTAGGGAGATAGGAAGGATTTCATGTATTACATGACAGAGTTCGGGTCTTTCAGGAAGATGGAAGGAGAGTCTGTCTCTGACTTCTCCAAAAGATTTAATAAGATGTATAATAAAATTCCTGCCGAAATAAAACCCTCAGAAGCCTCGGCCAAGATTTCTTATGCTAGTGTGTTTGGTCCTGATTTCTGTCTTTTATTGAGAGAAAGAAGAGCCACCTCCTTAGCTCAAATGCAAGACGCGGCCATAGAAGTGGAATCCAATGTATTAGCAGATGATAGACTGAGGAACAAGGCCGATGCAGACAAGAGAAAGGCAAGATCTGAAGCCTCAACTTCTGGCCCATCGGTGCCCCACCCTCAAGTGGATGAACTGACCAAGATGGTGAGGTCTCTGTCTGCAGAGATGGAGAGAATGAAGGTGGAGGGGAGGCAAGCGTACAAGGGCCCTCAAAATTCCGAAAACAAAGGAGGCTTCAGGAGGCCAAACAATATTACCTCCCCGACTGTGCAAAGAGAGAGGGGAAGAGACAGAGAAGACCAGAAGATTCAGGCCCCTTTCCAAAACAATTTTGTGGTCGAGGGGGAAGAAGGGGAAACAGATGAGCTTGATCCTGAGATCCATTGCTTCAGGGACACTCCTCCTTTTCCTCATCTCACTCAATCAGCATATGAAGAGTCTCTCATGGACAGTCAGCTAAATGAACTGAGCAAGGGAGACAAGACTAGTGGCACCCAAGGCAAGTATGACCTGAGGTCTAAGAAAAAGATAGTAGCACATGATGTTCCTAAGCAGTCCACTAGAACAGAGAAGCCTGCTAATGAAGTAGCGGACAGTCACAGAGGTAAGAATCCCCGACCTATCTCTCCCATAATCCAGAGTCATGTTTTTGAAATGAGAGAAATTCCAAAGCTTACAACTTCTTTTAATTTCGAGCATGAAATTCAAAAGATCAGAATTCATGTTCCCCTAACCGAATTGATTAAACATGAAGGGTTCAAGAGATGTTTCTCTGAGATTTTACAGTCTGAGGTCTCATGCCTTCCCATAGACTCCATCAATTTGCAAGATGAAAAGCATGCAGTTGTCTTAGGTCCTATGGTAGAAGACAGGAATGACTCATCCCCTCCCTTCTACACTTCCCTGAACATACATGATAAGGTACTGCACAATTTCCTGATGGATTCGGGGGCTTCTCACAACCTCATGCCCAAAACTGTCATGGAGGAGTTGGGGCTAGAAGTCACCAGAGCCTATCATGACCTCTATTCATCTGACTCCAGAAAAGTTCAATGTCTACTAGTTATCAAAGACCTAGTCGTGACCTTGTTTCAGTTGCCCATGAAAAGTTTGGTCATGGATATTGTAGTGGTTGATGTCCCCCCCAAGTTCGGTATGTTGTTATCAAGATCTTGGATAAAAATATTGGGGGGAACTTTGCAGATGGACCTCACATACGCTACTATCCCAGTGTTTGGAGGAGAGCATAGGAGGTTATACAGAGAAGCCCAATTGGCTTATATAATCAGTGATGAAGCCAATCCTACCAACCATCCCATTTTTTCCTTGGACACTGATTTAGGTTCCAGTTTACTACAACTCACTAATGCCCCCGAGCCTCCTCTAAAACTCAGAAAGCAGCCCACCACTCCTCATGAATTTTCTTCCCCCATCTTCCCCCGTCTGGAAAATGTTTTTTGATGGAGCCTCTTCCAGGGAAGGCGTTGGTGCTAGGGTGTTTTTTGTGTCACCTGCTTTGGAAACCATATCTCTGTCATACAAACTATAATTTGAAGCTACCAACAATGTGGCAGAGTATGAAGCTCTTATCCTAGGATTAAGAGCCGCAAGGGAAATGGGAATTCAGGAAGTAGCAGTGTTCGGAGATGCAGAGTTGGTGGTCCAACAGATCAGAAATGATTATCAGGCTAAGAATCCTCGACTCATAAGCTACAGAAATGAGGTATGGGACTTAATTGACAATTTCTTCTCAGCATTTGATATTTCTTTCATCCCGAGAGAGAAGAATACAGTGGCAGATTCCTTGGCTACATCAGCAAGCAATTTAAAAGTGCCCTTGCCGCCCAAATTCAGATATGATGTAGAAGTAAAATACAAACCCTCCATACCTGACAATGTCAAGCATTGGAGGGTATTCGAGGATGATCTTGAAGTCAAGAAATTCTTGGAGACTGTCGAAGAATTTTCAGAGATGCATATCGACCAAGATTCTGTCTTTGAAGAAGGGCTTGATGGGGGTAAGTTGCTGAGAAAAATAGCAGAGCGCAACATTGTGCAGCTCCCCAGCAATCATATCCCAAGGGGACTGGTTCCTTTAGAAAGGCTCTTTGATAGGAATGATGTGGCATTAAAGGGGGAAATATCGGAGGATGACGTTGGTACTATTCAGTGCAACATTGGCACCGAGAGTGAGCCCAAGTTCATCAAATTGTCAAGAAGTATGACAAAGGAGCAGAGGTCTGAGTACATTGGACTTTTGAGGGAATTTGCTGATGTTTTCGCCTGGACCTACGAAGACCTCAAAACATATGACACTTCTGTCATCGAGCATAAAATCATGTTGAAAGGGGAGGCAAAGCCATTTAGGCAGAAGCTGAGACAGATCAATCCTATGTTGTTGCCTATCATGGAGAGGGAAGTGAAGAAGTTGTTGCATGCCCAGATCATCGTACCACTGAGATATTCAGAGTGGGTGGCCAACTTGGTACCAGTAAGGAAAAAGAGCGGAGAAATTAGACTTTGTGTAGACTTCAAAAACCTGAACAGAAGCTCACGGAAAGATAACTACCCCTTGCCAAAGATGGAACATATACTGCAGAAGGTAACAGGAGCATCCAGGATGTCCATGATCGATGGTTTCTCTGGCTACAATCAAGTCTCTATTCTGCCTTAGGACAGGGAAAAGACAGCATTTACCACTCCATGGGGCACATTTATGTATGCCAAGATGCTGTTTGGATTAATGAATGCGGGGGCAACGTTTCAGCGTGCCATGGACATAGATTTTGTTGGGGAAAGGGATAAATTTGTGGTCGTCTATCTGGATGACATCACAGTGTTTTCAAAATCTGATAAAGAACATTGTTGTCATCTCAGAAAGGTTTTCCTGAAATGCAAGAGTTTTGACATTTCATTAAACCCCAAGAAATCTTTGTTCGCCATGCAGGGGGAAAGTTATTAGGCCACATAGTATCAGCGGAAGGAGTCAGGATTGACCCTAGTAGAGTTGAGGCAATACAAGCCTTATCAACCCCGAGGTCCAAGAAGGAGGTCCAATCTTTCCTTGGTAAGATTAATTTTCTGAGGAGGTTTGTGCCTAACTTTGCTGAGGAGGTAAAACTTATAACAGCCATGTTAAGGAAAGGAAATGAAGTGAGGTGGACTTCTGAATCGTGACATTCCTTTGAGTAGATAAAGAAGGCCCTAACTGAAGCCCCTGTTCTTATTAGTCCCGACTACTCAAAGGATTTCCTTATTTTCTCTTTTGCCTCACCTGACACGGTGGCTGTTGTTTTATTACAGACAAATGAGGTTGGGCTAGAGAAGCCTATTGCCTATTTCAGTCGGGCATTAAGGGATGTCGAAGTCAGGTATGACACCATGGAGAAGCAGGCCTACGCCCTGGTAAAGGCTCTCAAGGCTTTTAGGATCTATGTCCTGCAGTCAAAAATCATCGCTTATGTCCCCTCAGTTGTTGTTAAAGACATCCTTATTCAGCCTGACATAAACGGGAGGAGGAGTAAGTGGATAGCCAAGATTCTGGAATTTGACCTGGAAATAAAGCCTACCAAATTGATCAAAGGTCAAGGTTTAGCCAAGCTGTTGGCTGAAGCCAATTGCCAAGATTTGGGGATAAATTTCATCAACGAATGCTCAGGAATTCAGCAGGGTCGGCTGCCTGAAATAGACCCTCAAAGGGAGCCCCCACTGGCTCGATGTCCTTGGAATAAGGATGTCATATACTTTCTGCAAGAGTTGCGGCCTCCAGATGGCCTACAAATAAACAAAGCAAGAGCTCTGAAGCTCAAGGCAGTGAGATATTTCCTTATCGATCAAATTTTATACTGGAAAGACCCCTGGGGGTACTTTTGAAATGCATGGATCCACAAGAGGTCGACATGATCATGTTTGAATTTCACAGCGGCCTATGTGGAGGGCACCATTTCTGGAAGGCCGCAGCCCACAAAATTCTCAGAGCTGGGTACTACTGGCCCACCTTGTTCGCTGATGTCCATAGAGGGGTCAGAGATTGCACTAATTGTCAAAGATTTGCAGGAAGACAACAGCTTGAGTCTTTGTCGTTAAATCCTGTAGTTGTTTCAAGACCTTTCCAACAATGGGGCCTAGATTTCAATGGAGAAATTCACCCTACTTCCAGTGGGCAGCACAGATGGATCCTGACTACTACGGATTTCTTTACCAAGTGGATTGAAGCTATCCCCACCAACAGTGCTTCCCACAAGGTAATCATTGGATTCCTGGAGGACCTCATCGCGAGATTCGGCTGCCCAAGTAAGATTGTCACTGATAACACGACCTCTTTCAGGGCTGAGCCGTTAGCCAAGTTCTGCGAGCAGTTCGGGATCAAACTGATTCACTCCACCCCATATTATCCTCAAGGCAACCGTTTGGCAGAGTCCTCCAACAAAAGCCTGATAAGGATCATCAAAATGTTGTTGGAAGACAACAAGAAGGCTTGGCATTCAAAATTGAAATTTGCTCTATGGGCCGATCGAGTGACCCCGAAGAGATCTATAGGCGTCTCTCCTTTCCAATTAGTCTATGGTGCAAAGGTTGTTTTTCCTTCTCATTTAGCCATTCCTGTAGCAAAATTCCTCCAGGATCATCAAGAGGAGATTGATGACATAATCAAGAGAATTCATCAGCCACTGGAAGTCCAGCAGGTCAGGGACAGGTAATGGGCAGAATTCAGGACCATCAACAAAGGATCAAGTAGAGTTTTGATAAGAAGGCCAAGAAGGAAGAGTTTCAGATAGGAGACCTGGTACTGAAATGGGATGCTCCTAAACAGGATAAAGGAAAGCACGAAAAATTCGAAGCCCTGTGGATCGGGCCTTTCAAAGTATCTGAAGTATTCTCGAATAACACCTACAGGGTACTGGATTTGAAGGATCAAGAAATTTTCAACGACCCTGTGAATGGGCATTTCCTAAAAATATTTTTCTCTTGAGCCGCACATGGCTCTTTCGCGGTTGTAAATATTGTTTTTCTTTTCATCTTTAAGTTTTAAACAAATGACTCCATAGCCCAACAGCAAGGCACTGGAACTACAAAATGAGTCCTTAGAGCATCACAGGGACGACTCTATCCCCCATGGAGCCTAATGTTAGTAACATTTCTCGTCCGAGGCACGAGAGTGTTCAGATCTACAAGTGGCTCGAGAAGCGCCCGAGCGCATCACGGAAAAATCTCGTTTTGGGGCTTCCAAGCAAGTTAGCGAGCAGGATTATACTGTCGACGGTCAGGATTCATCCATAGGAGTAAATCAACGATTGGCAGGAAATCGCGGTTAGCGAAGTTGCGTCGAGGTTAGCGCAATAGATAGCGCCCATATTGTGTGCAGGGAAGGATAGCAGTCGTCCATCCAGAGGGTGCGTGGCACGAGATCTAGTCGCGTCGGCGTTTCGGCATTCGGGAGTTTGAGGAGTGAGAGTTTCATGTTGTTCTACATCTCAAAATCCCGAACCCCGAAAGCGCCGAAAGCGCTAAAAGTCGGGCCCCATAGTATCACGAAGCAGTCACAACCGTCCATCCAAAAGGAACAAATGGTGCACGATTAGGCCCCCCGCCTTTTCGCCCATCGCGACTTCGAGGTGCAAGGAGCAACTCCGTCATATTCCCGATGCGCGAGGTGCCGAGAGCATCCAGGACCCGGGACCCACAGCATCATCGGGTGAGTTCAGGACCGTCAGATATGAGATGGACGCGTGGCGCCCAATTACGTCGTCTCGACATTTCGCTCATCGCAACCGTGATAATCAAGAATTAGCTCCTTCCTGTTCACGAACGCCGAAAGCTCCTTTGAGAGTAAACACAAGGTCACAGCCCGTGGTCATTTGGGAAAGAAAAAGAGCTGTGTAAAGGGGGCCCAAGGCGTCGAGTCCAGTCACCGAAAGGATCATCGTGATCTCCATGCGCCATCTGATTTGACCTCGGTCCCAGTTTTCGTTTGGAGTAAATGAAAGCGAGAAGGGGTGGTTGAAACCTCTCCTCATGCATTAAGTGTAAGATATGGAGAGTCTGGCAAGCGGTCTGCTCGAGAGGGTCCTGTGTACCGATTTTTCCAAATAAGCCATGCCAAGTCCTCGATTAGCCAGAGGAGGTCTGCACATGCTAACTTGGCTCTTAATGGCTCAACTACTTCCCTTACAGGAGCCATGCACAGTTAAGGTGGCGTTTGATGAAGAATATCTGTCGGAATTCGGTTGAAGGGACACCAAGCCTTGAGTGACTGGGCACGCCTCTGTGAGGTGAATTTTCCTGAGTATATAGACTCAGTCTTTGTATTTTGTAAAGGATCAAATGGTTGAGCAAGGCTCCCGATTGTAAAGTTTTGATGAAGCGTTCGTCGCTCTGGTTAATGTAAAAGGCATTTGAGACTTCTTACTTTATGGATGTCAGCCTCTTTTCCATCTCTTTGTTTACTGTGTTAGAACAGTTCGAAATTGGAGGATCCAGTCGAGTTGTAGCTGTTATAGGATGATGTAGGTTGGATCATTGTAACAGTTGCATTGTTTCTAATTGGTTCCTATGTTTTTCTTAGCGCTAAAAGACTTGGAATTGGAGGATCCAGTCGAGTCACCCCTCAGCTCCTTGAAGCTCTGGACCAAGAGGATCTTGGATTTTGATTTTTTCATCCTCAAGCTTCCGAAGGCCTGTTGCCCGAGGCAGTCTTGCTCACCCTTCTCACAAGTCTTCCATCTACCATCCTTTAATCTTTTACTGACGGAAGTTGGATCAAGACCTCCCTTGTTGTCTACATACCAGGCCCGGTCTCCTGAGTTAAAGCTATATCTTATTGAGTCTTTATCCATTCGATCACCCCATTAAACAAATCGTGACATAAAATTGATGGGCGTTGGGTTCTATTCCTGCAAGCAATCCAGGAGTGACTTCTGACGCTAACAACTTCCATCATGAATAATGATGCAGGGACATTGTTCCAAGATCAGAGAGGAAGCTAGTGTTTAGTTCCAAGTGGATCTACAAGATCAAGCATGTTGTAGATGATAAGATTGAGAATTTCAAGGTGAGGTTTGTGGCGAGAGGGTTCTCCCAAAAAGAGGGATTGGACTACGAGGATACTTTCACTCTAATCACCATGTACACTTCCATTAGAGCAGTGGTGTCATTAGTCTCCATTATGGGATGAGGAATGCATCAAATGAATGTAAATACAACTTCTTTCCTCAATGGAATAATTAAGAAAGAAGTGTACATAGAGAAACCTCAAGGCTTTTATATGAGTGGGAAGGAGTCTCATGTTTGCAAGATGAAAAAGGCCTTGTATGGACTCAAGCAGGCACTGAGAGCATGGTATTCCAAGATTGATGGATACTTGCAGAGTATGGGCTTCACCAAAAGTGAAGCAGATCCCAACTTATATTTCATATTTGTGTAGGTTTATCTACATGTTTTGGTGTTGTATGTAGATGATCGGTTCTTTATAGGATCATAGAAGTTCATAGTAGGGTGCAAGGAAAATATGGTAGTTGAGTTCGAGACGAAGGAAATTGGGTCGATGCATTACTTCTTGGGGTTGGAGGTTTGGTAGAGACTAGGGGATAATTTCCTTAAACATAGTAAGTATGTGGTAGAGATCTTGAAGAGATTCTGAATGGAAGATTGTAGACCCATGGCCATGCTTATGATCACTAACCTGAAGAAAGACACTACTTCGTATTTAGATATGATGGATCCCACATTGTATAGACAGTTGATAGATTCTTTGATGTATCTGGTCAACACTAAGCAAGATATATGTTTTGCATTAAACACCTTGAGCCAATTCATGGTGGAGCCAAGGCATGAGCATTGGGTAGTACCAAAACATGGGATCAGATACTTGAGAGGCACAATGGAGTATGGGTTGAGATATCTTGGAGATGGTGAGGTGAAGTTGCAGGGGTATACAGACTCTGATTGGGTAGGCAATGCAACAGACATGAAGAGCACCTCAACGTGTTTTTTTAGTTTGGGATCGATGATGATATCATGGTTCAACATGAAGTAGACTTATGTGGCATTTAGTTCAACAAAGACATAGTATATCGCAACTAGTAAAACGAGTTGTGAGGCTATTTGGCTTCGCAAGCTACTTGGAGGTTTATTTGATCAGGAGTTGGATCCCACAATGCTATGATAATCAGATTTGTATCAAACTCTCTGAGAATCCAGTATTTCCTGACAGGTCCAGGAACATAGAGATCAAGTATCACTTCATTTGAGACAAGATTTAGAAAGGAAAAGTGAAGTTCAAGTATGTACCTGTAAATCAACTAGTTGTAGATATTTTGATGAAGCCCTTAGAAAAAGGGAAGTTTGAAATATTCAGGGACAAACTTGGATTGGTACAGAATTCCTTCCTCGCTGAGAGGGATTGTTGATGGTTGTAGCTCGAACAAGAACTTTCACACATGTTTTCTATCAAACGTGCGTGAAGTCATCCAAGTCAAATCTATTTTGTAGTTCACTTTATTTATAAAGTGAAAGACTTTTGATTATTTGTTGAGTCTAATAAATTCCATTTTTAATGCATTTGTGATTTAGACTAATATCAATCATAGATCTCAAAGTGAGATTAGGTTTTTGGTAGATTAGGGTTTCAACTAAATTGTAAAAGGAAAGTCAAGGGTTTTTGGTAGATTAGGGTTTCTTTCCATACAGTCCACACAACATCATAGCTATGTACATAATATGTGTATCACAAGAAGTTGTAGAATATATACCATGACAGTCATCTTTAAATTTGTTTTCATTTCCCCACCAAGTTTTGACTATATCATGGACACTTTTGTCATAATTTGTACATTCCTCTTTCTCAAACTTCTTAACAAATTTTGTATTGTAAACATATTTGGGATTACTGGACAATTTATACATTACTTAGATATCTTCGGGTTGAAACGGGCCAACAATAGTCCTTTGATGGTTGTAGATGGTTCTAGTTGGTATATCCACATGCTCCAGAGCCCAACATATCATTTCTATATAGGGAAACAACTTTGGCCTTGTTGCGACTTTATGAAGCTTTGACTTGGCCACCTCTTTGAGCTTGTTTATCTTTAGAACATCTTCCTCCACGCTTTCATCATCAAAAACTATAGATTTCTCTTCCTCGAGGATCTGGTAAACCTGCACCCAAGATTAGATGCTTCCTATTAAATGAGTAGTGGTATCCAAATACAGGTCATAATTCGAATTTGGTTCCTCTGTAGATTGGTCTTAGACCTCCTTTTTTGCTCCCTTGCGAGGTGCCATGAATTATTGATGAAGATATTCACCCATGTAAGAAAAAAAAAGCTTGTGAATGTGAATGTAGAGACAAGATAGAAATATGAATGCGAATACAAAAATGATATAGAGTTCAAATCTTTTATCAAATTATAATTAAGACACTAACTGATTCTATATTTAAAACTTTGTATCCAAATGACATGGTAATCATGCTAAAACTAGCGAATTTATTACCTGACGGCATCGAAGTTTATTCAAATATTTCACACTAATCATATTTAATTTACATTAATAATTGTGATTAGTGAAAGTAAGTATTTCGTCACTTCGACATTCGGGGCTTTGAATAGAGAACGTTAAGCATATCCTGAAGGTCGAAGTCATGGAGTCATTAATTATCTTTAATCAGAATTTACTTAATTAATCGTTGCTTTGCCTTTTTAAGCCTTCAACGCTTCGGGACTTCAGGAATTCAAGACTGTTGAAATAGAAAATGTTAAAATTATCTCGAAGGCTGGAGTCACGAAGTGATTACTTGCCCTTAATTGAGCTTAATAAATCATTACTTAACCTTTAATCTTCGACACTTCGACACTTCTTGGATTCATTGATAATATGATATCTCGGAGGACAATCTCCCAGAGTAACGTGGTAGGATGACGTCATGTATGATTACATGTTGTGAGGACATGGGTGACACATGTCATCCTGAAAAGTGTGAATTATGTGTCCAAAAATGCCCAAAATAAGTGACACATGTCTCCACATGTAAAGAATACTAGGTGGCATAGGACACGTCAACTAAGTACTTTAATTTATAAAGTAGTATTCCGGAACTTTGGGACTCTGCAGCTTCACAACTTCAGGGTTAAGAGGACCTTTAAACGTTTAAGCTTATATTGTCCAAGTGCCACATCCCGAAATGGAAATTCAAACATGAATTGTACTTTGATTAAACATTTCACAACTTTAATCCCCGAAGTCCCACGAATCATCGATGTTGATGAGGGTCAAGATTTACGGTTTAGAATGGATCTGCCCTGTCAAAACACAACAACAAATTTTATCAGTGTATAAAATAAAAATCCTAAAGCGAAATTTCATTGATTAATGACAAAATCAGGAATAATTTAAGAAATGATTTGAAATTTGAATTTTTATTCCAAATTTTGACTTATGTTCTAACATAGGCTCCATCTGGGGATTGTGGCTCCCTGTGAAGCACTAAAGAACAACAGACTAGGTGCCTTTATTGGGTAAATGGAGTCATTATTGCTTTTCTTTTTATTGAATTAAATACTTTCTTTCCTTTAGAAAATTAATACTGTATAGAAGTAACAAAAACAACCATGTATAGAAATTTAGAACATGCTTAGTGATAAATCTCAAGTAAAGTTAATACAAATTTTCTTTTTTTAAATTTACTCAAGAATTATCCAGGATAATCAAACTAAATTTAACTAGAATATCAAACTTTTACTGACTTAGTTTTATCTCAAGGTTATAAAGATATTATGTAGATTTCATTGAGGAAACCTAATTGGATCGGGACATAAGTATCATTGAAAAAGAACTAAATAACAGAGTATGTGATGAAGATATGTAAGACAACCTTACAAACATCATAGATATTGCTTCATTGCCAACAATAATGTTCAGTTCCCTGGTGAAGTTATCTATATACCCCCATATTGAATTTCCTTTCACCACTTCAAAAAACTTTCTTTCATTTGATTGAGATGAGGGAAATCATTGTATGGATTTCCTTTCATCATCTCTTTTTGGACAAGATGGGGGCAATCGTTTTATGAATTTCCTTTCATCGTCTGTCTTATTTAATTTTATTACTTTGAAGTGGGGAATTCAATGTATCTAAGATATAAGGGATGACATCCATTTTTTATCTGATGTAAAGTTGGTTTGTCTACAATTTTAGAATACTTTGGTATTAGTTTTCTTTCAATTCTAGCTATACCTTCACCTATAGGTAAATTATATTTGGAAAGAATTTTTTTTTAAGGATTAACCTTGAGCAAACTCATCATTTATAATCTAATATTAAAGATAAATTTACTAGGATTCCCTAGATATACCTTTCAATTAGAATCAAGAAATGTATAAGATCTTTGCCAAACTTGTTAAAATAACATGCTTTAATTTTCTAATATTGGCTAAGTTTATCATTTCTATAAAGATTAATATGATTAAATAAGAAATAAAACTTTATTTGTCAGTAACACTAATATTAGGGGTGGTAGGTGCAAGAGAAGTTCACATTAGCTTTGATTGACAGAAGATACTTCAAATGATTATCTCTGTCAAATCCAGACTCCCGCCTCAATCTATCCCGCAACAATTTTCCTACCTTTCAACATTCTTCTCATGATTATCCTCTTTGTTTCATACCAGTGATGATGATAGACCCAATGACGATGATGTTTCAAATCCCCTCTTCGTTGCCTCTCCAGTATTCTCATCCAATGATGAAGTTGTCTTTCAATTCATGGGAAATCATCCCTCATATATGTTGTGAAAAGACCTTACGTACTCAACAAAATGGTAAAGAAACAGAGGGAGAAGTACTTACCAGATTTCCCTTGGAGTTTAAGAAGAATCAAGCCTATTCATCACACTGTTCCAGGGAATCCAATAGAAAGGAGAAAGATGAGCCTCATCTGCGATAACTGTAAATGTTGTAACTGTGCAATTCATATACTTCAGGAGCAGACAAAAATAATTTGAGAGCTTCGAAATTTGAACAATCAGCTTCACCATCGGCTCTAGACACATGAATTGCAACATCATGAAGAAATGGCAATGGTAATGAGAGTTGTAAGTTAGAATACATACCATATAAGCTTCTATCGTCGACAGTTAAGAAAAATACAAAGGCAACCACCACCAGTCTTTGTTCCTACAGACTTAGTCGAATCCAAAGCTTCAATAACATTGCCCCCCTCTCCCAGGGATCATTCTACCCCAACTCGTCTCATTCTAGGACACGAAATAGAGCATCAGAACATTGAAGAGGTTCAACAATTGGGGCTCCCAATGAATCCAGAGTTTCAACATTTGGGCAATCCAGTGAAATAAATGGAAGCAAAGCATGTAGAAGCTACAATCCTCATTAATAGCCAATGATAGGTTACCATGTTCTCTTTTGATTTATTTCATGTAGCTATGAAGTTGAAAAACTTGTGAAGGATTAAGATACAACGATGTAGACAATTATTATAGAAAGTTCTTCCAGTTTTGGACTTAGAATCTTTGTAATTTTTTTATCCAAGACTGTAATGATTTATCACAACTCTACTTTTTCTAATGAAATCTTCAACTGCTTCTGTCAAAAGAAACTATTATTTTATTCACTTAAAAGAAAAAAGTGGTCCATGATTCAAAGATAACTTGTCTTTTTTTACTAGTAACAATATTGTTACTAATTTTATTAACTAAAAAACAAATCAATACTCCAATACAAATAAACTCTCCTTTCTGTAAAATACACAATCATCTAATTAAATATGATTATATTTTTCTCAGTAATCAAAACACTCAAATATTCTTAATTGGGTTGTAAATCACCAATGGTGAGTCCTTAAACCAATTAGGTTTTAAAAGAAAAAAAAAATTTAAATGCCAATGTAAATCCAATCCACATTGTTATCTATAATGGAAAATAAAACTAAACTACTGCATGAAATGCTTTAAGTAACGCCCATTGATAAGGGCATCAAGAATCTCTCAATTTAGATTTTCAAGAGAGATAATTTCTCCCTTCAACCGCTGCAATCTTGAAAGGACCAAACCAAAGATAATCAAATTTGCCATATTTTCCAGCATCCTCTCTTCTAGCTTCCCGCTTTAGAACTAAATCTCTAGGAAAAAATCTGCATCTCTTTGGCTTTCTTATCAAAGATAGCCTTCATTTTGTCTTGATACTTTTGAATTTTTTCATCAACTTCTTCCCTGTTTTGTTGGACCTCAATTATTTGATTGATCCTTGTTGTCGAATCATTTGGTTCTTCATTAGCATCTTTCCATAATTTCATCACAGGAAGAGCAAGATTGATAGGTAAAATAACATATGTGCCATAAAACAATTGAAAATGTGACATACCTATTGATTTCTTCGTGTTGATTATGTTTGCCCATAGAGCATATTTTAAATGTATATGCCAAGATTTTTTATTTTTTGTCAGAACTTTTTTAATTATCCTCATCAAACTTTTGTTAGAAGATTTTGCTAGTCCATTCCCTTGAGGATAATAGGTTGTAGAATGACCCAAAATAATATTATATTTCTGACAAAAGTTTATCATAGCAACAAATTTAAAAGCTTGTGCATTGTCTGTGATTATTTTTCTTGGACAACCAAATCTTGCTAAAATATTTTCTTCCAAGAAATTTATTACGACTGAGTCTGTAACATTCCTGGTTGGAATAACTTCTACCCACCTAGAAAAACAATAAGTAGCGGTTAATATCCATTTGTGTTGGGCACTAGATTGAGGTGAATCTCACCAATGAAATATAGGCCCCATTGTTGGAAAGGAGCTTAAGCTTTGACATGGACTAAAGGTAAGGCATGAAGGTTTTGCTTTCTAACAAAAAGTTGGCATTGTCTACAATCTCTAACCCTTGCATTTGAATATTTTCCAGGTCCTATCAAGCTACCAACTAGGTCTGTCTTTGACCTCAATTTGGCTTTAAGTTTCAACTGTCAATGAAGGTTTTGTTGTTGTTTTAGGACAACCAACAGTTCATGAACTTCTTGCTAATTTGTTACGGTTACATTCACAATTTTAGGTGCTCTAACATGTATTTTTAGTCACCAAGGGTTAGCACATGCATACTAAAATAAATGTAACACACCTAGAGATCTTTACAGTTGAAAATACAATATTTCTACACTCTAACATACATTAAATTGAACACATGTATTTCTGGTCAACATGACCCTAGATAACCCCCCCCCC
>ML778882.1:670272-694614 GCA_009831015.1 Picea engelmannii
TTGGAATATATGTCTATTAATTCACCCACAAAGTGAATTAATTGTCAAATTAGGCTTAAATGACCAAATTTCACTTTTGACTTAAATTTCCTAAGTCAAAGTAAAATTAGACATAAAGTACATGGTACAAGGTACAAGGTACAAAGTACTTCCCTCATGTGTTTAGAAGCTCACAAACACAAGGGGACCATTTTCCAAGGTACCCAAATCTCAATACTCCCTCTTACCGAGGAAAGTGCCCGTCGCCACCAATATCATCCCTATAGTGCACATGGTTGCCTCCTGGCATATACTCGGTGAGTATGGTTGTACCCTGATCAATGAAAGTAGTCTCTATCACAAACCTTCTCAATCTGCGTGATCTATAGATGGAAGTGTCTCCCCACCTATCCAAGTTCACCTAGATCTTGTTATCAAACCAAACATCTCCACCTTGGTCTCCCATCAAGGATTTCTACCTCGCGGCATCTCGCCAATGGTCACTACTCTTGGCATCTCACCAAGAGTCACTCTCTTGGTATCTCACCAAGAGTCCCCCCTCTTGGTATCTCACCAAGAGTACAAGGATCTCAACATCTCACCAATATGCTCAACTTGGCCTCTCGCCAAGTAGCTTCCTAATCCAGGTGGATATCGGTGGCCACCCACCTTTTCCAGCTGGCTTAAAACAACTTTCTAACAATTTTGTTAATTTACCGTTTTTAGCAATTTTTCGGGTCCTAAACTTCCAGAGTCGTTTAGAGGCCCTAAACGACGATTTTTTGGGTATCTATCGATCGATAAATTACTCATCAACAGTTGTAGTCCTCGGATAGATATTTCAAACGGGCTATTGTGCGCCTAAAATGAAGATCGTATGAAAAAGTTACGACCCCGAGAAGTTGATGTATTGACTTACCCAAGCGGGGCCCACATGACTTTTGGCGCTTCATCTCCTAGGGTTAGGTTTTTGGATGTCTAGGGTTTTTGACACTCCTGTTTATTGTAAAAAGGCTTTCAGAGCCTCATTGTAATCATATTCTTACGAATGAGCGCAACCATCCCATCTCTTCTCAGAGATAAGCTGCCACCATTCCAACAAGCTTGTTTTCCACTGCATTTTACAGTTTCAACTTATTACCTTATTGAATAGAAAACCAGTTTTACTGTATCTCTGTTATTCTGTATTAAGCATCTGTTAATAATCTATAGTCATTTTGTTATGCTCATAAAATCCAGATTAGTGGTATCAAAGCGGTCTGCTCCTTCTCATCTTAACACATGTCCCCAATGAGGTCAGAGTAAAAGAATTGGGTCTCGAGCTTGTTTCTCTTGAGGACCAAATCTCTCGCACTCCCAAGCGACCTCTCATGGCAGGAGAAAATAAAGATGATGGGACGGGAGATCCTTTCAAAATTTTTCTTGAGGAATCCCTCACTCAACAGAGGAACGAGATGATGGATAGTTTTGTGCAAATCCTTCAACGACTACCAACAGGCGACACATCTTCTTCGAGCGGAGCCACCGCCCCCTTCAAGGTACAAATAAGCTTCGATATTCCTGTATTTGAAGGTCAGATAGACATAGATGGTGTAGACAAGTGGTTGAATCTACTAGAAGGGTATTCTTTTGTCCATAACTTTTCGAATAGAGAAAATATTACTTTTGCGCTCCTCAAAGCCATTCCCCATGTCAAAGATTGGTGGGAAACTTTCTATGACCAAAAGGAAAGAAAGGAACCCTCGTTATTTACAGTCACGACCACTTGGGAATCCTTCAGGGATGCTAATAAGGAACAATACTACCATGTTGGAAGTTATGACGACTTTTATACCAAATGGACCACACTACGGCAAGAAAGAGACCAAGCAGTACCAGAGTTCACAAATATCTTCCATACCTTGCGCACCAAGCTGGGTATCAAATATTCAGAGCATAGATATATCCAGACCAAAATGGAATTTTTGGACATCTCGTCCTTGGGTGCGGCCTACCGATATGTCGTCAAAATCAAGCAGAAGCTCAAACAAAAGACTTGACAATTTGGGCCCAGAAACCCCTCATAGCAAAATCTAGGAAAGGGTGGCCCCAAAACACAGAACAAAGGACAAAGTAAAGATGGACAATATCAGGACAACCAGCCCAAGACACAAGAAAATAAGGACACTGGAAAGACAAAGAAAGATATCGGGAAGTGGTGTGACTTCCATAAGAGCCCTTGGCATAACACTGTTGACTGTCACTCAAAGCAGTCATTGGTGGATGAAGTGAAAGCCTTTGAATCAGATGTGGGTTCTGACTCTGAGTCAGAACCAGAAAGGGGAAGAAGGATCATTGACGCGAAACCCAATGCCACCGTTGCTACCACCAAGCTCCAACCTGATGAACCAGATGAGCCAGAAGAAGGAGAGCGCCTCTTCCATTCATAGATGTGGGTAAAAGGCACCTCACTGCACGTCATCGTTGATAGCAGTAGCCAAAAGAACCTTATCTCAGTAGAGGTTATTAAGCGGTTGGCCCTGTCGACAACGTCGCACCCACAACCCTACACCATTGGATGGCTCTACCAAGGAAGCGATCTCCGTGCCAGCCAACAGTGTCGATTGTCATACGACATCAAGCCCTTCAAAGATGAGGTACTATGTGATGTTGCTCCTCTCGAAGTTTGTGATGTTCTTTTGGGCCAACCTTATTTATGGAAATGTCATGTTGTGTATGAGTCTAGGCCTCGTAGTGTTATTATTACTTTGAACAGGAAATTGTTCAGGATACCCGAGGCAGCCCCACCTAGTGTTATTTCCTTGATCTTTGCCAAGCAATGCAGGAAGGTCATCTCTTAGACAGGGAAGTTTGTCTTCTTTGTGATTCGCTCTCGGAATGAGCGAAAGATCATAGCCACATACAGGGTCTTTGCGACCTACCTCTCCACACAACAGAAGCAAGTAGATAAGGTCGTCAAAGAATACTCGGATATCTTCTCCTCACCTATGGAGGTACCTCTGCACTGTCAAGTCAATCACACCATCGATCTGACCCCCGACACACCGTTTCCCAATGGGCCAGTCTATCATCACTCTATGTTAGAGAATGAGGAGATCAAGCGGCAGATCCGAGAACTACTCCACAAGAGGCACATCTGTCCCATCTCATCACCTTGCGGGAGCCCAATCATGTTGGTCTAGACGAAAGATGGAACCTGACGACTCTGCATTGATTACCGAGCCCTGAATAAAATCACAGTCGGAAACCGGTACCCAATTCCCTGAATCGACGACCTCCTTGATCAACTCACAGAGGCCAAATACTTCAGTAAGATTGATCTGAAGTCTGGCTACCATCAAATCCCAATAGAACATACAGATGTATGGAAGATTGCCTTCAAGTCAAAGGAAGGCCTTTTTGAATGGTTGGTCATGCCCTTTGGTTTGACAAATGCTCCAGCCACTTTCATGAGGATGATGGACGATATCCTACGACCATTCACCAATAATTTTGTAGTGGTGTATCTGGATGACATTCTCATTTACAACAAGTCTTGGGCAGAACACTTGCAACATATTCAGCAGGTTTTGCACACCCTGCAACAACACAAGCTATACGACAACTTGGAAAAATGATCCTTCGACATGGACAAGGTCCATTACCTGGGATACATCATTGATCAGCATGGCGTACATGTGGATCCAACCAAGATTCAAGTCATTTATGACTAGCTAGCCCCAACCACACTCACTCAGCTTCAGAGCTTCTTGGGCCTTGCCAATTTCTACCGCAGGTTCGTATTGGGATTCTCCCATATTGCATGGGCCTTCAGCCAAATAACTAGGGGTGGTGGTAAGGAAAAATTTGCATGGGGTCGGTTCCAACAATAAGCGTTCAATGATTTGAAGCAACGCTTGTGCTCATCCCTAGTACTTTCACTACTAGACCTGCAACAACCGTTTGATATCGAGACAAATGCTTCAGACTATGTTGTGGGCGTCGTTCTCACTCAACACAGCCACCCTGTGGCCTATCATAGTGAGACTCTATCAGATGTTGTTCGTAAGTATCCTACTTACGACAAAGAAATGTACTCCATTGTGCAAGCCTGCCGCCGGTGGAGACATTACATTATGGGGAAGGAGACAGTCATCCACACTGATCATAAGTCACTGCAGTTCATGCAAACACAAGGCAAATTACAGAATGAACACCATCAAAATTGGTCCACATACTTACAAAAAGTCCACCTCAACATCAAGTATAAGACATGACACACCAACCGCGTCGTTGATTGCCTCAGTAGACCGCCAGTCGCGGCACTCACCATGGTGCTAGACTCTTGCAACCATGAGACCTATGAGTGCCCCCAACTTTATGAGATAGGCCCAGACTTCGCCACCACCGACCAAATGTTGGGTGCAGACACAGTTGTCAATAATTTCCATCTTCAGGATGGGTTGTTGTGTCGTCTGGGCCATATCTGTGTTCCATCGAGCGAGCGAGCGAAGATGATATGGGAAGCCCACTACAGTCGGGTGGCAGGACACTTCGTTGTCGAAAGGATAGTGGCGATGTTACATAAACATTTCTACTGGCCGAAACTTCGACAGGAGGTCAACAAGTATATCAGGTCCTGCACTGCTTGTGCTATTTCCAAACCGACCACTAAGAAACTGGGCCTATACACCCCTCTTTCTACTCCTGACAGACCATGGGAATCCATCTCAATGGACTACATGTCAAGCCTCTCATCCACCAAGTGAGGACATGAATGTATTTTTGTGGTTGTTGATCACTTTTCTAAGATGGCGATTATGGTTGCCTGCAAGAAGAGCATCACAATAGAAGCCACTTCCAAGCTCTTCTTTGAACGAGTCTAGGTACATTTTGGAATCTCACAAACCATTGTCTCAAATCAGGACAGTCGATTTCTCAGCACATTCTGGTCGAGCCTCTGGTCATTGCTGGACACCAAGCTCACCAAATTCACGACCTTCCACCCCAAGACAGATGGCCAAACCGAGTTCATAAATCGAATGATCATGCATATCCTGTGCATGTATGATTCCAAGCACCCTCGCACATGGGATGAGAGTCTTCCCTATGTCCAGCATAGCTATAACCGAGCCCTGCATAGCTCAACCGGCCACAACCCCTTTCAAGTGGGGTTAGGATTCCAACCATTGGGTCCCATAGATGTTTCACTTCCCCTTGTGGTCACCTTAGCTGACTCATCTCCTGCTCCAACTGAAGCTGACAAAGCCACCTAATTCATTGAGCGGATCCAACACATCCACCAGCAGGTTCATGATATCCTACAGAAGTCCAATGACAAGTACAAGCAGTGCCATGATCAACATTGGGTGCCACATAAGTTTCAGGTGGGTGACAAAATTTGGTTGCACTTGCAGAAAGAACGCCTTACAGGACCCCGTCAGAAGCTTCACCAACTTCATTATGGGCCATAAACCATCACCAAGGCTATGGGGGATAATTTTTTTGAGCTCAGCATTCCTCCTTTCCTTGGCCTGCACCTAGTGTTCAACGTGGATCTCCTTTGGCCTTATTTCCCACCATTATTCGACACCTCAAACGTAGTGGAACAACTGACACCAACAGAGCTCAACCTCGATTGCATACAACATGCATCCAATGATCATATTGTGGACACACAGATCAAGATCACTCGACAACAAAGGATCCATCTTTATTGAGTCGTCAAAGCAGGGCAGCTTTTGCACCAAGGCAAGTGGCTCACCCGGGGCGAAATTCAGTAGAAATTTCCTCATCTTATGGGGGAACTCAACGCAATGGAGACCATTGCTTCCTAAGGAGGGAGGATTGATCCAGGTGGATATCAGTGGCCACCCACCTTTTCCAATTGGCTCAAAATAATTTCGGACAAATTTGGTTTTTTATTATTTTTAGCAGTTTTTCGGGTCATGAACTTCCGAAGTCGTTTTGAGGCCCTAAACGACATTTTTTTGGTGTCTACCAATCCAAAACAAATTGTCAAAAGTTGTAGTACTCGGATAGATCTTTCCAACGGGCTATCGTGCGCCTAAAACGAAGATCGTATGCAAAAGTTATGACCCTGGGAAGTTGATGTACTGACTTACCCAAACGGGGCCCACATGACTTTTGACGCTTCATCTCCTAGGGTTAGGTTTTTGGATCTCTAGGGTTTTTGACACTCCTATTTATTGTAAATGGACTTCAGAGCATCATTGTAATCATCTTATTGCGAATGAGCACAGCTGCCACATCTCTTCTTAGAGATAAGCTACCACCATTTCAACAAGCTTGTTTTCCGCTGCATTTTACAGTTTCAACTTATTTCCTTATTGAATAGAAAACCAGTTTTACTGTATCTCTGTTATTCCATGTTAAGCATCTGTTAATAATCTATAATCATTTTTCTTTGCTCATAAAATCCAGATCACTTCCACCTGAAGTGGATCCAAAACCTGATATGCGTGTCTTTGTAGCCACGTGAGGCTCAAGCCTCCATGGTGCCCTGCCACTCCTCCTCATCAATCTCTGATGCTCTGAAGTTGTAGCACCAACTCTCTATCTGCTCGACAACTCTGAAATTGAAGCTATCCTAGGTGGACCAGTCACCCCCTCTGAGGATGTTGTACTCGAAACCTGAGTTTGAGCTCCCTCTGAATCACTACTATGAGTGAGTCGGTCCTCCTCAACTCTGTCTCCCCATCTAATGATGGATGGTGTAACAACAGACAAAGTAGTCACGAATGCATACTCTCTCGCAAATTGTTCATCGAACTCAAGCTCCTATGTTGTCGTTGCTGAAACATCATGCTGCTTCTTCTTCTTTTCTGGACACTGTCCTGCATAGTGACCCAAATTCCTACAAGCAAAGCATCTCACTGAGCTTATATCTCTCTTCGTCCCACTGTTGTCCTCTCCTCCTTGTGGTGGGGCCCCAAACTTGGGACCCTGCCGACCTCCCCGACGATCTTCTTCTTTCCCTTTGTCCAAAGAGCAAGGTCCTCATCACTCTGCATTGTCTGTTGTTGATGACGTCGAGAAGGATCTGCCACAAATCTAGTCTCCTCCTGGACGAAGTCATCCCACATCCACTCCCATGTAGGCAAGACCTCCCTGGAAACAATTCCATGAACGAATGGAACCCATGGTTTGGTAAAGTTGTTTAAGGCCGTCCTCACCATAGAATTGGGTTCCACCACCTCTGGGTGTAACAACCAAGGAAGGAAGTAACTGACTCATCCTTGAGCATGTGAATACCCTTAGTCAATAATGAAGAACCATCTTCTGGTTCTCATTAGAGCTCTGAGAAAACTTACATAGATATGCCCACATCTCATATGCATAAGCTTTCCCGGTCCACATCTCAACTATATCCCATAGTTCGAGCTCCACCAAGATAAAGACGATCCTCGCCTTCCAAGGTGACCAGTTGCTAGTTCCAGCTAACCTATCCTCTGCACACATTTGAGATGTTGACATGACTACCAAACTACACTCCAACTGCAACTGAACTCTTCCTCATTCCTATCAACACAGGTGTGAAAAGAGGCAAGCGAACTCCGACCTCACTCCTAGCAATATAGGTGTGAAAAGAGGTCGTGTCAAATCAGCTTCACTCCTACCCTGTAGGTGTGAAAAGAGACTGACGAAAACTATCCACAACTTCTCTAGAATCCTCTACAAAATTTTGCCAACAAGAAGCCACTAATCAGTGTCAATGGTTGTCCACAAAATCTGCCAAGAAGATGTCTATAACAACCCACTCATATGTTGTCCAAACTACTAAAAAATCAACCACCTGAGCTCTGATACCATGAAGATTTTCCAAGTCTTATCAAGCTGCCAACTTGGTCTGTCTTTGACCTCAAGTTGGCTCTAAGTTTCAACTGTCAATGAAGATTTTGTTGTTTTTTTAGGGCAGCCAACAGTTCAGGAACTTCTTGTTGATTTGTTACGGTTACATTCACAATTTTAGGTGCTCTAGCATGTAGTTTTAGTCACCAAGGGTTAGCACATGCATACTAAAATAAATGTAACACACCTAGAGATATTTACAACTGAAAATACAGTAGTTCTACACTCTAACATACATGAAATTGAACACATGTATTTTTGGTCAACATAACCCTGGATAAACGCACCCCCCCCGGGGAAAACCAATTTGGAATATATGTCTATATATGAGGAGACTAGATGGTGGAATACAACAAGTACAAAATATAGATGAACCTGATACAATAGCAGCTTGATCCAAGCTTAACACACAAGTCCAAATGAAGCAAGAGCGCCCTAGGATGGTGCGCCTCCCATAAATGTTGCCAAGACCACTGAAATGGAGCTAGAGGCCAACTGGAAGCTCTGAACAAGAAACCCCTCCACAGTACTCTGATACTGATCAGTAACCTCCCTTTGAAATAAAACTCACTGCAACCTAAGCTCTCTAAGTACTCCCCACTAATGATGCAGCCTCCTCCTCAAGTGCACCCTCCTCAAAATTGGAATCTCCTCAGTAAATAAACATGGCACTAAGCCTCCATGAGTCATCCATGTAAGGAGGCGCCCAAGATTTCCTTAGCCAATGCATGAAACCTCGTCCTCTTGCTCTCTCTGAATCTCTCCAAGTGAACAAATGAGTGAATGACCTCTCCTTTGCCTCTTGCACCCTCCTTGAGGAAGCATAAGGAAACCTAAAAGTTAGGTGGATGAGATCATCTCATCTCATCCCTAATCAATGGTTGAGATCATCTCATCTAAATCTCAACTCAAAACCCACTTTACTTAAGTTTCCATGGTTTCACTTTATGTCTATTAATTCACCCACAAAGTGACTTAATTGTCAAATTAGGCTTAAATGACCAAATTTCACTTTTGACTTAAATATCCTAAGTCAAAGTTAAATTAGACATAAATTACATGGTACAAGGTACAAAGTACTTCCCTCATGTGTTTAGAATCTCAAAAACACAAGGGGACCACTTTCCAAGGTACCCAAATCTCAACAACATTTACATCAGTGAACATTTTTTTCTAATAATAGCATGCCCTTAGGATCTTATATGTCGTTTTTCTCGAAGCATGGTGTCCTCCACATATTCCTTTATGAAATTCTTCAATAACACCTTATGTTTCAGACTATGTTAGGCAACTTAATAGGAAACCTAAAGGATTTTTCCAATATAGCTTGCCATCAATACCACAATATTTGATTGCTTGAAGTTTTAATGTTCTTGCCTTTGCAAGGATCATATCAGGAGGGGATTGAAGAGTGAGAAGGTATGCTACTATGTTTTTATACCAAGGGGAGGAAGAGAATTTGTCATCTATTTGAGTTGTTGGCACTTGATCATCAAGTTCGTCAATATCTGGTAGAGGATTTTCAGAATCAAAGTGATTTATTTGAAGAGCTTTAAGATTTGATTAAGCAAGTAGCTTTACCAAACCTTGTCCTTTTACTAGTTTGGTTCGTTTGATTTCCATATCATATTCTTGAATTTTTTCCAACCATTTGCCTCTTCTGCCATCACTATTAGGCTGAATTAAGATGTCTTTGATTGTACTGGTGGGTACATATGCTATCACTTTGGAATGTAATACATTTTTCATGAAAGCTTCAAGTGCTTTAACCATAGCATAGGCCTGCTTTTCTAAAATATCATATTTCAACTCTGCATCTCTGAGAATTTTACTAAAAAAGGAAATAGATTGTTCAAATCCATCATTATTTTCTATAAAAGCGCTACAACAATTGTATGTTCGGATGCAAAAGAAAATATTAAAAATTCTTTTGATAATATCGACTTACCAGCATTGGTGCTTCTCCTATGGCTTTTTTGACTCGTTGAAAAGATATCGTACCTTCTGTTGTCCATTTCACCTTGTTATCTTTCTTCATGATATCTATGATCAATTTAATAATTTAAAAAAAAAATGGAACGAATCTTCTCAAGAAATTGATTCTTCCTAAGAATGACTGAATTTCTTTTTTGTTTCTTGGTATATTAATCTTATCAATGGCTTCAACTCTTTGTGTATCAAATTTAATCCCATCTTTTGATACAATATGACCTAACAAATTCCCTTCTTGCATGGAAAATGAGATTTCTTGGGAATTCCCTTTCTGCATTTATCAAAAGTTTGTCTGAGGTGTTTTAAATGTTTTGCATCAGAATTGGAAAAAACTATCAGATCATCCAAATAAATAACAACAAATTTGTCTCTCTCACCAACAAAAGCTATATCCATGGCTCTTTGAAAAGTTCCCTTGCATTCATCAAACCAAATGGCATTTTATCATACATAAAAGTTCCCCATGGAGTAGTAAATGCATATTTTTCTTTATCATCCTCATGGACAACAATTTGATTATACTCTGAAAAACCATCAATCATAGAAATTCTATTTTCCCCAACTACCCTTTCAAGAATATGATCCATTTTCGGAAGAGGGTAATTATCTTTTAACGAAGATTGATTTAGATTTATAAAATCTACACATAATCTTATCTTCCCATTTTTCTTTCTAACTGGAACTAGATTAGCTACCCATTCAAAGTATCTAAGAGGCACAATAATTTTTGCATCAAGAAGTTTCTTAACCACCCTTTCTATTACAAGCAAAATAATATGATTAATATGTCTAAGCTTTTGTTTGAAAGACTTGACATATGGTTTTAAAGGAATCGTATGCTCTATAATAGAAGTATCATAAGTTTTCAGATCTTCATAGGACCATGCAAAAACATCTTTATATTCCTTAAGCAATTCTGCATATTTTTTATTCTGTTCAATGGGAAGATATTTAGACAACTTTACAAGCTTTGGATTTTCATTAGAACCAATATTCTGATTTTTGACTTCTTGTGGTTGAGGCTGCAAAGTAGATTTCAAAGGGATATCATTTTGATCAAACAATCTTTCTAAATGAATGAGCCCTTTTGGAATCTGATTGCTTTTTAACACGATCATTTTATGATTTGTAATTTTGTCTTTAAACTTCTCTTGATTTTCTCATTCTTGCATAATCCAAGCTGAATCATTTTGATTTTCTTGATCAATATGTGTTTCAAAAAATTCATCCACCATTTCAAGAAATTGTTTTATATGTTCATCATCCTCAAATATTTGCCAATAATGAACATTATTGGGTATTGAAGGTTTATGTCTCATCTTAATATGATATTTCAATTTCAAAACAAAAGGTGGTATGAAATTACTTGCAACTTTAGCCAACGAATCAACTTGTTGACTATGCAATCTAGGAATAGAATGAATGTTAAAAGATAGGAACAAATTTTCAATCAAATCCCATCCACAGTTTCGGTAGGATCTCATTCTAGGATGTTTAGATTGATATTCTTGTCTTACTTGTTTAACAATAAGATCAACAACCCCATATACAATTAAGTGTTGAATTTTGAGCTTTCTAGCAGCTTATAATCCTAAAGTCAAAGCTTCGTAGTCACATACATTATTTGTGTAATCAATATCAAACTGCAATCTATAAGAAAATGAAATGTAATACTTATCATTTGGTGCCACAAATAATAATCCAACTCCTGCTCCTTCCCATGAAGAGGCACCATCGAAATACATTTTCCACATTCCTTCTCTAATATTTACATTTTCCTCTGGAGTTTTAACTTTCTCATTCTCATTTTTTGTACAAGTTTCAAAATCATCGTCAATAGATAATATAGAATTTCCTAAGTCCTGATCAGCAACATAGACTGGATAATTACTAGGATTTTGTGGATCACTAATTGTATAAGCCAGTCTTGTCTCTCTGTACAATCTTGTAAATTGCCCACCAAAAATAGGAATCGTGGCATATGTCATATCTAATTGTATTGATCCTCCTAGATTAGCACCCCAAGATCTTGATAAAAGCATGTCATACTTTGCAGGTACATCAACTACTACCACATCCATAAGAACACTTTTGACAGAGATGTGGGCCAAATTTACAACTAAATTGTTTATCATACCCAAACACTTAACTTTCCTAGAATCAAAAGAATATAGGTCTTGACAAGGTCTAGTAATTTGCAAACCCAATTTATACATTATTACCTTTGGCATCAGATTGTGTGAAGCACCTGATTCTAGCATACACTTATGTAGCAAATGATCATGTACAGTAAGAGTGAAATAAAATGGAGCCACATAATCTTTGTCATTTTCAATATGAGGCCCAAACATGATTGTTGGACACTCATCCTACAGATTAATCACATCAACTTAACTCTCTGAATTTGAAAAATTAATGACTTTTGAAATCTTATACCAGATTCTTAGTAAGTTCTATCAAAGGTACTGGAATCTTAATTTTAATCAGTTCATTTTCCAGATTAAAAGTGCTAACTGATTTTTCTAATTCTTTAGTATGTACTTCTGCTTCTTTCTTTTCCAATGTTTTAGTTTGTGTTGCCTTTGTTTCAACTTGCTTCATTTGGACTACTGATGTTTCGGTTGATGGTTTTAAGACTACTGCTTCATCATCTCCTTTATTTTGCAACAAAACCTTTTTTGGTTGATTTGTAGCAACAATTTTATCTCTTGGCCTTAAATCATATTTATTATGTAACTCGACCAATATCAAATCAGTGAGAACTTTGTATTGTGAGGTAGGCTCATCAAGGTTATTAATATTTTCCTCCTCAAGTAGTTGTACAAAACTTAAAGATTGTTCATAATCTTGTTGGTTAGATGAGGTTCACTATCATCGTCACTTAACAAATTCATTTCCTCATCTAATTCATCATATTCTTGTATTAAATTCTCAATTTTGAAAGGAGCTTGAATTTTATGATCCTCGTTCTTAAGTGGTCTCTGCTGAAATTGAGGATTTGTATTGAGGTTTCTCATGAATTGATTTGGATTCCTAACATAAGGTTCAGGTTTGGCTTTCTCCATCTCCATCCTGGATACTTTATTAGATAAATCTTTATTGATTTTATCCATTTCCTCAATTTTCTTATCTTCTACATTCCTCCCTAAACCTGAAGGTCCTCCTTGTTCTTTAAATTTTCTAGGTTCCCTAATTCCAACTTCAACCTTTGTTTTTAGTTTTCCTGATGCCATCATATTAGATTTGATTCCAATAGAATCATCTTGCATCCCAAATGATGTTGTAGCTCTTCTCTCCCTGAATAGTAATGCAAAATCATAGTCAAATGCCCCTGCAAAAGTAACTTTTGCAGGTGGCTGGAATGGCTTAACTTTGGCTGGGATCTTACTGTAAAGCTTATTAAATCTTTGAATAAATTCATAAATTGTTTCAGAAGGCTTCTTTCTTAAAGCACCAAATTCAGTCAAATAATATAGGTGGTATTTTTTCTCGCCCCACTGTCTCAAGAAAGAAATTTCTAATTCATCATAAGTTGTTATGGAATCTGCAGAAAGTCCCCTAAACCCGGTTCTGACTTGACCCTCAAAAGTTTGTACAAACAATCTCATGTAAACATATTTATACTCAATACCAAGTATATCAACAAATTGATCAAAGAATGCCACATATTCAGTGGTTGTTAAATCCCCTTCCCTGGTAAATTTAGGTAATCTGAGAAAAAGGTGTATTATGAAAATTTTCACCCTTTAAGTCGTATAATTTTACTTCAGGGATCTTAGTCTCTAGATCTTCTGACTTAACTTTTGGAATACTAGTTGAGGCTTCAGTGGAAGGGGATTTAATTGATGTATTTCTTTAAAGTAAACTAAACTTATTTCTTCTATTGAAATCTTAATATTAACTTGAGAATCTTTTGGTTGATAAACCTTACTTGCTAACGTAGAAGTTTGCCCTAGATATCCTTTAGGTTTGAGCAATTTTTCAGGATCTGAGACAGGTGTGGTCTGGTTCTTATCTGGGTTCTGTTTGGTATTCTTTCTTCTTAATGCCAACTTTACAAAAATGGAGTCGCCAGGTGACAATCAAAACAAGCATGATCGTGTGTTTGATTCTTGTTCACCCTCAAGAACCAAAACTAATCTTTTTTGAACTCCTGAGGAAAAATAACTTTGTGTGTCTGTTCCCCAGCAACGACGCCCAAAAATATGTTGTTCCTGAGATTTATTTTGGGCTCACAAAACAATGTGAACCATCCAAATTTAATAATATTTGTTTTCACGGTGCCTCTCTACCTTCAACTTAGCACAGACCTTCAATACTCTAATAATTGAGAAACATAGAGGCATCATTTCTTCCTTTGAGTTTTTATCAATAATCAAGAGATGGAAAGTAAAATTATAGCAAAAAAAATTGACAAACAAAGCAAGGTATCCAATGTTGATAAATCTTACCTTATTTGCAATAGAAAAAAACATGAAATGTATGTCTAAAGGATGAATTAAGATGAGAATGTCTATACAATAATAGGTCTTATTTCACTTACAGTAAAACAAAGGAAGTGTTGGATTACTGAGAGGGGGGGTGAAATAGTAATAGAGCAATTTAATCATTTTTAACCATATAATCCAAGTGTTATATCAATGTATCATTATCATCCAATAACTGCAAAGTAAATAAGCAATGAACAAATGAACAATCATACACATACACAATACACCAGTGTTTTACGTGGAAACCCAAAGCGAGAGAAAACCACAGAATGATTTTTCTTATATGTCTTGAAGAATTACATTCATTGGAAGCACCAAATTCCTTTGTTTTCCAACTGCAAGTGGAAGGAGTCTCCAACCCCCTAGTTTCTCAGGCTACAACCTGAGGGAAGCTCCAACTCCCCAATTCTCTGGTTGAAACCAGAAGGAGGCTTCAATCCCGTGTGTTCTTCGGCTACAATCGGAAGGTGGCTACAACCACTTATCCTTGCCCCGTCCAACCTCCCCGACGTATAAGTAGAATGATGGAACCACTGTCACACTATCATTGTGAGATATGCTATTGTAAACCTGTACCAATAAACCTGCACCAAATAACCTGTACCAATAACCTGAAGCATGCATCAACTTGTACCTCAACCTGTAATCAACCTGTACCATAAACAAGTGCATCAACCATGCACCAATCTATACCAAACAACCTGTAATCAACCTGTACCATAAACAAGTGCATCAACCATGCACCAACCTGTACCATGAACAAGTGCATCAACCATACACAAAACCTGTACAAATAACCTATCACAACAACTTGTCCAAACAACCTATCACAACAACTTGTCTCATCAATCTTATCGACCAAATCATATCTAATCACCAATATCAATCACCAAAAAAACTCTCAAAGATGTGCATCAACCAAGCATAACACAACAACTCATAGTCATCACCAAGATCAATATGTGCTTCTAATAATACAAGTATGTTACATCATCCATAAACCATGTGTCAACAATACTACTAAAAAGTACCTCCAACCATGTACCAAGTATGTACCAATCATGTATCAAATACTCATCAACTATGACACATAAAGATGTACCAACATCATCAAATATACACCTCATGTAGGTTCCAACTCATCAACTACTTGTCTTAACCATGTACCTCAGCCAAATTCCCTCATCAATTTCATCATCCAAATCTGATTTGTAACTCTGTAATAGACCTGGTGTATATGATCACATACCTACAAGCCTTCCTTAACTTTAACAACAAGAGACTAGCATTTTCATCGAACTTTTCTTTAGTCTCACATGACTAGTTTTGGATTAGTCAAAAACCCTAACTTGAAATAATTATAACTATGTACCTGTAATGAATAAAGATATGAAAATGATATACAATGTTCTTCAATGTGTTTTATTCAGTTCTTCCGAAGTGTCACTACTTGGAACATCTCAGAAAATGGGTTATAGAAAAAATGGCATACCTTGTTGAATTCTGACTTATTCTAGAGAGCGACCTTGTAGAGTGTTCCCCACATGGAATATTTGTTGAATCGATCTGAAAATGTTACACAACACACTAAAGATTATACTCTAACCAACACATTTGGTCTTACTGAATTTGGATCTATTATGAAGAATTTATGACGTTTTTACCCGAAACACCTGTTTTAGATTAGTTTCAGGACTAGCCACAAACCCTATTTTCCACAGAGTGTAACTCCAAAAATAAAATGACCCACAAGTGAAATTTTTTACTGCATATACTTGGATATGTTTCCTCAATGGCCTATCAATTTCACGGTCTGAATCATTCTAGAAAAAAATATATTGCGGAAATGGTGTGATGACCTGTAAATAACATACCTTAGAAAGCATCATCAAAAGAGTTTATCCTCCCTTGAATTCCGGCCTTATTTTCTTCACCTTCCCTCTGAAATTCAGCTTAGATATCCTTTGGTTACCTCAGTCACCTATAGATACTCAATATGTTCAAGTGTGATGTCAAATGAGAGAGCCTTGCCTCTTATATATACTCTCCAAATATCTTCCTTAGAAGCATCTTCTAGGTCACTTAACCCATTGCTAGGTCACTTAACCTATATCTAGGTCACTTAACCCATTTTTAGGTCACTTAAACTATTTCTAGGTCACTTAACCCATTTATAGGTCACTTAACCTATTTTCCTCATTTTTAGGGTTAACCACTTTCCATAATTAGAAAGTTCTTCATTACTTTATCATTTATATATTCCTCCTTGACTTTGTCACCTCACTTTATCATTTAAATAATCTTCTTTGATTTTGTCAATTCACTTTATTATTTAAATAATCCTTCTTAAATTTGTCACTGTACTTTATCATTTAAATAATAATTTACTCTTTGCAAGCTCTTTGAGTTCTTTGACATTTTGGGGCTTCAAGCCAACATACGAGGGTCCTCCAACTTCGTAAGGCCATAACTCTCAAATCGCAAGGAGTTATGTGACGTTCCACATACCACCAGAAATGGCATGACATGTACTATCCATCTAGAATATTCTTGCCTTCAAATATATCAAAACTCATACCATTATCCATAAAACAAACTTGGGTCCATTACCCAAACCTCGATTCTCCAACTTCTCATGGCCATGACTCTCTAACCGTGAGGAGTTATGTGACATTCCACATACCACCAGAAATGGAATGACATGTACTATCCATCTATAATAGTCTTACCATCAAAGATATTAAAACTCATACCATTATACATGAAACAACCTTGGGTCCATTACCCAAACCTTTGTGCTACCATAATTCGCTACCAGACTTTCTCCAAGGGTTGACATCAATCACTAAGGGTTGAGATCAATCTACAATATCACTCTCCAATATCCGACATCAATGACAACCAACAATCCATCAACCTAAGCCAACTGTCTGACAGGAAGAACTATACCTGAATAGACATATAATTAAGTAAACCGCAGTAGATGTATTACTAATTTGCAGTCATTCATTCCTCAAACACCATAGAGTGAAGAAGATGAATTATGAGAAAGTGGCAACACATAGAAAACACATAACTCAGAGAAATGAGAAGTAGAATCTCTGTCATCATGTAGGAATTTGTATTAAAAAGTCTCTATTTACATCAAGCGAGAAAAATCCCCTTTCATATCTCAAATGTGTTGTCTTAACCAAAATCGGTTAGACTTCCACACTTCTAGATCTTAAAATATAAGAAAATATTTTAAATACTAGGGTAACTAAATATTACAAACGATTTGAACATCTGTCTTTCTTCTGGAAGCTTCATCACTTGCTGGTTGTTTGAAGGATTATCTCTTCATTTTTTGCTCGTAGATGCGTATGTCTTCTATTGATCTTTTTATTGAGTGTGCACATTTAATAATGAAACTACGAACTTAGAGGGTTCCAGATTAATGTTCAAATCAAGGGTAAAATCCTTTTTATGCACCAATGGTAAACTCTTTTGAACTTTTATAGCACCATGCTGAGTATTATGATATTGAAAACTTTGTTTAACGAGATTAAAACCTGCAAATTAACTTGATTGACTTGTAATATAGTATTTTGCATCCTTTCCCTATTCCTCTTCAAATTTTCCTTTCTTTTATCAACCTCAACTATCCCAATAAAAGAGTGAACAACACCCAGATCAATTTATGTCATTTCTACATCCACAACTAATAGAGCATTTAAACAAGCAGCTTTTGCTTCTTTGGCTAATCTTTTGCTTTCTTCGAGAATATTTTCCTAATATTTAATGCCATTTCTCCTTTTAATTGTTCAATCTCTGAAAATGGAACAAGCCCTGATATATTTTAGATTCTGCTTCCAAACTACAAGTTCTTGAAATTTGGATCTAGCACTAATAGATTCTTTCTCTTTGTCAGCAATAATTTGCAATGAATTATTAATGACATGATAATGCTTCTGGATAATTTCCAAACTTTCATAGAAATTATGTTGAGCTATCTGCAATCCCTCGTTGATCTCCAATGCTCATTTCTTAAAGGTAGAGATATCAATAGTTGTACTTTCAATTGTATTTATTCGGGCTTGCAGTTGGCTTATTAATGCATCTTTTTGGGAAGAATTATTTTCCAACACCTGTTGCGTTTGGAAACTTGTTCTCGGTTTCTCTTTTAGCTGTTTGATCTACTGATCATAACTTTTTCTGACCTAGGCGTGAAGTCCTGAAATGGAAATTCAAATGGGAATTGTACTTTGATTAGACATTTCGCAACTTCAAATCCCCGAAGTCTCGTGAATCGTCGATGTTGATAAGCGTAAGGATTAACGGTTTAGAATGGACTTGCCTTATCAAAACACAACAACAAATTTTATTAGTGTATAAAATAAAACTCCTAAAGCGAAATTTTATTTATTAATGAGAAAATCAAGAATAATTTAAGAAAGGATTCGAAATTTGATTTTTTATTCCAAATTTTGACTTATGTTCTAACAAATCACACAATAGTTGGAAAAGTAAATAAGAGAAGCATAAAATAGTTTCACACATACATAGGTAATTTCTCCTTCAAAATCAACTTTTCATTCCTCATTCAAAGGTTACAAGGAAACCTCCACAATATGCCAGACTAGTAGATGCACGGTTCACCAAAATCACCTCAGAAAAATATTTGCATAAAAACTGAGAATAAACAACATGCAAGAAAGACTATACAATTTATTGTAAGGGTCTGCATGACTATACAAATTCGTTTTACGGCGGTTGTATGGATGTCTACTATACGATCTCCTTCCTTTTACTCTGGTTCCTCTCCTTCTCTTGCGCTTTTCTCAACTAGTTGTTATCCCTGTCTGACAAGAACTATATCTAAACTCTCTATCTTGACATGTATTTATAATTTTAGATGAAACCCTAATCTCTCGATGAGATTTATGGTTGAGATTAATCAAAGTTTAGTTCATTCATGCATGAAATACACTTTATTGGACTCGACAACTAAATATAAGAATTTTTACTTTTTCCTAAAGTGGATTGAAAAATAGAGTTACTTTTTGAAATATATTGAAGGATTTCCAACATGTTCACACTGAACCTGTGCGGAAGTTCTTGTCCGAGCTATATTTCTCAACATAAGTATCGATAACAATAATGAGGATGGCATGAACTACATACTAAATGGTAAAGATGCCAATGAATGTGCTCAAATAATAATCAAATATTAAATATCAACACCATAACCATGCCATCACTGATAATATCAACACCATAACCATGTCATCATGCCATGACTAAATGTTTGGGGTATTGCAAAGCCAATAGTGGAGGTAGTGAGAATGCTCATAACACATGCTCATAACAATCAAAGTGTTAGATAAAAAAAGCTCATAACAATCAAAGTATTAGATAAAAAAAGCTCATAACACATGAATTCAATTGGAGTTATGAGAAGACAAAGTGTCTAAGGTTCCCCAAGAAGCTTTCATGAAGAAACAATTAAAATGGCGTATGCACTAATATCATTGTAGGATTATATGGGTATGGGCTATGTGATGAAAGGGTGCACAATACCAATGAATAGATGGGAGCCAAGTCAATGGGAATCGAGATGGTTTTAGTCATTAGATGCCAATCTTAATCGTGGTTCATATCCATCCTCATCTAACACTAGAGGTACAACAACCATGGAACATCCATTAGACACTGTTAGGTTGTGAAAAACGTGACACTTCTTTTAAAATTTAATAATATTTGTTATCCTTCATAAATGACACTTTTAAGACGAGTTTGAACTCTTTAAAAGTGTTGACAAAGGTTTAATTTTGATATGTATCTTTTAATATTTATTTATTTATTTTTAAGATTTAGGGGAATCGGTAACTTGGGCGAGGCCCGGGTTCAAATCCATTTGGTTGCCATTATAAATCATAGGCTAGTACCAACAACCCACTAAAGACAAACATAATAACTACACCTAAAAATAATGAGGCCTATATGATTCCATTTCTATTTTACAATATTTTTTATATACAGCCCAAACTCTAGAGAAAAATTTATCCACAACTTTCCTTGACCTAGTAAAACAAATGCAATTTAAAAAAGAAGTTTTACTTTTAGAGATTATTTTTTTTATTAGAGTTTTTAGATTTATGTGGTGAGATTAGTTATTAGAAATGCTCAGAAAAACCAGAGGTGTCATTTTATATTTTTATGACGATTGTGGTTTTTCCAAACATTTATAATATTTTATTATGAAAGTATTATTTTAATAATCGACGGTTATAATTTTTTTATTATAAAGATACTATTTTGATGTTCAACAATTATAATGTAATTTTTATGAAATTTAGAATTTAAAATTAATTTTATTAATAATATTTTAAATATAAAAATATTATTTTTAATGTCAATAATTATTATTGTTAAAATTAATTTTATTAATAATATTTTTATTATAAAAATATTATTTTTATTCTCAATAATTATTATTGTAATATATTAATTGCAATGTATTTTAAAATAAAAATTTTCTAAGGAAAAAAATCTGTAACTTTATTTATTATAAACAAAAGTACATTGTCATATGCCTCGAGTTATTTTGAAAAATGCTCTATAGCTTGATTAAATATAACAATATTGGATACATGCTTTACATCTCAGAGAGCTCAATAAAAAGGAAAATTGTTCCTTGACTTTAAAGGACATATATTACATATTTTAATAGTGGGATCTGAAAATTGTCCATTAACACAAAATTGTGAACTACATTAACAACAAAATATGACTGTTGAAGGTCTTCAAAGACAAAAATACATCTTTGCAAAGATCATAATCAAGAATCTGTTTGCTATAATAATTTTATAGCCAAGGTGCATGAGAGAAATCATTTCTATGCCCACTTTGAAAGATGGAGATGGTCCAAGTACCCTGCGTCAGCCCTAAAGCCTCATTTGTAGGTCATCAACTAATTGTTCTTGTCCATGTATATACGTGACAAATAAATGTGTGAGAAGGCATTCTTTTTTTGTAGAACCTCCCATATTAGAGTATGGTTATTTAGGGCTAGCCATTTTTTTTTTTTTTGCAAGGGCACCTTAGATTCCATATATTTTTCCACCACCAAATTGGTTTTCCCTCTAAGCCTTTATTAGCAAGGGCTCTATATCCTAGTTTGGGCACACAATTCCCTATATGATCGAGAGACCATAACAATTGGTCATCTTCTTCCCCTATTTTGGCATTGTTATCTTTCAAAGCATTTGTGTATGATTTCTTGGCTTCTGCCATTTCTTCTCCCAAACCTATCTCCTCCCAGGTGAGCCATTTTTGTTTCCAATGTGTAAATCTCTCCTAGTGCACAATTTGTTTTAATGAAAAGATCCCTTTGTTTCTTAACTCTTGTATCACTCGAGGGGGTAATTTGTGGAGACCCTCACTTCCTATCTAGGGATCAAGCCCAATTTCGAGTTTATCCCCTCTTCCCACCTTCCAAATCAACCAGTGACCGAGAACATTGAGCTCACAACTTTCTAGATAATTTATACATTATGCACCTATTTTACCAGATTCCTAACCCATTCCTCAGTGGTGTATGTGTTCAAATACTTGGCTATGATTACCTGGATCCACAAGCCTTCTCCTTGTACCAACCTCCATACATATTTTTCAACTAAGGCCTTGGAGAAGAGGAATAAGTTTTTAGGCCCCATCCTCGATTTGCTTTTGGAGCTACCAAATTTTTCTAGGAAACCAACACAAGACTTTTCTTTTTGTTATCCCATGACCAGATGAGTTTGTAACATAATTTCCTAATTTTCTCCAATATTCCTTTTGGAACCTAAGCCAATGAAATCCAATATACTGGTATGGCTTCCAATACTCCTTTAACAAGTACCGATCTTCTCCTTCTTGATAACCATCGATTGTACTACTGATTTATCTTCTTTTCTACTTTGGCAACCAACCATTGCCAATGACTTTTTTTGTATAGTTTTAGTTTCAAGTGGAACTCCAAGTATTTTAATCCTTGATCCACATCAATCACATGGTAAGGAAATAACTGGGAGAAATATCTTTGTTCATGCTCAGGAATGTCCCACATGGATAGTGTTGGTTTGTCTAGATTTATTATCATACCAAAAGATTTGTAGAATAATTCTATAACATTCTTAAACTTCTCAACTATCCTTCTAGAACCTTCACAAAAAATCAGGATATCATCCATGAATAGAAGATGTGTGATATTGCAAGCAAGACCAATGCACGTCCCTTCGAAGCTACCATTTTTTGATGCCTCTTTTAATAATCTACTCAACCCTTCCACTACCAATAAGAATGAGAGAGGGTAAAGGGGCATCCCTGTTTGCAACCCCTGCCTAGTCTGAAGAAGGGGGATGTTTCCCCATTGATTATGATAACAAAGGATACAAAAGTAATGTAGCTCATCACCCATACCACGAAGTTATGACAAAATCCTAAGTGAATAAGGATCAATCTCAAGTAAAGCCAACTTATCTCGTCACAGGCCTTGGAGTGTTAGGGACCTAACCCATCACGTAGATAGAATACTATATTTTCCTTGTAATAAAGGCCAACATTAGTTAATAAGGCCTAAATATATTTTCCATGTAATAAAGTCCTACATTATTTAGTAAGGCCTATTTAATAATTGTGAGCAAGTCAATGTAAGAAGACCTAATAGAAGCTTTTGCTTATAGAAATATCTTCCTCTAGAATGTTCTTTAGAAGATATAATTAGTATAAATAAGAGTAGGAAGCATGATAAAGCTTGTCTTGAGAATCCTTGTAATAGAGCTCTACTCTGTTGGAGGTTGCCCCCTCAAAGAGGCAAGTGAACATTGCTTTCTTTGAATAAAGGTATTATTTATGTTATTGCTCTTCTTAATATTTTGTTGTTCCATTGATATCTGCCGAATATTCTTGTTTCTGCATATTATATTACATCTGACACTTTACAAGTGGTATCATAACACTTTCCAGGGTAGAGACGTGTACTACCAGTGTCTTTAAAGCACAAATATTTGTCGTTCAACGGGTAAAACTGCGGTGGGGAAGACTACACGCAGGCGATACAAACAGATTCACAGGGTTTCCTAGAAACCAAAAGTTTCGCCCTTATTGGAAACCTCTGTAAACCATGTTGGTACCCCTCGAGTAGTATTGCATCAGACAAAATATGTACGCGACCATCACTCCCACATATTGACATGTATATAAGGAGTCCCCTAGGTCTCCTGAAACCAGCCTTAGATCAACTGATTGGCCGCTTGACTGTTATAGTGACACTGGGAACAACACTCAGGAAGATGCTCTCTAGTACCTGAGTAATCAGGTAGTACGACTAAGGGTACGGTGGAGCCTCCTTAGTTGGTGCCTTGAGATATTGGGCCGAGTACTATTGTTCGACCGTGCACGTATATTAGAGAGTTATAAAACTGGGCAAAGCCTTGTCCATAGGCACCCTACAAACCCTAACCATGGGAGAACATTATTGTTGATTAAGGTTGGTTGTCATTGATGTCAACCCTTGAAGAAAGACCCATAGCACAAAGGTTTGGGTAATGGACCCAATAGTGTTTGATGTAAATATGACTCATTATTGTTTTTTCATGGTTGATAAGAAGTAAATATGGATGAACTCCAAAGTGGTCCCCTTATGGTGAAAGCCCTCGCGGGAAGACGCTTTGTGGAGTAAGAGAACCCATGCTTAATTGTGGAATAATGAGATGAAGGAAAGTGAATTTGTCAGGTAAAATATCCTAGATGTATAGTTCTTGTCATGTCATTTCCGGTGTTATGTGGAATGTCACATAATTCCTCACGATTAGAGAGTTATGGCCATGAGAAGTTGGAGACCCCAGGTTTGGGTAATGGACCCCAGTTTGTTTGATGGGTAACAGTATGAGTTATGATATATTTTCAGATAATACTATTCTATATGGATAGTACATGTCATGCCATTTTTAGTGGTATGTAGAACGTCACATAACTCCTCACGGTTTGAGAGTTATGGCCTTACGAA
>ML778882.1:695999-716632 GCA_009831015.1 Picea engelmannii
GGTTGTAGCCTGAGAAACTAGGGGGTTGGAGCCTCCTTCCAGTTGCAGCTGGAAAACAAAGGAAGTTGGTGCTTCCAATGAATGTAATTCTTCAAGACATACAAGAAAAAACATTATGTGGTTTTCTCCCGATTTGGGTTTCCACATAAAACACTGGTGTACTGTGTATGTGTATGATTGTTCATTTGTTCATTACTTATTTACTCAACAATTATTGGATAATAATGCTTCATTGATATAGCACTTGGATTATATGGTTAAAAGGGACTAAATTTCTCTATTACTGATTCACCCCCCCTCTCAGTAATCCAACAATTATGACAAGGAACATAAAGGATATTTTGGTCGCACAACCTTTCCTTCTGCATTTTGGTTGTGAAATTCCTACACTTTTTTCTTTTTATGTTAAGAATTTGGGCATTTCGACACTGCAATATTCATTCAGGTCAGAGTACAACTCCATAGGAGTAAAAAAAAAGAAAAAGTATGGGTATGTCCAACACCCTTATTTGAGACCTATCTCATTGGATTCCTCTTTTTGTCCTGGTCATTATGATACCTATCATTTTTTACCCGTGGATCCATACCCTTCCCAACACCTTTATTTCCCACTTATCCCATTGGATTTTTCTCATTTCCCCGATCGTAGTGGTATATATCACTTATCTGCTTTTTTGTCCATGGACCCACCCCTCTTTCCCTCATAGCTCCTACCCACCAAGAAGAAACCAATCAGAAACCAAATACTGACCTTAATGCCCTTCAAGCCCAAGTGAATAAGGACATTCATGCCATTCATGCCAAAATGGACTACATCCAGGAACAACTAGGTAGCCAAATTCTTGAAATCAATTATGCTCTCCAAAAATTCATGAACAAATTCTTGGGTCCTTCCTCCTCCGACCCACCTCTCTATCATGAATATGTTGACTCCAATTGGCCTCTGCACTATCATTTAAACTCCCTATCTCGTGATCCCCGTCCTCCCAGAGTTGAGGTGAACATATTTGATGGCTCGAATCCAACAACCTAGGTCACTCAAATGGAACATTGTTTCTCCCTACATGGGACACCCACCATTTAGGACGTCTGACCAAGTTGAAACAATCTGGAATAGTGGAAGATTTTATTGTTGCATTTGAGCAATTGGATTTCCGAATGGAGGGTATAACATATGCTTTTGTCGGGGAATGTTTTATCAGTAGACTCAAGGATGAAATCAGAGCTTAGGTCATAATGACTCACCCCTAGAGTTGATTGGAAGTAACTAAATGTGCCAAGGAGGTACAATAGGTCATCTTGGACCAGAGAAAAAAACCCACTTTTGTTCCCCGCCCTAAACCCACCACCCCTACCCCTTAGGCCACTCCTCTCAAGGTCCAAAAATTAACATGGGCATAAATGGTTGAACACGAAATCAAGGTCTTTGCTATAATTGTGATGAAAAATACTTTCCAGGGCATAAGTGTAAAGAACATAAAATCTTTATGGCCATTTCATAGGATGTTTCTAATGAAGATGTTGAGGTCTCTCCTGAAGCCTAGCTACCCCAAATAGATAATATTTCATCGCCCGCTGATCCTCTCAAAGTTGAACTGTTGATTTCGCTGAATGCTCTCACTAGTGTTTCTACTCCCCAAACCCTCAAATTGATTGGTTACATTAAGCACCAGAAAATCATCATTCTAGTTGACAGTGGCATCACTCATAATTTCATTCATCTCCACCTTTCTCAAGAGGTCAATTGATATATCCGTGTTGTCAACAATTTTCAAATCATGATTGCCAATGGTGGTTCCATGAAATGTGGGGGGCATTGTAAAAATGTGCGCCTACAAATTGGTCAGTATAACTTGGAATCTCACATGTTTGCTATTGACATGGATGGTTGTGACATTGTGCTTAGTGTTGAATGGCTACACACTCTTGGCCCCATGACCATGGATTTCAAGGATTTAACCATGCAATTCCAACATGAAGGACGATAATATAAATTCCAAGGAATTACAATAGGGTCCTCGGAGATCATCGGTTCCCATCGCATGGAAAAGTTACTCAAAAAATGTCATTTTGGCATCATTGCCAAACTCCATTCCATTCAAGCATTGGAGACATCTCTGGTACACCCCAATCTTCAAGCTATCCTTGCCTGTCATCCCACTATTTTCCAAACTCCTTAGGGCCTTCCCCCCTCCCGTAGAGACCACGACCATTCCATTCCTTTAATCCCGGGAAACCTTCCTCCCAATGTTCGCCCTTATTGTCATCCCTTTGCTAAAAAATATGAAATTGAGATAATTGTCCAAGAATTGTTAGAAACCTGTGTTATTCGTCCCAATACCATCCCCTATTCTTCACCTATTATCATGATCCTCGAGAAGGAAGGCACTTGGCGCATGTGTCTTGACTTTTGTGCCCTTAACAAACTTACCATCCAGGACAGATTTCCCATTCTCGTCATAGATGACCTTCTGGAAGAACTTAGTGGGGCTCAATACTTTACCAAACTTGACCTCCATTCAGGATACTACCAGATATGTATGAAAGAGGAAGGCATCCCCAAGACTACATTTCACACTCATGAGGGCCACTATGAGTTCTTGGTTATGCCCTCTGGTCTCTATAATGCCCCTCCACTTTTCAAAGTCTCATGAATCATGTCTTTTGTCCTATCCTCCGTCACTTTGTGTTAGTTTTCTTTGATGATATTATTGTATATAGTAAAACGTAGCCAACCCATCTTGTCCATGTAGATCAAGTTCTCCATATTCTCTCCAAGCACCAACTTTTCCTCGAACAATCTAAATGTGCTTTTGGCACCTTTGATGTATAGTACCTGGGTCATATTGTTGGCAAGGATGGTGTAAGGGTGGATCCCAAGAAAATTGAAGCTATGCAGAATTGGCCTTGCCCCAAAACTCTTAAAACTCTGTGTGGCTTCCTGGGTTTAACGAGATATTATCGTAAATTTGTTCATAATTATGGAAAAATTGCGGATCCTCTCACAACTCTCCTTAAAAATAATGCTTTCAATTGGACTCCAACAACTGACCAATTCTTCCAAGCCTTGAAAGAGACTATGTGCACTACTCCTGTATTGGCCCTACCTAAATTCACCAAGACCTTTGTTCTGGAATGTGATGCATCATGGAGAGTAACTAGGGCAGTCCTCATGCAAGATGGATGACCTTTGGCTTTCACCAACAAATAGTTGTCAGACCGACATTTGGGCCAATCGATTTATGAAAATGAAACGTTGGCTATTTTTCATGTAGTGGATCTCTGACACCCTTATCTATTGGGACAACGCTTCCAAATTAAGACAGATCATCAAAGCCTCAAGTACTTCCTGGAACAACGCATTTCATCCTTGGAGGAACAAAAATGGGTGACCAAGCTGTTTGAATATGATTATGAGATTGTTTATGAGAAGGGTAAAGAAAATGTGGTGGTTGATGCTCTTTTTAGGAAATATGAAGACAAAGGGTCTCTCTTTTCCCTCTCATTCATTGTCGTCTATTGAATTCAGGTTGTTTGACAATAATGGTTGCTAGACCCCGAAATTTCTATCCCAATCCAAAATCTTCAATAGGATCCCCAAGCTGCTCCACGATACTCTTGGCACAATGACGAGTTTCACTATAAAGGTCGCTTGTATTTAAGAAAACAATCGACACTTAAATCCAAGGTGCTCTCTAAGTTTCATGCTTCACATACAACATGCCATTCATGTTTTAACAAAATTATGAACGAGTCAAACGATCTTTCTTCTGGAACGGTTTGAAACATGACATTCACACCTTTGTGGCCGAATGTGATACCTGTCAACGCAATAAGGGCTAGACTGTTAAACCTCCTGGTACACTCCAACCACTTCTGTTTCCACCTATTATTTGGACATATATTTCTATGGATTTCATTGTCGGCTTACTCAAATCATGCAATAAGTCAGTCATCATGGTGGTAGTGGATCGTCTTTCCAAATATGCTCATTTATGTGCTCTTCAACACCCGTTCACAACATCCACAATGGCTCAAATTTTTATGGATAATATCTTCAAACTCCATGGAATGCCTCATTCTATTGCTTTTGACCGTAATCCCACTTTTATCAACAATTTATGTCCAAAAATATTTAGGCTCTAGGGAACTCAATTGCATCTCAACACAACCTATCATTCTCAGACTGATGGCCAAACGAAAGCGGTCAACAAGTGTTTGGAAACATATTTGAGGTGTTTTTCATATGACAAACAACATCAGTGGGTTCAATGGTTACCCCTAGCTGAATGGTGGTACACCACCTCTTACCATACTGCCACTCACATGACTCCTTTTGAAGCATTCTACAGACAAAAGCCAACATTGGTTCTCTCATACATACCAGGTGTCTCCAAGGTTCAAGAGGTTGACCACAATCTTACCATTCACATGACCATTCTTTGTACTCTCAAAGAAAATTTGGTAATGGCTCAAAACTGCACGAAGCAGCATGCATATCAGGGTCGTTCTAAATATTAATTCGTTGAAGGGGATCAAGTGTTTATCCATCTCCAACCATATAAGAAAACTTCACTCAAAGCCCAACACTGTGAGAAACTTGCACCAAAATTTTATAGTCCTTATACTATTCTCAAACGCGTGGGGCCAGTGGCCTATCAATTAGCTTTGCCCAATCACTCCAAGCTACATCTTGTTTTTCATGTCTCATGCTTGAAGAAAGTGATTGTCACCAAATGCCACACCCATAACAACCTACCATAGTTGGATGAAGAAGGTTCTATTTGGTTGTAGCCACAAGTCCGTCTTGGACCAGCGAGAGCGTCGCCTTCATAAGTGCACCATCAAGGAATTTTTGGTTCACTGGAAGGATACTCCACTAGACGATGCCACCTTGGAACCGACTCCCATTCTGCAACAATTTCCTCGTCTTAAGCCTTGAGAACAAGGCTTTTTTTCAAGGGGAAGGGCATGTTAGAGACCTAACCCCTCACGTAGATAGAATAATATGTCTGCCATGTAATAAAGACCAACACTAGTTAATAAGGCCTAAATATATTTTCCATGTAATAAAGGCCGACATTAGTTAGAAAGACCTATTTAATAATTGTGAACAAGTCAATGTAAGAAGACCTAATATAAGCTTCCGCTTATAGAAAGATCTTCCTCTAGAATGTTATTTAGAAGATAGAATTAATATAAATAAGAGTAGGAGGAATGAGAAAGCTTGTCTTGAGAATTATTGTAATAGAGCTCTGCTTTGCCGAAGGTTGCCCCCTCGAAGAAGCAAGTGAACATTGCTTTCTTTGAATCAAATGTATTATTTGTGGTATTGCTCTTCTCAATATTTTGTTGTTCCATTGATATATACTAAATATTCTTGTTTCTGCATATTATATTACATCTAGTACTTTACATGGAGAGGTCCACTTAGAGTACCATCGATCTTTGATTTTTGTTCTTGATAGAGTGTAGGCTTTCCTACGCTATCCTCAGTGCCTCATGGATTTCTTGACCTTCCAGAAGCCCAAATTGCTAACCCGATATTTGTTTTGAGAAACCTTTTCGAGTCTTCTTACCATGACCTTTGAAATGTTTTTGTAGATACAATTGTATTTCAAAAGTAGTCAAATTGCCCTCTTTTGAGATCAAAGCAATAAAGATAATATTATAAGTGCAAACAAATTTTAAGTGTTTCTACCACCACCATTCTTAAGTCTTCTTCAATATATTCATAACAACCTAGAAAAAATTATACAAATAGGAGAGGCCATTTGGCCATGGACTTTTGTACTTTTCAAAACTCTTTCCCAAATTCTTTCATTAATTCCAAAATGTCTATATAATAATAATAATAATAATAATCTATTTTATCTTTCCCAAATTCTTTCATTAATTCCAAAATGTCTATATAATAATAATAATAATAATAATCTATTTTTAAGGTCACGACCAAGCCAGCACACCAAATTGATGTATGAGATTCCCTTGTATATATATACCTAACACCACGTGTTGTGAATTTAGACCTAAATTGGTTGAGTGGTATAAAAGTGATGAGTGTCTAAACCTCTAAACCAAAAAAATGGATTGGTTAAAAGTTCTACCTTTTGAGTTTCTGTTGTTTAAATTGTATTTCTAAATGCATAAATGAATTCAGCTTTGCTAAAAAACCATAAGACATTAGAATTATACAAACTTAACCACTCAAATCTACGGATCCAACCATTCATTACAGAATTTCTTTCGAACAAAAGTTAAGAAAAAACATCCAAAAAGAAGTAGGTTAGACCTAAGAAAAAAAGAAAAAAAAGAAAGTGATCGTGAAGGTCGATTCCCAGCGTAAGAAGGAATATTATAAGTTATTTGTTGTCACTTTGCCCAGTAACTTTGCGAACTTCAAAGCTTCCCTGTACACACGCCCACGCCCACGTGGAGAGTGGAGTGAACGAGAAAAAAGGCGGTTCTAAAACGTGTAAGAAGGATTCCCTTTCTGCCATTTCCATTCCCACCACCGTCTTTTGCATTCCCGATGCTCAATGCTTACCGAAATAGTTTGATTCCATTGAATGGTTCTACAAAATCCCATGAAAGGAATGAATTACAGACGGCCCTCCTCTTCGTCTCTCATCCCAATCCCCGATTTCCACCATGGCAGGAGGAGGTGTCCGATCACACCAGAACGAACAACAACAGGACGACGATGAAAACGAAGAAGAAGAAGCAGGAGCAAGAGGGGCTCAAGCTCTGGTCGTGGGTCATTACTGCCACGACCTCATCAGGCTGCACGCAGGTCGCGAGGTCGAGTCCCTGGGTGGCTCCGTCTCCTATGTCACAAACATCCTCGACGCCCTCGGCCTCCACTCCACCGTTATCTCCAAGGTCGGCTCTGATTTCTCCTACGCCTCGGCCACGGCATCCCACCCGCCCACCGTCGTCGACGCCGCCAAAACCACGCGGTTTTACGCTGACTTCACAGCCGGTAAGGACCGCGTGCTTCGCATCCTCGACACCTGTGATCCCATTCACCCCTCGGACATACCCTCAGATCTGACGGACCACGCCATTGGCCTAGCGGTAGGAGTAGCGCGGGAGATACTGCCGGAGACCCTGCGGCGGATGGCTGAGGTTTCGAAACTTGTCATGGTCGACATACAGGCATTAATACGCACTGTCGATCCTATGGACGGCACCGTCGGGTTGCGGAATCTCTGTGAAACGGTTTTCTATGATTTCCTTGAAGAAATCTCGTTTCTGAAGGCGTCGACCTTGGAGGCCGCGTATCTTGATGTCGAAGAAGTTCGACAGAGGACGTGCGTCATCATTACGGAGGGGAAGAACGGGTGCAGAGTCTACGAGCGGGATCGGGAATTTCATGTCCCTGCATTTCCGGCGCAGGAAGTCGACCCCACGGGGGCCGGAGACAGCTTTCTGGCGGGATTCTCTGCCGGGCTGATGCGCGGGTTGTCGGTCGAGGATGCTGTGCTCGTGGGAAATTATTTTGGGTCCGTTACCGTTGGGCAGATTGGCGTTCCTCGCTTTAACGATGAGCATTTGCAGGTTTTGTTCTCGCCCTTTTGTTATTTTATGCAATTTTCCTTTTGAAAACATTTCAGTGGGTTATTGGTTTATTACCATTTTTGTTAAATCTTTTGCAAGTATTTCCATATTGAATGATCTTGTACTAAAAAAAAGTGGGCAAATCTGGAAACAATCAAACAAGTTGGAAAAAAACAACCGAGAGCAACCAAGGAAAAATCAGTGTTGAATCGGTGATTCTGGTTACATAAGAGTAAGAATAGTAACTTAATTTAATATAATGTTTAAAGTTTTCACAGTCCGCTGGATTGGTATTATTGGTTTCCGGATTCACTGTGTTTGGGTGGCACCATGTCGCATAGATAATCCTCCCCACCCCCAACCAATTGAGCTACAACCACTTTATATATATATATATATATTCTGAATAAAAATAAGGATATAAAGAAACTTATAAAAACAAACCAAGAAAGGGACCATGATAAAGGGGGGCCTTACAAAACTAAAAACAACAAAAAAACAAAGACAACAAAGGAATGTTAAGACCAAAGAAGAAAAAGGGAGAAACAATAAAAGATTTAAAGTTACAAGAAGAGAAACAAATCAAATATTAACATACTCTAAAAGATTTAAAGTTACAAGAAGAGAAACAAATCAAATATTAACATACTCGGGAGGATGACCCTTCCTCCTTAAGAATGGTGAGCCAAATGAAAGGGAATGAAAACAAAGACAAACAAAGGAATGTTGAGACCAAAGAATAAAAAGGGAGAGACATTAAAAGATTTAAAGTTACAAGAAGCAAAACAAATCAAAGATTAACATACTCAAGAGGATGACCCTTCCTCCTTCTTAAGAATGGGGAGCCAAGCTTTGCTTAGCTTGAGACCATTGCCCCTATTGTTATAATTGTCCTCCTCCTCAATCTCCATAGCCTCCCTAACTTTAATTTGAGAAAAACGATGAACCTCTGTTAAAGTTTTTGTATCTTAAATATAGATATGATGCTTGGTCTTATTAGAATGATCTACAAACGAAGAGAACTTAACACAATTATCAGTAATAGAGCCACCTTATGCTCTTTAATTCTAACTTGAAAAGACCTCCTGGTTTCACCAATATAGTTAATACCACAAGAGCAAGGAGTACAATAGATGTGTTTATCAAGCCGAGGGTCCACAAGATCATAGATTTAAGGAAGTTCCTAATAGTGTGAGGGGGTTGAAAAATAGTCCTAATCTCCTTCTTTCTAAGGATTTTAGCAATCTTTTCCGAGGTACCTTGAACTTAAGGGAGCACCACCTTATGTTCCATTTCAAATACCCCCTCTTGCTCGTGGACTCTAGGAATCTTTCTAACTTTCTAAAATGCCTTCTCAACCTGCCATTCTTTGTACCTCCTTTTTTTGAAACTATCAATCAGTTGTCGTTTTGCTTGGTCAAAATGTTCATTATTTGAGATTCTAAGGGCATGAGTAGTAAGAGTGTTGATAACCCCTACTTTTTGGGAAGAGTGATGATGGGACTTAGCATGTAGGTATTGTTTAGTGTGGGTTTTCTTACGATACACTTGATGGCCCAAAGAACCATCAGTTTCTAGCTCCATTGTAAATTGATTATGTTTGGATTGACTATCAGGTGCTGCACAAATTTGTTAAGGCTTTCTTTACCATGGGGTCAATTTACATTTATGTTGGTCACATATCAAACCCAAAAATTAGGTTTTATAGGAGAAGAATCCAAAGCTTTACCTTCAAAATGTTCCATATAAATATTTGCTACTATAGGGGATAGTAGGACTCCACAACAACCCCACATGTATGTTCATACAAACTACCTTAGAAACAAAAAAAGTAGATTTTAGACAAATTTCCACTAATTTGGCAGTGTGAGGGTTAGTTAGTTGCTCGATCACAACTATAACTTCATTAATAGGGATCATGATAAAAAGTGACACTACATCAAAACTACGAAGGATGTATTTATCATCAACCTTAAGATTCTTGATTTTGTTAACAATATAAGTTGAGTTTTTGATATAGTAATCAATTCTACTTGTTATTCCCCATTCCTAGGGATAACTAAGGAGATGATGTCTCGAGGCCCTCAGGTTGCAGACATGGAGTATCGAGAGATGGATTGATCGATAGTGTCCACTTACACAGATGGAGCCCCACCTCACTACCATACTTCTCCATTCGTCATGATGGCATTCACCATTCCAGCTTGCTTCCGGAAGACGGTGGATCTTGCTCCATGAGGTAACAAGTTAGGTATCGTGGTAAGTGTCACTCTAATACTTGGGGCATTTGAAAATGTTGCATTAAAACTTCTCTTGATTATGGAACATTTTGCTTGGAAATTATGCTTTTTCCCTTATTTCACCTTGGTGAGTGTCATGATTTCCTAGTAAGTGGCCACCCTTGGGGAAAGGGCTGTAACCAAGGGTTTTCCTTGAAGGGTTGTCGTATCGTTCCCTCTCATACTTATCACTTTCAATTACTTCTTCTCTTCAGTCTCCTCATCTTTTAGGTTGTTTGGCTTATTGACCCAAGAAGGGCATGTACCTCATTTCATGGGAAGAAGGGGCTGAAGGCCCAAAGGCTTGTAGCTGACAAAAGATAAAATCCAATCATAAACCTTCTAGATGCTTTCCCAGGGATCCCGAGAACAATGAAATGTTTCTTGCAAAAATTGAGGGACCCGTAAAATGAATATCTAATTGAACATGCCAACCAAGGTAGAGCGTGTGTGGGCAATGTTTTACATGCTTAGGTAGAAGTCCCACATATCGTCTTCAACTTGGGGAAGCATGGTCAAGTATGACCAAGGTAGAGTTAATGTGGGCAATGTTTTTCATGCACAGGTTGAAGTCCCACTTTAGCTTCAACTTGGAAATACTCTAATAAATTAATGGCAAAGGGGCTTGGAAAAATCATGCATCGCGGACGAAGGGCAACACACCCTCTACAAAGGCGCCGACAAATGAGACGATACGAGCCCTTGTATGTCATGAAACCCCATACCTAGAAGTATAACCCCATCCACCTCATACCCATTACATGACCTAGAAAGGATTGTCCCTGGGAACTTCCCCTACTTGAGGAATTGGTTCACCCAATAGGGCATTATGACAACCCTCCCATATCTAAATTTGGAAAATTGCATAGGGTCTTTGAGCATTTGTTTAATTTGAAAAGGTAGATTTGATGCACATGTTTAGATGGTTCTTGTATTAAATGTGATTTTACTTGGCATGATATGTTTGACTTGAGACCCTTGAAGGGCACATTTACTTGTCTTTGCAGGACCTTGCTTGGTGGACATTTGTGAAGGAACAAGCCTCGCTTGGGCCTTCTTTGGGGCATGAAGCCCATAGAGTGGATGCCACACCGCACACCTTGGGGCAAGCTAGATGATGAACGTTGCCTTTGGAGGCAGGAGATGACATCTCGGAGAAGGAAAGCTAGCCCCCCTTTGCCCAACATTTGACCTTGGAGGCTCAAAATGTCACCTTCTAGGGCATGTCGTCTCACTTGGGGGTTGGGGTTTGATGGTGTTGGTGACTTGATGATGATTTGGTATTTTTGATGGAGGAAGATCCTTGCACCATGGAGATTAGGCCTTTGGAGGCCCAACGACTTCCTCAAGTTGCTCAACGAATTGCTCATTATGCCAAAACATCATCCCTAGGAGGGATGACGTCATCTTTTAGGGCTTACTTATTTTGTAAATTCAAATTATATTTTGTAAAGGGGAAAATTAGGAGGCTGACCTCCCTAATTTGTGTTTTACCCTTAGTTAAGTGGACAAATTGGTTAGTGAGACCTTGTATAAATAAAGGTCATGACATTTCATTTTATCATATCATAGCACTTGAGAATTACATATGTTTTGGCTGAAATTTTCACCCCTCTTGGGAAAATCGTATATCTCTTTCTCGCTCTTGCTATTTGGATGCTAGTACTTGTCTCTTGTAGAAGAAGTGGTGCGCTATCTCTCTTGGATGCTTCTCTTTGCTTTGTGATGGAAGATACTTGGTAAACAAGGGTTTTGTCTTGCTATCTAGTGGAATTGGTAAGGGATTTTCTACATATTGCTAATATTTCTTCTTGTTTCATCGTTGTTAATGTTCAAAACCCTTGGAGGAGTATAAAGGCATACACCCTCCACCAAGGTCCATTATTTGTTTTGGAAAAACCACTTAACAAGGTTGCTAGGAGGAGTAAAAGGGCTTACACCCTCCTATATTTACCTTGCTAGTTTGTTTGCCCTAGGGAGTAAAAAGGCTTACACCCCTAGGGAGGTAACACAACTAGCTCTTACAACAAGAGACTCCATAACCCAATTGATAAAGGCACTAGTCTAATTTGCATTGGTAAATGTGAATTTTGGAGATATTGCATTTGTTCAAGTTGGAATCAATTTTACATGCTATAAGCTTGCTTGAGCCACTAGGGCATCTAGTTTAGCCAAGTGATTCTTATTGTTGTTATAATTTAAAGCTACAGCCATTAGGGCTGCAACAAACATCTCTTTAATCATCTTTGTCACTTTTTTCTACCGCTGAAAATTGCAAGTAAATAGTGCTAATTATTCTTCTTGTCAAGGGATTTCATTCAGGTGTTTTTCTTGTGAGTTTTAGTGGCTAGAACTTGCTGCTGTAGCAAAAGTTTTCTACAGCCACAAGGCTGCCCTAATAAATTGCTGATAACATCATTTTGCAGCCCCCTTTCATCATCAAAACTTGTGTCTAAGTATTGGGATATTACTTACATGTTTAGTACTTGATTGCCCAAAAATTATTTGGTGTTTTGCATGGTAAATTTTTCAGCTATTGACATCTTACATTGCTGATATATATATATATATATATATATATATATATATATATATATATATATATATATATATATATATATATANGATATATATATATATATATATATATATATATATATATATATATATGTTCTGCTGCAAATTTTGGGACAACAAAGTTTCTTTCTTGTTCCCCTTTGGTTTAAGGCTTGTGAATCTATCTCGTGTCTTGTTCTGAGTAGGTTTAACATTGTTTTGCAGGTAGACATTACTTTGACAACCATCCTTCATCAACAAGACTCTCTTCCAAGCTTTTTCCTCGCATCCAAGCTTGACCTATAGGGGTTTTCACCATCATCTTCTCACTTTCCATCTCAATCCCCCTAGGGTCACCGAGATTCCCCTCTTGTGGTGATTTATCATCACTAAAGCGAGGGGAGTGTCTATCTAAGGTGATAGTGGGTAGGTAGTCCCATAGTTGTCACACTCTTGTGGTTTGGGTCGGGCTTTTCCCAACCTACAATTTGTGCGATAACACTACCTATCAAACCTTTTAGCCTATTAGCTAAGAATTTTGCTAGAAGGTATGTTGGAGACCCAATGGTGTTGACAATGGGTCTAAGAGGGATATTTTCTTTGTGGATTTTCAACAATCTATAAATTCTTGGAACAATGGGGCATTTTGGAATAAGCTTATCCTTAATATCCTCATCTAGGGGGGGATTTCTTAATGGCTTCAGTCGTGTCCTTCATAATTTTATTAAGAGGATTCTTACTCAACTTTTTATGGCAACCACTAGAATTTAAATGTTCATACATTCTCTATCTGTGTCCCCAAAAGTCTCTTGGTACACTAGCTTTCCCATCTACTTTATTGCTAAATGAACTAGCATACCAATTCTCTGAAATAAACTTTCTCTTCACCGCCAACATAAAAGTGTGGAGAGACTGAAGAGAATTGAAGATAGTGGCGAAACTTGTGATTATAAGATGCACCAACTCCTTGTTACTTGTGAATTTTTTCATAAGGCTAAGAACAAATGCATGATTATATAAAAAAATTGTGAAGCTCCTAGTCGATTGAATGATATCCTTGATGTAGTAAATTTTGCCCATATCCTCTAAGATGAAATCAATGCAATAAGCAATACAAGGAGTCCAAAACAAGGTTAGACACCTCACCACAAGCAACCTACCAGCAATCACATAAAGCGTTATTTGTTATGACTTGGACAACATTCTGTAAACCTATGTCTTGGATGAACCCATCCAACAACTCACATAATAATGTTGCATCTTTAACATATGCGGATACATCGACAGATTTTAATAAACATTCTACCCCTGAGACAATTAACCAATAATTATTAATGGTCCTGCCCTCCCCATTGGTCCAACTATCCAACACCATGGTGCATTTGATGACTTCCCATGGTTCCCTAAACTTCTCCAATTTGCAAGTGCAATTGAGCTTTTTGTTTTGAAGGATAGGCCTTAACAACTCATCATAGGTAGGGGCTTCGTACTTTGGGCCAACAACAACAACAACAACATCAAACTTATATTAGTAGAATGGGTTGTTCTTGTTAGTGTTGAAAGGAAGGTTAGTCTATAGAAAACATCTACCCACAAGCTTGCCTGCATCTTGCTTCTCCCTTATTTTAACCAATGAACTAATAAAAGGTTGCGTCGTAGTGGTGGTTCTCAGAACAATTAAAGGTGAGCTTGCTAAGGGGATTGTGGAAGGTGAGGCTGAAGGGAGGCTCTCACTTCCCCTTTCCCTTGATAAATTTGTGCTTCTCGAGGTTCTTGCAACTCCTCCGGTTGTAAGATAAGATAAGATAATTTTATTAATGTCCGACTAATGACCACAAAAGTAGGTCAAAGGGATTGTTGAGTATAATTATGTCAATACAATGCAGGAGTACCAAAAGGTCTTCTATAAAAGGTGAGATGCAGAAAGTAAAGTGCAATAAGGTAGAGTAGTAGAAAGTGAGATCCACCCCGAGGCATAAAGAACCCTCGTCCCCAAGCTCAGAAACCTGCGTTGATGATAGGGTGCATGAAAGGAGAAGATATAAGGACAAGAGGAGCCAAAAGGAAGGAAGTAGATCTGTCATTGAATGGATCCATCTCTCCTACCATCTGAAGACGAATGAAGAAAGCTGAGTATAGTCAATTGTCTCGAGGGGGACCTGGTGGGGTGCCTGGATCGTCCACTGCACTGCTGACTGGTAGAGGTAGTGCACCAACGAGGTCTAGGAGATCTCATCTGTCTCCTGGGAGGGGATCTAGTTTGGCCATGTCGCAGAAATCTTGTGGGAAAAGGGAAGGTCCCACAGGGCCGCACTGATTTGGAGTTCGTGGCTGTGCTGGTGTCGATCTATCTCTTAGTGCCCCTTCCTGAGGGTAGCACCGGGAAGAAGGAGGTGATCCGCTGAATAGGGTCTGGTCTCAACGGAGGCTGAAGAGTGTGGGCTCGGATTCTGAGGGCCTCCTGTATGTATAAGGTTAAACACCGCTGATCTGGATACTTGAAAAAGCTCTTGAGGGGTTGAGTCCCCCTGAATAAGCAATGAAATTGCGCCTTGATATCGTAATAAATGGGGCAATGAAAAATGAAGTGCTCCTCGGTCTCGACCTCCTGTAGTTGGCATAGCTGACAAATCCTATTCGGTTGATCGATCTGGTGGTCTATCTCTACCCGAAGTCTATGAGAGCCCACTTTGAGATGGCCTAGAGGAATGTGAAGAGCATGCATCCAGTGGCGAAATGTATACTGTTGTCGAACGATGAACCCATATCTAACCTCCAAGAAATGCTCAACGTAAAAGTCCATCTTTGGGCGTAACCCACTAGGAGGGTTAACCCAAGTGATCTGGATAAACTGCCTATAAATGTCATCTCTAATGATTTTGTTTGTCACACACCTGACCCCTAAATACCTTTTTAAGGGATGGGGTATATTTTCTTTTTTTTTTGCTTCCCTCCGACGAATATGGTATCGAGGAATATTCCCTTTCTCTCGATGGACAGTCTTGATGCATGCCAGATCTCCCAAACTATGGTTAGGATCCATTCGGCACCTAAGGTTCACCAATCCTACTGGACCTCACTCAACTCGTCAACCCATTGAAGATTAACATGCGCCATCACATTGATGTTCTTAGTCAGCAACAATTCACCATTTCACCGTAGGGTGCTTAGGCTTGCTCGAGGAGAGGATGACAATTGTCCCTCTCCTATAGTCCAAATAAAATACTTAATTAATATTTCGTAGAGTACCATGCTTTGGTAATTGATTACTTAAAGCTCATTAAGGATAATTATTCTCCACAACTAATTATCCAATAATTAATTTTTTCTTAGCCTAATACCCATGGCCCAATAATTACTAAGGGTTTTACTTTCTCTTTTCCCCCTTAGAAGTAGTTTAACACTAACTCAATAAATTACTCATATGATAATTATGAGTAATTATATTATAACACAATGAGGTTAATTTCTCCATAATATACTTAAGTGCACTCTTACAACTCCATGCCGAATTTTCACGTAATTTAACATATATATATAAATATATGCATATTTATTTATTTAATGGGAAAATGATTAACTATATTCAACCTGATATTTATTATTACAAATTGCCCTTTTATTAATTATATTATAATATAATTCTATTTAATTATATTATAATATGATTAATTTATATCGAAGGAGCACTTAGGATTATTAATATCCATTAATACCTAAGCCTCCGGACTTCGGTGAAGATACCTCATCAGACTTTTATGAATATACCCAAATCTCTCAATGTCGGAGTTTCAGAGAGGGTCCCACTCATATTGTGCCTTTATGCAACTATACGAAATTTATATTACCATGCAATATAGTAAATTACGTTTAATGTTCATTATAACATTTATGCAACCATTGGAGTACCGGGGGGGTAGGTTTGGGCCTTTGTCCCTTTTGTGCTTGTTCATTCTATTACCCCAAACATCCTGGAGTCCCAGACTTTCGTAGCTCCGAAGTCCCAAACTCCTGAAGGGTCCACACTCACACATTATTACACATCGAATATTAAATTAAAAGGGAACGAAGTTGGTACTTAATCACGTACAAATACCATAATAAACCCATTTAACATATATTATAATAACCTTTTTGGAAAAAGCGCCCAAGTTTATAAAGTCTCCAATATTTTATTAATATTTGACATCAGAGATAAAGAGAGTTCTTTGGGTCAATCTCCTTCGGCTCTCCCACACATCCTTTATACGCAATTTTCCCGGAGTCCCGAAGCTTCGAAGTGACCCCACTTGCACACATTACCACACCATTTAATATTCAAAGTGTTAGAAACTAATAGGTGTGCTCGTTTAACCATAGACAATATAGCAATATTGTCACCCAACCATAGACCGAAGCCACCCCCGAGCACCTTAACTTTGACAGAGAATAATTCCGGAAGCAAACCCTAGGCCTAATAGCCAATCAATGTAGCGTACCTCTCTCCAGAGTTTAGCACACAAGGCATAAAGTCCAAACCATAACCAATAGAATGTCCAAGCATAAACTGAGAATACATGTTGCAGTGGCTACAGCTGCAACTACTCTCCAGACTTGCGCACTTACTCAGTTTCTGCCGTGCACACTCTTACATTTCTGCAGTTGCGAGCTGTGTGTATCAAATGAGATTTGGCGGCCTGTATTTATACTGCTCCTCCTTAGCTGTCTGGGTTGACTTCTCATTCTGGAGGCTAAAAATTCAATATTAAATATTTCCTTTAGCCGACTTGTCTTCTAGGGTTATGTCCAATGCTTTAGGATTTTGCCTTGCTTCCCGGAATATTCTATTCTTGTCAGGGTTACACGTGGAGGTTAATACCTCCTGCAGCTACCACAATATCAACACTCCCTCCTAGCTAGGGAGGTATTGAAAGCAATGCTCTTGAGCACAAACATACCATTCAATCGGTAGCATCATCATAGCCATACAGGCTATCTCATGATTAGATCACGAGCACCCTCATCTTTATCAATATCATCTGATAGCATCAACTGCATCATCTCTCGAAGCCATACTCCATCTGAGTAATCAGGCATGATACTGAATAAGTCACTTCACTCCACAGAGTGATACAAGAACCATTCTTCTAATCCAGACATATGTCCCAGAAGAATAACTATTCCAGCAGATGCTGGAAGCCACACCATGGGCTACAAGGACTATTCTTCTAATCCAGGCATACATCCTAGAAGAATAAATGTCCTGGACCATTTTTCGCCTGGAGAATGTCTATCCACTAGTACACTGACAACACTGACTATCCATCTAGCTAATAATCATTTTCAACACTACTGATAGTCTACACGACAATCAGAACAATGCCATTCAATAGAACACAACTGTGTCTATCCATAGTAGTACACAACTACTATCCAGTGGTACACAACCACACCAAGTAGCACACGACTACTTAATCAGTGACACATAGTCACAACCAGTGGAACGCATCCACCAAAGTAGCATACATCTACTGTCCAAAGACATACAGTCTCCATAACAATCATATCATCTGATATCAACCTGCACAGAAACAATATCATGATATAAACTAAGTCATCTGGGCCATTCTTCCACTCACATCTGTGAGATCTGGAAGAGCATCTGCCCTCAGAAAGTAAAACATCATCCATGGGCTATTTGGACTATTCTTCTCAAGCATAGAAGAATAACTGTCTCTGATTTCTGAGCCTGGACCATTCACCTAACTGGGCCATTCCTCCGGCACTAGTCATAGTGCAACCTGGAGAGAATGAGTCTGCCCTAGGGAATGCCTATCCCTGATTGATGAACCTGGACCATTCACCTAACTGGGCAATTCATCCGGCACTAAACATAGAGCAACCTGAATAGAATGAGTCTGCCCTAGGGAATGACTGTCTAAACCATTTCCTAATGGAAATGACTGTCCTGCACCAACCTCCAAAACGGACCATTCTTCGAAACTGCTCACAACTGTGAACTTTGAAAGAATGACTGCCCGACGAGGCAGACCATTCTACTTGAACACTACTCAGAGTGACTGTGAAGAAGAATGACCGTCCTAGACCATTCCCCCACACTGGCCACAAGAGGAATCGCTGTCTATGGTACATCAACAATCTATCGAACCATTTTCATTACGAAAATGACTGTCCGATTTGGACCATTTTCCGAACTGGAAAATACCTGTTAGTTGGAAATCTCAAACCACTTTCCGAACTGGAAAGGAATTGCTCATCCTGGACCATTTTTCGAACCGAAAAATGGCTGTCCATAAGTCAATAACACATCAGTGCTCCCTCCCAACCTGGGAGTAATCTCTTCCTTTTTCAATAAGGAAGTCGTCTCTACGAGCCCCAACTTGCAAACTTTTCATCTTGGACAGAGGTTTTACCAAAATATCTGCTATCTGCTCATCTGTGGAGATATATTGGAGAACCACTTCTCTTTTCTGGACTTCATTATGGAGAATGCAATGCTTGATCTCAATGTACTTTGGTCTATTATGGAACACTGGTTTTCTTTGAAGGCTTCATGTAGCTCTGATCATTACGATATATATCATGGTCGAATTCAACATTTCTGTTTCCTGCTAGCTCATGACATCGTGGCAAGGCTCAAACTGAAACATATCCAAGTAGCACTTCTTCTGTCATCATGAGAGTTTGCCATGGATTAGCAATCCATCATCCTAGACTTCTGAGTAATTATTCTGATACACTATCTCTGTCATAGAAATTTTTCACCATGCTTCTGCTGTATATGAGATACTCTGCATCAAGTTGTTTGAATCCATACAAGGTCTTCTTATATCTGCATACATGGGTTTCTTTTTGGTATACCTCAAAAACTTGAGATTGCTTTACATAAGCTTCTTCCTCAACTGCTCTATTGGGAGAACAGTCTTTTACAACCAACTGATGTAAACTTCAATCCATGGATACTGCAAGAGACATAATAGCTCAGATAGAGGTGTATCTGGTTTACGGGAACAAGCTGTTATTATAGTCTTCTCCTCCTTCTGGAAGAACCTCTAGTTCTGAATCTCGCAATGCTTCCATTCATAACCCTTTTTCACAATTTCTTACATATACTGTTCTTCATCATAACTTCCATTTCTTCTGCTTGATTGCTTCTAGTGGGTTCAAACCAAGCTGGTAGTCTTGTGATTCTCGGTATAATAACTGGTTGTTCTGGCTTTTCTTTCTCTTGGAATCTTCATGTTCTTCCTCATGTTTCTTTTTAGCTCTTGGGTCCATGGAGTTTTCTATAGATTCCATGCCCTGAAGATTCCAACTTCTTCATTTCATCATAGGATCATGGATGTAGATGGACAACCAAGGATACTTTAAGGCTTCTTTTAGAAGAAGACTTCTTCTAAAGTCAAACTGAACACGTGCTGCTTTTCATGGTTGCTACTTTCAATGGGAACATGGATAGATACTTCATAATCCTCAATGGATCATATTATTTAGGATTAGCTCCCTCCTAATCTTTGCTTCATGCATGAATGCATGCTCTTCTTTTGGAGTTCTATAATCATCTCCCTCCATCTGAGATAGTCCACATTTTCGTCTGCATTCTTATTGCCTTCTGCAAGGTGTCACAAGTCTTTTTCTAATTTCTTCTTGGTTGCTGACTTCTTTCTGTTTTGACTTCTTTTGGGTTTTCTTCAAGTTTGATTCTGATTTCGGCTTATCTTGCAGTAGTTACTGATGTAATTGCTTCTACAAGAATTGTTACCAAGGATTGTCAAAGTACTTTATCTTTTCATGTGTATTGCTTGACTTGTAGTCATCGTGATAGCAATCCTTATCTTGTTATTCTTCCATAGGCATGTTTCACTTGAACATCTTATCTTCTAAGAAATAGATATGCAAGATATGTACAAAAACTATGTAAACATGGTATGTACAAGAACTATGAAGAATATTGTTACTTTGTTTTAGAAGAAGAAGTCTGTTTTATCCTACTTGGCCTTCTTTGAGGGTTCCGTTTCTTCGACAACTGATGCTTCGTGTGTTTCCTTCCTTTTCTTTAACTTGGGACAATGATTCTTGTAGTGACCACATTTTCGACAGTTGAAGCATTGTATTTTTGATATATCTTTCTCTTGATTTGGTTTCTTCCTTGAGTCAAACTTCTTCTTATTCCTGAATTTCTTGAACTTTGTTGTGTAGGTTTGATCATTATCTTTCCTTTGGAATTTTTCTTTTGCG
>ML778882.1:755659-766538 GCA_009831015.1 Picea engelmannii
GCTTTTCTTTGAAGATTCTTTTGTTCCTTGCCAACCATACTCACAACATACAAATTTAATCGAGGCCTTCCAAATTCGACTTAGATTTGGGTTCCTATGTAGTGAACCTTTGTAGTGTTTTCCCCATTTACCAATCAAACCTCTGCTGCTTGTCGACGATGAGATTTGGGGAACTAGCTCTAAGTAGACGATATGCAACACCTGTTTAGTGAATTTGCATTTTAGGAATAGGTGTTCAGTGTTTTCCAGGATTTGGTTGCACAGAGCGCATCTAAACGACCCCATATAACCTCTTTTGTTCAAGTTTTCTCCTGTTAGGAGCTTATTGTGCGCCAACTGCCTGTTGGGGTCCTATAATCATAGGTAACCCGACTCTTCAGTTGCTTATGTGGCGTTGCTCCCGTGATGATGACATCTGGCTTGGTTGATTCCATTCCCCCCTCCATCCATTTCACCCGATCCTCCATCACCTTGCTGCGTCCTTCATCCAATGATGCGCTTTTCAGTCCCTCATCCTTCACTTCATCACGCCCATCACTCATCCTTGCACGAATAAACAAACTTAGGATAATAAATAAATAATTAAATTAATTAATAGTGTTGATGTTAATTGAATTAGTGTAATTAGACTAATAAGCTAGGTTAATCTTGTTAGTAATTAATTAATTAAATTAGTAATTAAGTTAATAGTTAAATTAGTTTATTAAAATTAAATGTTAATTATAAAATAAAAACAAAAAACAAAAATTAAAAAACATATAATATATATATAAACATTAAAACAAAACATACAACATAAAATATATAAATTAAAAAAAAATTAATAAAAAAATTAAATAAAACATAAAATTAAGAACATATATTAAACAACACATAATAAATAAAACATAATACAAAATAATAAAAATTAAAACAAGAAAAAAAACATGTTAACTTACCTCACATCACATTACATCCCAAACAAACTTAAATCAACGTCCATTAATCAACTCGGACCCCCCCTTGCCATCCGAGCTTTAACGAGAGGGGGTCCGATATCCAAAACCACCTAGGACAGGTGTCACCTTAGGGTGAACATGGACCCCCCCTCCCAATACCAATTACCACCTCAGGGGGGTCTGACTAAAACCACTCTGCCCTCCAAAACCGCCCTTCCGAAAAGTGAAAAAATCGCATTTTTGCTAGTTCGACCAATCTTTTTCCGAGGATGATTCTAGGAAAACGGAGATATATTTTCAAAAACCGAGAGAGGTTTTTGTTCAGAACGGGCTGAATAAAAAAAACCTCTTCCATATTTTGTACAGGTGCCACCAGTTAGGAGAATTGAAACCATCTTTCAGCCTCATTTTTTTAGTTTTACGTTTTTCCTGTTTCAGTCCTGATTTTGCGGGAGCTGTTTCAGCGAGATGAAGACGAAATTGGAGAAACCGAATGAAATTTTTGTCCAAAACTTGCTCATATACAATAACCTCCTTCATTTTTTACACAAGTGTCACCGTTGAGGAGAAACAAAGGTCTGAGTTGACCCCTTTTTTCAACAGTTCACCCATCTTTCATGGCAGATAGTTCAAGATTTTTGGGGATTTGTTGCTATTTTTGGCCGAGGTGGTTGAATTAGACCTCCTGAGCCTGATCCATGGGTGAATTTTTTCTCACCGTGATTGTGTTCTCCTCTATTTTCATATGTGTTTCTCTTTTCCATTGTTTTAAAGAGATTTAAGATCAGGATTTGTGTAAAAACACCATGTTCCTAGTTTAAAGCAATGTCAATGTTTTCCACTGAAAGTTAAATGTAGAATTATTTACTACTTTGTTTTTAATTCAACTTCTTAACATTTTTCCCCTCTGCCATACCTCAAGCCTATGAAGATCCAGTGATTTTCCTACCTTTCCCTGTAAGGCTGTTTGTAGAATTTGTTTTTGATTAAATCTCAGATTGTGACTCCATTGCCCATGGTTCCTCTTCTCTGCACCTACCCAACTCAAAAACATATCCTATTTTGCATAGCTAGCCTAAGATCCATACTCAAAAAAATTTATATCAGACAGAGAGATCCCTCTCTAAGTCTTGAAGGGCTAGATCCAAGACTCGAAGTGGTTTTGTGGTTACCCCTGTCAGTTTCCTCCTCAGCCTGGGAAATTACAGGGTGATAACATAATGGCGATCGTACTGGGGAACTTTCTCCAGTAGTGCACTTCAAGTTCCAGATATGATCACTGATGGTGAACAATGACCAGACACAAGAAGGCTGAAATTTTTCACCCAACGACTCCAATCAACTCAAGACAATGCCAACTCAAAGACTCCACTGGAGGAAGAACCTGAAACATGACCAAGCATCCTAGAAAGATCATGTACTCAAGCCCAAATTACATTCAAGACATCTTTGGTTTTATATGTAATTATGTTCTATCTTATTCTAAACCTGATCAAAAGTACATTGTTGAAGATTGCATTGACCACCTGCTAATTGATGAACCTCAAGAGACTAAGCCTGAAATTGTAGATCATGTACATACTCATACACTTGTGCACATCCCAGATGCACCTGTAGAAAGCTTAATGAGACATGAGCCTCGAGCTTTATCTCTTGCCATTGTTGAAATTTCAGTTAGCTATAACCCCCTTGCTTTACCTCCTGTACCTCCAAAAATCCCAGACATATACAAGCCTCTGGTTCTACCTTTGATTCTCCATGACCTCCCTGCCAATTATAGCAATAATCTGCCTAGGTTTGATGGAGAAAATGTGAAGATCACTGCTGGAAAGTACATCCAAATTCTTGAGGATTTTCTTGATCTGTTTGAGGTAGAATATGATGATGTCTGCATCAGAATGTTTGCCCTATCATTGCAAGGTAAATTCAAAAATTGGTTTAAGAATCTTTCAGATGCAAGCATTAACAGTTTCCATCAGTTTGTAAAAATTTTCATAGATCGATGAGTGATCATGAGAAATGTTTTTCTCATCCTAGAAGAATATGACCATTTGAAAAGATAGCCAGGGGAGACAGTACCTCGGTTTTTAGCAAGCTTCAATAAGATATATCATGCAATGCCTGCTGATATAAGGCCACCCCCAGGATCAACTCACTTTCATTACCCAGATGCCTTCGATCCTGAGATGACATTCCAATTAAGAGAAAGGAACACTGCAACTCTCGAAGAAATGCAGAACATTGTAGTTGATGTGGAGACCAACTTGTTGATCAAAATGTCAAAGGTAAAGAACAAAGAAAAGGAGCAGCTGAAATCTTCAGAAGCTAAACTGGACATTCTGGCTAGCACCATGGAAGAAATGTTGCACAGGATTAGCATTAAGAGAAAAACTTGATGTTCAAAGACATCATGTTCCATTGATTTCAGAAAAAGAAAGGGTCACTGTCCCCAAACATGTTGCAGCTCATCCTTGGTACCATGGTTTGGATACTGATAGTTTCATGTATTCAATTCACAATACAGTCGAAGATGAAGTTCGAAATCAGAAGATGGAGGAAAATTCCCCTGATATGATATGCATGTTTAATGGCATTTCATCCATGGATGATTTACCCAAGCTTGATCGGTACGATGATGATTATACCACAATGGATTTTTCAAAGAAATCAACAACATATGATTGGGAGGAAGAAGATAATTTTCAATCCTAGCAGGACAATCAATCTGTACATGGAAATTATGAGAACTGTGATCACAATGCAGAAAGTCTTGGGGTAAGTGGACAAACTTTACCCTTATGCTTCTCTTCTTCTAAATTTTTGAAGGAAATTTATGAACAAGTGTTAAATATCAAAGAAGGTAAATCTTCTGATGAGATAGTGAAGGATGTTAGTGTTGATAAAGAGGCTATTTAAGATCCAGGATTACAATCCCCAAGTTTCTCTGATTTTCAAAGTTCAGGGGAAAATTCAGAACCTGAAGTAGAATTCAGAACACTGGAATGTAACTCTGTACCATTATATTATATTTCATTTCAAATTTTGAAGGAGACTCTTGAACAAATGTTGAAGGATAAGCACATAGAAAGTCATAACATTTCTTTTGAATCATTGCAACAATATTGTCAGTCTTTTTAGGATCCAATAGCTAATCGGTTGGATGACCTGTGTTGTCAAAATCATTTTTCATTTGCCAGTCATGAGTTGAAAAGCAACTATGATCTAGACATGGTTAGAAAATCATTTCTATGTTTTGATTCAACAATAGTTTTTTTCTCAAAATTCATTAGAAAAACCACAGATAAATCAACATGTGCAAAATGGTACAGATGGTATATGTGCATTATCATATCACAGAGTTGAAATGGATAAATTTGAATATCAAGAGATAGGTCATGTCTATTATGATCCTATAGCTGTCTACATGGAGGAACTATTGTTTTCAGAATTCCCATTGATTCCCAAAGTTTCTGGAATTGCCCATAGTTCCAGAACTTTGTGTTGTGAAGATCAAGATGGAAATCATTTCATGATGCCTATGCAAGTTCTATTTCTGATATTGATTGAAAACATTGAAAGGGCAAAGTCATTAGATCATTTTCTTGACTGGCCTCACTGGCATTATTGTATCATTTAGAACAACAAAATTATCAATAGTGTAGGGTAGGTAGCAGTTTTGAATAAGCTCAATCATTTGAACATCTTTTTCAGTATTGTATATTTTCCAGCAAAGTTTGCAGTTGATAGTATCTAGTTCAGTGTTCAGTAAAATCTGAGCCAGTTTGAAGATTGTAGCTGTAGTGACTCCATGGCCCAACGAATAAAGCACTGGTTTGCATGTTCAGAGGTATGAGATTCTTGACACCTCCTCAGGAGCTGCCATCCCCAGGTGGAGCCTATGTTGGGGTCCTATAATCATAGGTAACCTGACTCTTCAGTTGCTTATGTGGCGTTGCTCCTGTGATGATGACATCTGGCTCGGTTGATTCCATTTTCCCCTACATCCATTTCACCCGATCCTCCATCACCCTGCTGCGTCCTTCATCCAACGTTGCGCTTTTCAGTCCCTCATCCTTCACTTCATCACACCCATCACTCATCCCTGCACGAATAAACAAACTTAAGATAATAAATAAATAATTAGATTAATTAATAGTGTTGATGTTAATTGAGTTAGTGTAATTAGACTAATAAGCTAGGTTAATATTGTTAGTAATTAATTAATTAAATTAGTAATTAAGTTAGTAGTTAAATTATTTTATTAAAATTAAATGTTAATTATAAAATAAAAACAAAAAACAAAAATTAAAGAACATATAATATAGTTAAGAACAACCTGAGTGGGCCTAATGGTTAAGAACACATGTTTCCTCTTAAGAGGTCACAAGTTCAAATCCAGAGGGGGGTAGGGTATGTATACCTTCGTAGACTTTACCAGTCAAATCGCTGGGCGGAGGGGGGTCCCTTGTCCCACAAAAAAGGGGGTCTCATACACCAATTTGGCGTGGCTCGGTCGTGACCTTAAAAATAGATTATTATATATATATATATATATATATATATATATAAACATTAAAACAAAACATAAAACATAAAATATATAAATTAAAAAAAAGATTAGTTAAAAAATTAAATAAAACATATATTAAACAACACATAATAAATAAAACATAATAAAAAATAAAAAAATAAAAACAAGAAACAAAAACGTGTTAACTTACCTCACATCACATCACATCACATCCCAAACAAACTTAAATCAATGTCCATTAATCAACTCGGACCCCCCCTTGCCATCCGAGCTTTAACGAGAGGGGGGTTCGATATCCAAAACCACTCAGGACAGGTGTCACTTTAGGGTGAACTTGGACCCCCCCTCTCAATACCACTTACCACCTCAGGGGGGGTTTGACCAAAACCACTCTGCCCTCTAAAACCGCCCTTCCGAAAAGTGAAAAAATTGCATTTTTTCCAGTTCGACCAGTCTTTTTCCGAGAATGATTCCAGGAAAACGGAGACGGATTATCAAAAACCGAGAGAGATTTTTGTTCAGAACTGGCTGAAGAACAAAAACCTCTTCCATATTTTTCACAGGTTCCACCATTTGGGAGAATTGAAACCATCTTTCAGCCTCATGTTTTTAGTTTTGCGTTTTTCCTGTTTCAGTTCTGATTTTGCGGGAGAAGTTTCGACGAGATGAAGACGAAATTGGAGAAACCGAAGGATTTTTTTGTCCAGAACATTCTCATGTACAATAAACTCCTTCGTTTTTTACACAGGTGTCACCGTTGAGGAGAAACACAGGTCCGAGTTGACCCTTTTTTTCAGCAATTTCGCCCATCTTTCATGGCAGACAGTTCCAGATTTTTGGAGATTTGTTGCTATTTTTGGCCGAGGTGGTTGAATTCGACCTCCTGAGCCTAGGGAGAGTCTGTTTTATATATTTTAATGAATCAAATGTGCAAGGGGATCAGTCAGGGACCATGATTTAATCTTGCATCAGAGCTCACTGAGCTTTCTATATTTTCATCAATTCAATAATACAGTCACAACGGTTACATGATTCTTGTGTTTAATCCATTGGTGAAGTTTTTCTCACTATGATTGTGTTCTCCTCTATTTTCATATGTGTTTCTCTTCTCCATTGTTTTAAAGAGTTTTAAGATCAGGATTTGTGTAAAAACACCCTGTTCCCAGTTTAAAGCAATGTCAATGTTTTCCACTGAAAGTTAAACACATAATTCTTTACTGCCGTGTCTTTAATTCGACTTCTTAACATTTTTCCCCTTTTCCATACCTCAAGCCTATGAAGATCCAGTGATTTTCCTACCTTTCCCTGTGAGGCTGTCTGTAGAATTTGTTTTTGATTAAATCTTAGATTGACTCCATTGCCCATGGTTCCTCTTCTCTGCACCTACCCAACTCAATAACATATCCTATTCAGCATATCTAGCCTAAGATCCACACTCAAACAAAGTTATATCAGATAGAGAGATTCCTCTCTGGGTCTTGGAGGGCTAGATCCAAGACTCGAAGTGGTTTTGTGGTTACCCCTGCCGGTTTCCTCCTAAGCCTGGGAAATTACAGGGTGATAACACTGCGAGCTCAAAATATTTATGTTTGGAATGCTATTTGGACTCCAAATCCCTTTCCAGATGAAGGATTTGTTTGGAAAGTCGCTATCTTGAAGGATCTACTTGTAACCCATCCTCACTGCGTACCTTGCTTCACCCCAACTTGTTCTTTCCTTTTGACTATGGCAGACTCGGGCAGACCCTGAGACCACTAGGAGGAATTTCTTGGCATCATTTAGTAGGAAGGGGGGACGTCTCCCAGATTCTAGTTTTCCCAAGCACCGTTCTTGTTGCAATTAAAGATGTCAAAGAGGGTGGTTTTTCCAATTGAGGTTAGCCAGAGCCTGAGTTGGTCAAAATAAGGGATACTAGAGAGTATTCCCCTCTCTGATAAGTGATCCTCCCATATCTTGATTTCTTTTCCATTTCCCGGGTTCCATCTGAGGTGATTTTGGATGAGCAACACTGATGCCTGAATTAACTTCCAGATGGGGGAGCCTGGTTTACCAAGGTCTACTTCCTTCATACATGTTTTTCTAACTTTGGATAGGTACTTATTGCATATTGTTTTTTTCCACCATTCGTTCCCACCAGTAATTACTCGCCAGATTAGCTTGGCCCCCAGAGCTAAGTTTATCCTTTCCGGGTCTTGAATACCCAATCCCCCATTTTCTTTAGGGGCACATACATTAGATCAATTTACCAAAAGAATTTTTTTATCGTTGTCTTTTCCCCCTTGCCAAAGAAATTTCCTGGTAATTCTAGCCATTTCTTTTTTGATTCCCACCGATGCATGAAGGGATGAGAATTGGAATATTGGAAAGGAGGATAAGATTGACTTTATTAAGATGACCCTTCCTTTTGGATTAACCACGTTGCTCCCCAAATTTCGAATTGGTCTTTGAGTTTTTGAAGAATCACCTACCAAGCCTCCCTGGGGAGGGCTTTGATGCTGATGGGAGCGCCAAGGTACTTGAAATATTTAGAGTGTATTGAGAAGGAGAATTGGAGGATGTTGGCAATTCTAGACATTGTTCCCACTTTTATGTTCCAAGGGTAGATTTGGATTTTGTGTTTGTTGATAAGTCCCCCAGAGGCTGATTCATATTGGTCCAGAACTAGATTGAATCTTCAGGCCATTGTTTGTGAAGCTCCTCCAAGAAGAAGAGTGTCATCAACGAATTGTGAGTTATTTATCCTTCTGAAACCCCTGACGATTTTCAGCCCTAGAATATTTCTTGTGGCTCTTTCATGCTCTAGCCTTCTATTCAGGGTTTCTGCCATGATGATGTACACCAAAGGAGAGAGAGGGAATCCTTGCCTAAGTCCTCTTGTGGCTTGGAAGAATGGAGCTAGGCGCCCATTTATTAGGGGATTTATCTACAGGGATGAAATGCAGGCCTTGATCCAGGAGACAAAGGAGCCGTTGAAACCAAATTTTTTTAACACATCAAAAAGGAATTCATGTTTCACTCGATCAAAGGAATTTGCCATATCGATTTTGATTATCATTGCTTTTTCTCTGTTCGTAACACTGGTATGGATGGATTCCTGCACCGGAATTATGTTGTCCCATACTTGTCTTTTTGCCACAAAGCCCCCTTGATTTGGAAGAATGATCCTTGGGAACATGTGTTTTATCCGGTTTGCAATCATTTTTGTGAGGATCTTGTAGGACATATTACAGAGAGATATGGGACGAAATCGATCAAAGGAGTTTTCATATTTTACTTTAGGGATCAGAGCAAGAAAAAAGGTATTAGTGGCTCCTCCTAGCTTGCAAGTAGTTTGGAAATATCTGATCATACAGAGTAAATCCTTTTTGATGATTTCCCAACAATTTCTATAGAAATGGAGAGTGAAGCCATCCGACCCTGGGGCTTTATCGGGGTCAAAATTGGTAGAAAACTGCTTTAACTTCTACTTCTGTGACGACCTATGTCAATTCTTGGTTATCCTGTTCCTTTATCAGCTGCGGTATTTGTTCCATGAACTGTAAACTCTGCTCCATCCTGGGTGTAGAGGTTTTTGAAGTGAGAAGAGGCTTCCTTTTTTATCTCCTCAAAGGAATTGTGTACGTCTCATGTGGATTTTTTAATTTCCTCCACTGTGTTCTTATACTGTCTTGCTTTGGCTTGCTTCTAGAAAAATGAAGTATTTTTGTCTCCTGCTTGCAGCGACAGAGCTCTAGATTTTAGTCTCCATTCCTTTTCTTCGTTGTGGATTTCCCTTAAATAATTGTGAAAGTTCTCTTTCTCCTGCTCTAGATGTCTGGTTTGGATTTCACTAGTGTCCATTTCCTCATGCAAAACTTCTAGCTTCTTTTTATGTCTTTCCACTTCTCCTTTTGAGTTGTGGAAGGTTGCTTTAACCCTGTCCTTTATTGCTTGCCTTGGGGGAGGAAATCCGGTGAATCCAACCAAATTCGGTTAATGGGTCCCAGATTTTCGGCTTTAACTTAGGTTAGGGCTATTGGGCGATGGTCTGAGATGCCCCAAGACACAATTTGGGAGGAAATGGAGAGCGGGTAGAAGAGTAGAGTGTTGTGGATGAGTAAATGATCAATTCTGGCATCTATGTGTCCCACTCCTGACCTTTTATTGCTCCAAGTGTATTTCCCTTTGGAGGGCAGAACATCAAACAGATCTAGTTCCGAGATTAGATCCTCCATAATTTCCCAAAATGGGTCCCTTATAGTGGTGCCTCCTTTTTACCCCCCTTGATGTAGGGTTGTATTGAAATCCCCTGCTATAATGCAGTTGTCTTGAGCTCCTAACTCTTTAAGTTTCATTAAAGAATCCCAACATTCCCTTTTTTCCCAATAATTATTAGGCATATAAACATTACAAATGGGGTAGATGATACCTGATTGAAACTACTACATATGGGTGGATTATTCTACGAAAATTTTCCATGCTTCCACTAGTTTCATCTTTTTTTTTTTTTAAACAAGGCGGGATTTTCGTCGATATTGCCACGAAAGTTCGTCGCAATATCCACAAAAATCTTTCTTTAACCTAGTCGGGATTTTCGTCGCAATAGCAACGAACTTTCGTGGCAATAACGACGAAAAGTTTGCCTATCTCATTGGTCGGTGTTAATGACTATTTGACTATTTGATCTATATATACGTGATTTTAAGAGACTTTGCGACACAATTGATATAGTTGCGACATTGTTCTTGGCTTTTGTTTGCGCTGTTTATTTTTTCCGTCACCCACCGGTTGAACAAATCCAATTCTCGATCTACATAGCTCAGATTTTGAACTTGCAAGGTTAATATGTTATTTTTTTATTGATGTACTCATTTAACTTGGAAATTGTTGTTCAAATGCCCAAATTTCATTTAACTTGTTTTTTCCTTGATAATATATTATAATATGTGTAGTACCATATTTCATGTCTTTGGTTTTTGGATCTAGTTAGTATATTCTATGGAAAAGGGTATGTGGATTCCATAATATTCTAGGTTTATGGAATCCATATACCCTTTTCCCTTCAATTGTAGCTATAATCTCTCTCTCTTTTCATTGAAATTCAAGGAAGCCTCTAATTTCAATGAAAGAGGCATAAGATTACCAAATATTCAAGAAGAGACTATTATGAAAGCTTCACCTCACCCAGAGAATATTAATAACATTTCCCTCTTCCGCATAAATTCTTTGCTATCCTCAACATATTGTAATAAATAATGGGTAGGTTGGCATTAATGACAAGATAGTCCGTTGATATTACATATAATTATTAATGTACGAGAGATCATCCATTATTTAAGCATGCAAAACAAAACCCAAGACTAAATATTATGGTTGACGTGATCGGGTCTGTACATTTTGCAAAACAAAGTACGAGAATTTCCATTATTTA
>ML778882.1:792333-809109 GCA_009831015.1 Picea engelmannii
TGACCATGTGGTTTTGTATATATTTATCATACTTGATTATCGAATCAAAATGTTGCAGGATACCATTCACATGAAGTCTGGGATTTTTGTGACTTGGATCAATTGACAAGGATTATAAAAGCTTATGATTTGAGTGATTTTTTGTTTTGTTTTCCCAACAAATAATTCATGTAGTACTTTAATGCCTAAACTATGATGTGCAATTCCTTATCTTATTTGGGGTATATTATGATTGCACCAACAAAAGTTTCAAGTTTTATGTTATCCAACTCCTTCATTGTATGAAAGGTTCCCCCATTATGTATCATGCGACATTTGCTTTGATTTCAAATGAAATTGCGAGTTTCATTATATTTAATATTGATGCATTACAATTCTTTCATGTCAAATCTTCAGTTACTTGGTTTTCAATTGCAATGAATTGAAAGGTTCTACTTGCCTCTTCTAATGTGCATTGAAGAGACACTTCATTCCTAAATAATTTGCTAACCCCATGAATTACCTTGGTTCAATTAAATTATCCGGGATCAACCAATTTACAACGAATTTTATATTTCTTAGTTCAATACAAAATTCACATCCTCTAACTACAAAATCCATACACAACAATAATTGTTTTCCAAGCTCATATTTCTTCATGTTGGCTTGCAATTAATTGTGTTGAAGGGTTAAAAATATCATCTCCAAATGTTTCAAATGATCTTCCCAAATCTTGCTAAAAGTCAAAATATAATCCAGCGAGGCTAAAATAAAGGTGTTTGAGAAATGGTCTTAAGATATCATCCATCAATCTTAGAAGTGTTGTCATAGTATTGTGTAATATAAATTGCATAATGACTCACTCATGCAATCCATGAGTTTTTTTGAAAGTAATATTCCAAATTATTCTTTGTGTATATTGTCATATTGGTATTGTTACTTCTAATCCAACTTCATGATAACACATGCTTCCAATATTTGGTTGATTAGTTCCTTTATTATTTGTAGGGGATATATATATATATATATTTACTATAATCTTGTTCAATCTAAAAGATCTACACATTTTCTCTAACATCCATATTTCAATAGAAATGTCGGCTACACCCGTGGACCTGCACACCTGCTACACTTGTGGACCTGCACACCTACTACACTTTTCATCAATGATTTACTTCCTATCTTGTTGAATGCCAAGGTCACCATCCCACTCAGGACAAATCGATATCCTAAGTTGTTTTTAAAAATAACTTCTTGCATCTTGTTGAGAAAGTAGAGACATTGTAATATGGCATTACCATATTACAATGTAATATGGTAATACCATATTACAATGTACAATGTAATATGGGATTACCATATTACAATGTAATATGTAATATGACAATCCCATATTACATTGTAATATGGGATTACCATATTACAATGTAATATGTAATATGACAATCCCATATTACATTGTAATATGACATTACCATATTACAATGTAATATGGTAATACCATATTACATTGTAATATGGCATTACCATATTACAATGTAATATGGTAATACCATATCTCGTTTTTTTTTTTTTTAAACTTAAAGGACGTGTAGCAATATCGATGATAGTTCGTCAGAAGCCAATTTTTATTTTGAACAACCGTGGCAAAAGATACGAAAGTTCGTCGCAATTTTCCACAGTTTTTCGTGGCACATACAACATCTACGTCGTAATTTTGGTCTTGGCATAAATTTTCGTCGCTATTGCCACGCTTTTTCGTCGCAATTTGCCACGGTTTTGTGTCGCACATACAACATCTGCGTCGTAAGTTTTTGTCTTGGCATAAATTCTCGTCGCTATTGCCACGCTTTTTCGTCGCAATCTGCCATGGTTTTGCGTCACACATACAACATCTGCATCGTAAGTTTTTTTCTTGGCATAAATTTTCGTCACTATTTCCACGCTTTTGCGTCGCAACTTTCCACAATTTTTTTACATTGCGATGACATGTGGAGAGATAATTTCGTCGCTATTTCCACGAACACCTGGTTCGTGGATATAGCGATGAAAATAAAGTGACGAAAAAAAGTCTTGGATTTCGTGGAAATTGCGACGGATAAGTGTGGCAATAACAATGAAAAACCATCACAAATTTGGTCATATGTACTAGTGTGGAGATGCTTAAGTTTTACCAACGTCCAGTGAGTCGATTCAACGATTTGGTCTTCTTTATATAGATGGGTTTTCCACACAGTGCAGATCCCTCCGGATGCGCCTCTCGCATTCAATGTCATTCCACTGCTTGTTTTCCAGATTTGCTTCATTTCTCGCAAGGCCTCAGCTCCCTGCAATTTGTCTTCTGGATTAGGAGGATATGGAGATTTTATACTCTAATTAGCTTTCCCATGGCTTCTTTTTTTCCCCTCTGGCCCAGTTCTCTGCAATTCCAGGAGACTACCTTCATTACTTACTATTATGTTTTGTTCCCCCCCCCTTCGTGGGCTGAGATTGTCCCTTTGCTGCTTGTGCTTTTCCATTTTTCCATTCTTTTTTGAGAATTTCTTCCAATGTTGGTTGAGTTTCTAACTCTTTTTCCTGAGTGGTGTATTTTTCCCTTCTAGTTTTATTTGTTTTCCTTCCTTCTTTTGAAGCTCTAGCATTCTTTGGGAGTTCCATATCCATATCTTCTCCTGAGTCTTCCTGGATATCGTCCTCCTGCACTTGGAGAGGTTCTTGGGGATGTGGTTATGGATCCACTAAGGGTGACGTGAGATCAAGATCCCGATTTGGCTGACTATCTTCTGTATTTTCTTTTGAGCTGATTAAATCTGCTTCTAAATTTCCCAGAGGATCATATTTTTCTTACTACTTTCAACTTCATCATCAATTTGTATTGGGGATTTCCCTTTACTTGGCGAGGGAGGCATGGAGTTTCTTTTTCGTTCCTGTTGTTGGTTACCTGCCTTGTTCGTTGCTCTCTTTCTTTTTGTTGGATGCCATTGATCTGGTGCCTTGTTTTCTGGGTGCTTCTGGATCGCCTTGGGGCAGTTTTTGGTGAAATTCCCGTATTGATGACAATATTTACACTTAAAGGGAAGTTGTTTATAATCCACTGTTTGGATGTATGACGACCCATCTAAAGTTAGCTTGATTACTTTTGGGAGACCTTTCTCTAGGTCTACTTCAACACAGAGACGAGCGCATGATTGCATACCATCTCATGGCTCGGCCCGATCGATGAACCTTCCCAGTGCGTTGCCTATATTTTTTATTGTTTCGTCATTCCAACAGTGGAGGGGTAAGAAGGGAGGCCTTACCCACACTGGAACTGCTGAGGGTATTCCATTCTTAGGACTGAATTTTGGAGTCCATTTATTCAAATACATACCTCGGGTAGCCAGGAAATATGGGCCATTCCTACAGATCAAATCTTTGTCTGCTTTATTTTCAAAGAGAAATACATAGAAGCCCTTACCACAAAAAGTTGTGGAAAGCTGCCCTTTTATCATTTTCTTCCAGTTCTACTCCAACCATTGAGTCATTTCTTTGGAGGATGGCCAAAGTCCCGTAAACTGCCCTATCAGACCGTTTTCTGCTAAACGAAGGGCAAACAATCTTGAGGAGGGGGAGTGGAAATGAACTTTGGAATCACATCCAGTTTCTTAACAAAACGAGACTGAGGAGCTCCCTTAGAAGATTTCGAGTAGGAGGAGATCAGGACTTGAAACACTGCGAGGTCAGGAGGCAGTGGGGCCTAAGGGGGGTCGCGATCCCCCAAGCCAGAGGGCATGGTGACCGACATCATAAACCCTAGATGATGTCAGGGGTATCTCGAGGCAACCACAAAGACACCATCAACCTCAATAGAATAAGATTACAATGTTGAGTCTCAAAAGTTTCCATTATTATAGAAAGAAAATAACATGGAGGTTTATTATTTTCAAATAAAATGCCTAAAATATTTATTTTTAATTTTTTTTGGAAATTTTATTTTTAAGATAGAAACAAAATTCTATCTAAAGCATTCCAGTCCATGAAAACTTGAATTTATCTGACAACCAAAAAATAAATAAAAGAAATCTGCAACCTACAAAGGGTCGGTCCAAAAAAGTTCTGGCAACCCAGGGTTATTTCCAGAAAGCCACGAGTATTTCAATCATCCAGTCTATATCAGAAAATTTACATTTATTAGTCCTTTATGAAGTTGATCAACCTCATCATGCAAATTGTGTCTAATAGATAGTGAAAAAAATTTACCAACCAAAATGTGAAAAATAGTGAAAACTCCAAATGTCAAAAATAATTTTATTATAAACATGACTTATTTATTTTTTATTTTATTTAGTATATATTAAAATTTATTTTTATAAATGTCTATTTTCAAATTTTTTACATCTCCTTTTTGAAATATGTTTATTTTCAATTTTTTTACGTTTCCTTTTTGATTTTTTACATCTCCTTCTTGAATTTAATATGCAATGAAACAAAGAGCATATTATTTTGATTGTAGGAATTACATTGATGTGGGCAAAATTATGCTCAGAAATTTCGATGAAACACATTAATAACAAGTGCTGCATGGCAGCGCAGTCCCTGCCGGGTTGAAATGGGAATAAATGCACATGGATGGGGGAAACAATAGCGGAGGCAAATGGAAACTGCAACAGAGACGTGCTAGCAACATGAAGCACATGTGGTATCCATGCATGAAATGACACGTGGCCCCTAGAGAAATTCTGGCATTGAAACCATTTAGGTTTTGAAAGTATATAATCCATCTTGCTTTTATTTTTTACCAGAAGTCTGACTTGCCATGTTCAAAATTTCTATTCCTACCTTGCATGCTTTATCTCTTCAATGCATTTATGAAATTAATTCATAATGATTTCTGTATACTTCCAACTGGTTAGAGTTAAGTACAATTTTCATACTCACTTCTTTAAATAGATTATCTGGCTTGTGTGTCTCTATATGTGTCAGGACAAATAAAGTTATATGCGGTGGAAAATAAACAACTATATATTTATTTGAATTCTACTGCATTCTTATAGATGTGGTACTCCTCTATAAGTTTTTCTTGTCGCATATATAGTTCAAATATGGGACTTAGAGAATATCCATCGCAATGACTTGAAGCAATACAAAACGATAGAAAATGTTTTTTTGTTTTTGTTTTTGTTTTTGTTTTTTGAAATAAAGGTTCCTGGAAAATAGGACCAGGAATCACACACACTAAACATTCAAATTAAATAAACACAATCTCTTGACATTCAACATAGTTGAAGATAAAAACTTATGAGTACATAAATATAAAAAGAGATAAAAATAGTTTTATTTGAAATATATCAAAAAATAATATTGTCTGTTACATATTCTTGGAAATTTAAATGCGTTTGTCATATAGAATGGGATTGGGGCTCCCACGGACCATAAAGTAAATATGTACAAGAAATAGGACCGTATAAAAAAGAAGTGGGTAACGGTATAGAGAAAGACCTGAAAAGAATAAATTGGAAGGTATTAGTCTTTGGTTAGACATTTCTATTTAAAAAGGTGGAATAAATGGATTGATAAACAAAGAATGATGTGATCCATATAGACTTACAGTGATGGTATACATCTCCCCATTTTCTATTTTCTTGCTGATGCCTTTTTATTGCCGTTGTCAACAACTACTGGAATTGTGTCAACTTCCTGTTTCCCTTCATCGACGAACTTCTCGATTTCCCTTTGGATCCATTCTTCAATGTAGCCTCTCAAGGAGGCGACATTGATCTCATCCCATATTTTTTTATGTTGAAAATCTCCTTTTCTAATTCCCTTAGATCGATAGAAATATTACGTAGAGCTTGATCAATTTCTTCATTTTGTACCGAATATCCCACTAGCTAGTTGTCCACGTCATCTTCACCATATTCAAGGATGCTGTAAAATTTTTCTAAAGACAACCCCTTAAAAATATCAACTTGTTCATCGAAGGCTTTATTAGTTAAGGGAAAGGAGTTGACGATTAAGTTGGGGTCTTGGACCTCGTTGGTACTTCTGGATAAGTCTATTTCGGTTAGCTTTCTGAATAATTCTTCTTTCTTTGATATGGCTTGTTCACATGATTGGACAATGAGATGCAGGTTCTTCACTTTCTCTTTCCAACATGCATCTAATTGAGTGATCCGATTTGGGGAGTGGAGATATTCTTGTCTTCTTCTCATATCTGTCAAGTTGGTGACATGGATGCCAAAAGGAATGACTGTGTCTATATATAAACATTCTTCATTTTTTAAATTTGCCTGCAAATGTTCATGCAAAGCATGTTCCCTCGTTCCAAGGGAAGCCATACTTTGTGATGTTTCCCATGCATGAGTAATCAAATCCACTCTTTTCTTGATATTATTCTCCACATAGCCTCTACATGATGAGAGGAGGCTGGAGGATCCTTTTAACTTGGCTGCAGAGGTGGTAGGCATGGTTATTGCTAAAGGATTGACAAGCAATGGCATAGGAATCAAAGCTTTCTCCAATTCCTTGAATTGGTCCTTCGGTCTGGCATTCTCGGCCTCAATGCCTCCAATGGAATCATCAAGAGAATCTCTGGTTTCTCAGTGAAGTCAGGAGATTTGGGATGACCGCATGTTCCTAAGGTTAATCTCTGAACGAGATTTCCCTTTCTTATTTCTTACATCTCTCTATTCAATAATTAAAGTTTTAGACTTGCTGTAAAAAACAATGCTCCAGAATACAAAGGATTCACCTTCGTAAAAAAATTTGGTCTCATCTATTTCCATTGAGGGACTATGCTGGATCTGATCCCCAGGCTGATCAACATTGCAGAATACGCTATCCAGACCAGTCTCAAGTTCCATGTCTTCACTCTCAATTTCAAGCTCTTCTGCTTGCCCTACAAAGTTTTTTCTCTTCTTCTTCATGGGAAGTTTGTGAGAACTATCAATTTTAGCGCGAGGAGGGTTATTATCTACTCCTCCATTTGAATAATTGTGGGTTTATTTCTTACTGGGGTGGGCCGTTGGAGCAATGCTCTGGGATGTCGTACTCTTGGGAGTGGTATCCTGGGATTGAACACACTTCTCACCAGGGCCTTTTCTCTGTTGTTTGTACAATTCAATGGTGCTTTGTAATGTCTCTAGGTCGCCGACATCATAAGCATGAGTGTTGTCATCATTTTGGTTGATTAAGGTTGGTTGTCATTGTTGTCAACCCTTGAACGAAGTTGGAGAACCCAGGTTTGGGTAATGGACCCAATTTTGTTTGATGGATAACGGTATGAGTTTTGATATATTTGTAGGTAATACTATTCTATATGGATAATACATGTCATTCCATTTCTAGTGGTATGTGGAAAGTCACATAACTCCTCACGGTTAGAGAGTTATGGCCATGTGAAAATGGAGAACCCTCATGAGTCATCTAGAAGCCCCAAAAGGTCAAAGTAGTCAGAGTGGTTTAAGAGATTTTTAGAAGGTAAATAATAAAGTGAAGTGATGAGTGTACTATAATTCAAAGTGAATACAAAAGAAATTATTTAAATAATAAAGTTAATGGATAAATTACTAAGTTGACAAGTGGTTACAAGTGGGTTAGCTCTAAAATAAGGAAAGTGGTTTAAGATGGTTAGAAGGTAATCCCTCGAGGTAAAGTGAAGCGATGAGTGTACTATAAGTCAAAGTGGATACAAAAAAATTTATTTAAATAATAAAGTTAATGGATAAATTACTAATTGGACAAGTGGTTAGAAGTTGATTAACCCTAAAATAAGGAAAGTGGGTTAAGATGGTTAAAAGGTAACCCCTTGGGAAGCTACATGAAAGTATAAATAAGAGACAAGACTCTCTCATTTTATATAACACTTGAGCATATTGAATATCTATAGGTGACTAAGGTAACCAAAGGATATCTAAGTCGAATTTCAGAGAGAAGGTGAAGTAAAGAAGGTCAGAATTCAAGGGAGGATAAATTATTTTGATGATGCTTTCTAAGGTTGATTACAGGTTGTTTGGTACACGTTGATGCATGGTTGATGCACTTGTTTATGGTACAAGTTGATTGGTACATGATTAAAACAGTATATCTCACAGTGATAGTGGTTCCATCATTCTACTTATACTTCAGGGCGGTTGGATGGGGCAAGGATAGGTGGTTGTAGCCACCTTCCGGTTGTAGCCGGAGAACTTAGGGGGTTGTAGCCCCCTTCTGGTTGTAGCCAGAGAATTGGGGAGTTGGAGATTCCCTCATGTTGTAGCTTAATAAGCTAGGGGGTTGGAGCCTCATTCCAGTTGCAGCTGGAAAACAAAGAAAGTTGGTGCTTCCAATGAATGTAATTCTTCAAGACATATAAGAAAAAACATTTCATGGTTTTCTCCCACTTTGGGTTTCCACGTAAAACATTGGTGTATTGTGTATGTGTATGAATTTGCATTTGTTCATTGCTTATTTACTCTGCAGTTATTGGATGATAATGCTACATTGATAGTTCACTTGGATTATATGGTTAAAAAGGATTCACTGATTCACCCCCTCTCTCAGTAATCCAACAATTGTCTCTGTTTTCGTTCAGGCGTGTCTGGAAAAAAGAATTGCTGAAGCCAACTACTAGTAAATGTTCTAAGAAAATCCCATTAGGGTCGAACCCTCTTATCCTTTCAACATATATTAGGTTCAAGTTGTTGAAATGGGCTGCGAATTTGTCAATTTTGTTGACGTTCCTCAACACAAAGTCCCCTACTTTCCAAGGTAGAGGAATAAACTGTTTTTTTTCTCTTCTCATGGAATAGATGCAACCGATAGTTGTATTGCCTTGCTATTTTTGCAAAAAACATTATGTCCGTAATGTGACATGGAAGGAAATTGAGATTTTCCTTGGAGCCAAAATCCTTATCACACTGTAATTTTTCATTTGTTCAAGTCCCCCCTTCCTGTCCAAAAACTTGGTTGCCTCATAAGACATGCGGGGAACATATTTTCCTAACAACAAATCTTTGAAAATAGAGACAAAGTCATTAAAAACCTCTTAAAAATAGTGGGAGGCCTTGTGCCTCCACAAGGCCTGGTACCAAAAGGTTACTGGGTCAAATTCATAGTTTACCTTCTTGGACACAGACAATTTTGGAAACATACAGCAATGGGCTATCGCGAAAACCAAGTAGGATGACATATAAAATTTCTTCTCCTTTTTGAAGTGTGACAATTGGGAACAAATTTCAATGAAAATTAGCTTCCCACGATAAAAAATGGCTTGCTCCTTGACTCTGAAATACATAATATAAAGAACCATGTGGGAAATACTTGTTGTGGATTCCTGTCCCATTATTATTGTAAACAACTAGGCAATTTACCAGAATGGATTTCTAAATGAACTAACCTGCAAGCTTGTGATATCTTTAGGAACTGCCGTTGGGTCTTCCAGGAACTCAGGAAAGAGGTCCAACCCGTTATCATGCTTTTTCAAGAACTGCTTGGAGTCTTCTCTTCTGAAGTTCAATGTTGGCTCCGACAATCCTAACATCTCGTGGATGACCTGAGGTGACAAAGAAACATGAGAGTGGTCCCGCAGTGGAATAATTCTTTGGCTTGAAATATATCTATCGAAACACCAAGAAAAAATCTCGTTACAGTAAAAAACTTCAGGGAAACACCCTGCACGATCAATTCCAGAGGTCCAAATTACTTCGTTTTGGGCAGAAGGGGATGAGTAGTAAGAGTATGCCCTGGACCACTGGAAGTTTTGGTCCTCACGCCCGAATATGTTCACTGTATCTCCACAGAACTGGTGTCAAGCTGGTGCCATAAGTCTACAAGAACGTTCGTTTTCTCCATACCATGCTTGAAATGAACAATTGGAGGGGATAATATAACCCTCCGCAAATGTTGGTTCAATGCGTGTGAATGTGAAATCTCCTCAAGCATTTATCTCATTAATGACAATCTCTACGGGTGCTGCATGATGAGATGTTATCATTAAAGCTTAGTTATTGCATACTTAGAAGTGCGAAGGTGGCGGGTACGACGAAGAGAAATTTAGGATTGGAGGTTTCGTGAACCCACCAACCTGACGACGCGTGAAAGACATTCCATGATGTTTGAAATTAACACTCGGAAGGGATAATATAACCCTCCGCAAATATTGGTTTAATGCGTATTAATGGGAAATCTCCTCGAGCCTTTCACTCATTAATGACAATATTTACGGTTACTGCATGATGAGCTGTTAGCATTAAAGATTACTAATTGCATATTTAGAAATAGGACCTTATATATATACATAATAATGTTTTTATAAACAATTTTTTTATTATAAATAACTCTTTTTATTATTATTATATATATACATAATAATGTTTTTATAAACAATTTTTTTATTATAAACAATTTTTTAATATAAATAAGTATGAAAAGCGGTTGGACGAGCTTCAAAGTAGGGTTACAAGGGATATTAAGGAGAGGTGAGGGCCTGACGGTCAAATTGTATGTATTTATAATATATATTTATATATATATAACAATATTTTTATAAACAATTTTTTACTATAAACAAGTGTGAAGGTGGCGGGGATGGGGAAGATAAAGAAAGGAATGGCCAAGTATGAAAAGCGGTCGGACGAGCTTCAAAATATGGTTACAAGGGATACTCAGGAGAGGTGATGGCCCGACGGTCAAATTGTATGTCTCAGAAATTTCGACTGCAAAAAGCGTAAAACAAAAGAGGGCATGATGGGGCAGTCCAACGGTCAGTTTGTATATCGCAAAATTTCGGGTGCTATTTGCAGGTCGCAGAACAATGGAAGCGTAATCTTGAGCCCGCTTGTTCGGGAACCAACAATAAAAAAAGTGGCTAAGTATGGAATAGGAAAACGGTTGATCGGACTTGTTTTCACTAATATATTGAAATTTGTAATAGATATCCCATTACATGGCAAGATATTTTTTGCATGTATATCGTAGAATTCTAGGTGCTGTTTGTAGGTCGCAGAATAATGGAAGAACAATCTTGAGCCCACATGTCTAGGAACCTGCAAGTGAAAAAGTGGCTAAGTATGGAATAGGGAAATAGTCGGTCGGACTCGTTTTCGCTAACATATTGAAATTTGTAATAGACATCCCATTACCTGACAATATATTTTCTACATGTTTCTGGACAAGTTGTGTAGGGATAGTCAGTGTGGCTGTCTCCTCAAGGCTTTTACTCATTAATGACAATCTTTACGGTATAATAATGTTTTTATAAACAATTTTTTTTTTATTATAAATAAGACTCTTATATATATATATATATATATATATATATATATATGAAAAGCGGTCGGACGAGCTTCAAAGTAGGGTTACAAGGAATATTCAGGAGAGGTGAGGGCTCGACGGTCAAATTGTATGTCTTTATAATATATATTATATAATAATGTTTTTATAAACAATTTTTTATTATAATCAAGTGCGAAGGTGGCAGGGACAGGGAAGAGAAAGTAAGGAATGGACAAGTATGAAAAGTGGTTGGACATGCTTCAAAATAGGGTTACAAGGGATACTCGGGAGAGGTGAGGGCCCGATGGTCAAATTGTATGTCTCGAAAATTTTGAGTGCAAAACCCGTAAAACAGAAGAGGACATGATGGGGCAATCCAATGGTCATTTTGTATATCGCGGAATTTTGGGTGTTGTTTGCAGGTCACAGAACAATGGAAGTGCAATCTTGAGCCCACCTGTCTGGGAACCCGCAATCGAAAAAGTGGCTAAGTATGGAATAGGGAAATGGTCGGCCGACCTCGTTTTCGCTAATATATTGAAATTTGTAATAGATATCCCATTACCCGACATGATATTTTCTTCATGTTTCTGGACAAGTTGTGTAGGGATAGTCAGTGTGACTGTCTCCTCGAGGATTTTACTCATTAATTCCAATATTTACGGTATAATAATGTTTTTATAAACAATTTTCTTATTATAAATAAGACTCTTATATATATATATATATATAAGTATGAAAAGCAGTCGGATGGGCTTCAAAGTAGGGTTACAAGGGATACTCGGGAGAGGTGAGGGCCCAACGGTCAAATTGTATGTCTTTATAATACACACACACACACACATATAATGTTTTTATAAACATTTTTTTATTATAAACAAGTGCAAAGGTGGCGGGGATGGGGAAGAGAAAGTAAGGAATGGCCAAGTATGAAAAGTGGTTGGACGGGCTTCAAAATAGGGTTACAAGGGATACTCAGGAGAGGTGATGGCCCGATGGTCAAATTGTATGTCTCAGAAATTTTGAGTGAATAACGCGTAAAATGGAAGAGGGCATGATGGGGAAGTCCAATGGTCAGTTTGTATATTGCGGAATTCTGGGTGCTGTTTGCAGGTCACAGAACAATGGAAGCGCAATATTGAGCCCACCTGTCTAGGAACACGCAATCGAAAAAGTGGCTAAGTATGGAATAGGGAAACAGTCGGTTAGACTCGTTTTCACTAATATATTGAAATTTGTAATAGATATCCCATTACCTAGGAAGATCTTTTCTGCATGTATATCGCAGAATGCCGGGTGTTGTTTGCAGGTTGCGGAACAATGGAAGCACAATCTTGAGCCCGCCTATTCGGGAACCCGCAATCGAAAAAGTGGCTAAGTATGGAATAGGGAAACAGTCGATCAGACTCATTTTCGCTAATATATTGAAAATTGTAATAGATATCCAATTATCTGGCATGATCTTTTTTGCATGTTTCTGGACAAGTTGTGTAGGGATAGTCAATGTGACTGTCTCCTCGAGGATTTTACTCATTAATGACAATATTTATGGTTGATGCATGGTGAGTTGTTATAATTAAACCTTAGTTATTACATACTTGGAAATAAGTGCGAAGGTGACAGACACATAAAGTAATGATTAGGAATTGGATATTTTTTTAACCCGCCAACCTGAGGATTCGCGAAAGAGATTCCAAGAAATGGCCAAGTATGGAAAGCGAACAGATGGGCTTCAAAATGGGGTGAAAATAGTTCCCAAGGAGATGTAAGGCCCCGCCGATCAAATTGTATGTCTCTGAACTTTTGAGTGAAAAATGTGTAACACGGAAGAGGGGATGATGTGGGAGTCTGATAGTAAATTTGTATATCGCAGAATTTTGGGTGCTGTTTGTAGGTCACATAACAATGGAAGTGCAATCTAGAGGCCGCCTTCCCGGGAATACACAATCGAAAAAGTGGTTAGGCATGGAATGAGGAAGCGATCGGTTGGAGTCATGATATAAAAGAGTGAGTGCAAATGTGAACCCGTGAGTTCGCCAACCCGCGCAGTTAGACATTTTCAGAAAAGCGACTAAGTAAACAAAAAGAGAAAGTAGATGGGAAAAAGAAACATAAATTTGGTTAAGTATAGAAGAGGGAAAATAAGGGCTAATATATTCAAATATGTAATAGATATCCCATTACCCAGAAATATCTTTTCTGCATGTTTCTGGAAAAGTTGTATACTTATTGCATACTTGGAAAGAAGTGTGAAGGTGGTGGGCAGAGGAAACAATGACTAGGAATTGGAGATTTCTTGAACCCTCCAAACCGAAGATCCGCAAAAGAGATTCCAATAAATGGCCAAGTATGGAAAGCGGTCAGACGAGCTTCAAAATAGGGTGATAAGGGTTCCCAAGGAGACGTGAGGCCCCAATGGTCAAATTGTATGTCTCAGAACTTTTGAGTGAAAAATGTGTAACATGGACGAGGGGATGTTGTGGGAGTCTAGAAGTCAATTTGTATATCGCGGAAGTCTGGGTGATGTTTGCAGGTCACGAAACAATGGAAGTGCAATCTAGAGACCACCTGCTCGGGAATCCATGATCGAAAAAATGGATAGGTATGGAATGGGGAAGCGGTCGGTCGGAATCGTGATATAAAGACAGGAGTGAAAATGTGAACCCATGAGTCCGCCAACCCGCACAACTAGACATTTTTGGAAAAACGACTAAGTAACCAAAAAGAGAAAGTAGACGAGAAAAAGAAAGGGGAATTTGGTTAAGTATAGAAGAGGGAAAAGAAGGGGATAAAAGAGAGTGGGAAAATAGAAAAGCGGAGGGAAATTTTCGTAAGCAAGAATTGGTCTCAAACAAGCCCCATTGTTGCAAAACCATCATTTTCTAGTCCAATATTTTATCCACTTACTCGTTTTCTATTGTGCTTGTACCATGAAAAAGGGTGTGAGCAAATGCTTTGTTGAAGATTTGTTTTTATTGCAGCTTGTGGGAGTAATTGTGTTCTTGATACATTCTTCAATGACTTGACATATTATTTTAAGTATTAAACTTCCTGCATGATGGGTTGTTAGCATTAAAGCTTAATAATTGCATATCTATAAATAACAATGACGATCTTGAATTTTAATATTGTGGTTGATTTCATAGCCCCATTTGACTTCAACTACCATATATCAATTTTTTTTTTTTTTTTAAATATTCGCGAAGAAGAAATTTGGTAATTTCATTAATAAAGTAAAAGTTCTCAAATAGAGGCTAGGGGATGGACAACTAATAATTTTTTTTCTTTTGGAGTAAAGGAATCAATGAAGCGAAAGGGAAATAAGAGATCGTTTTCTCAACAAGGTTGAGATGAAAACAAAACTTCTTGGGCAGGGCCCCGACTCCCGCATCATGAATTAGTGTTTCTATGTTCTATCTGCATTACAAATAGAATTGAATGTTGGTTTGAAGCTGTCTGAAATTCATTTATGTTTCCATAGAAGCCTGATGGGATTGACACAATGCATTGTCATATAATTGTTCAATGCTCCATATTAGGTCAAATTACTTGAGCCAATACAATATTCAATAATTACAAGACTATCGAACCATGCAAAGGAGAAGAGGTGTTAAATCCAACAAATAAGCACCAACCAAGATTCCAAGGAATTTTTTTTAATAGTAAATCTATAAAAAAAAATAGTGGGCAGTATATATTTATCCATATAAATTGGACTGAGTTCTTTGCACTGAAGCATTGAACATATTTGTCATAAATACAGGTACATGAGTTACAAAAAAAGAAAAGAAACATGCATACAATTCTGCGTTGTTCCTCTAGTGTGACAACATGCAGGAGCCATCAACAAGCTCTTGAACATGCATACAAAACTCATTACCATGATTTTTTAGGAATTCCTTGCGGTATTCTCCTCGGAAGGTCAATTTTCGTTGTCGCGATCTCAATATATTGCGGAATACCTGAGGTGACAAAGAAACATGAGAGTGGCTCCGTAGTGGAATAATTATTTGGCTTGAAATAGGTCAACAAAACTCCTGCTCCTGACATTGGCGACCTAGAGACATTGCAAAGCACCACTAAATTGTACAAATAAGAGGGAAAAGGCCTTGGTGAGAAGAGTTTTCAATCCATGGCCACCACTTCCAAGAGTAAGACATCCTGCAACATCGCTCCAATGACCCACCCTAGTAAGAAAGCAACCCATAATTCTTCAAATGCAGGAGGACATAAGAACCCTCCTCATGGTAAAATTGATAGTTCTCACAAGCTTTCCTTGAGGAAGAAGGGAAAAAACATTGTAGGGAAATCATAAGAGCCTGAAACTGAAAGTGAGGACACACCAAGAGACCACCTCCTTACAGTCAAAGATTTTAGGGACACAACCTGTACGAGCAATTCGAGAGGTCCAAATTACTTCATTCTGGGCGGAATGGGACCAAGAGACCCCCTCCTTACAGGCAAAGACTTCAGGGACACAGGATGCACGGGCAATTCCAGAGGTCCAAATTACTCCGTTCTGGGCGAAAGGAGATGAGTAGTAGGAATATTCCTTGCACCAATGGGAGTTCTGGTCCTCACCCCCTAAGATGTTAATTGTATATCCAGAGAACATGAGTGGTCCCGCAATTGAATAATTATTTGGCTTGAAATATATCTCTGGGTGCATCAAGAGACTATTTCTTTACAGTCAAAGACTTCAGGGACACAGGTTGCACTAAGGAAAAATCCAAACCCAATCCAAAACCCTAAAAATGAAAGGAAAGGATACATCTCTGAGGGAGAGGACCACCATCCGAGTCGAGAGACTCAAAATCTGGAGCTGCAAAGTGACTATTGAATTCAACGTCGGTTTCTTTTTTGAAACCCCTTCCTTTGGTCTTGTCAGGGCCGCCATCGCCGAGATGGGAAGTGCCCCCTGTTATGGTTGATTTAAATTTGGGCATAGGAGTGGGAAAAACGTCTGCATTGCCATCATCCATCGTCGTATCATTGTTCATAAGATCATATTCTTCTGGCTCAAAATCGACCGCATCAACCTCTGTGTCGGCCATCAACGTAGGCGGGCGGGATGTCTAAGCAGGGGGGGGGGGTTTCCTTGGAATTTTTTGTCTTGAAATATATCTCTCGGTGCACTAAGGGACCATCTCCTTTTCTTCTTCTGGGCGGAAGGAGATGAGTAGTAAGAATATTCCCCGGACCACTGGAACTTCTGGTCATCATGCCCAAAGGTGTTTGCTGTATATGGCCAGAGCCATACGTTAATGAGAATGTCTGTTTTCTCCATATGATGTTTGAAATGAACATTCAGAAGGGATAATATGACCCTCCGAAAATCTTGGTTCAATGCGTATCAATGGGAGACCTCCTTGAGCCTTTCACTGATCAATGACAATCTCTACGGTTCATGCATAATGAGATGTTATGTTAAGGTCCTAACCCGCACATAGGTAGATCAATGTATTCAGATGTAATAAAGGTCAATATTAATAAGACCTTTCAATAAAATAGAATAAGGCGGATGTAAGAAGACCTAATAGAAGCTTCTGCTTCTAGAAGGATCTT
>ML778882.1:815173-842322 GCA_009831015.1 Picea engelmannii
GTGAAGCCACCAACCGGACGATGCATGAAAGATATTACATGATGATTTAAATGAACACTCGGAAAGGATAACACAACCCTCCACAAATCTTGGTTTAATTCGTATTAATGACAGATCTCCTCCATCATTTTAGACATTAATGGCAATCTTAACGGTTCCAACAGGACGAGCTATTAATATTAAAGCTTAATAATTGCATATCTAGAAAGAAGTGCGAAGATGGCAGGGATGGAGAAGAGTGATTAAGCATTGGACATTTCGTGAACCCGCCAACCCGCGAAAGAGATTCCAAGAAATGGCCAAGTATAGAAAGCGGTCGGTCAGGCTTCAAAACAGGGATCAATTTGTATATTGCATAAATTTGGGTGCTGTGTTTAAAGCATGAGACATATTTGGAAAAAATGACTAAGTAACCAGAAAGGGGAAGTAAAGGAGAAAATGAAAGGGGAATTTGGTTGTCAATTTGTAGATCAGGGAAGTCTGGGTGCTGTTTGCAGGCGACAAAACAATGGAAACACAATGTTGAGCCCGCTTACCCGGGAATCCGCTATCCAAAATTTTTCTATATAGGGAACGGGGAAGCGGCCGGTCCGAATCGTGATATAAAAGCATCAGTGGAAATATGAGCACATGAATCCGCCAACCCGCGCACCTAGAGATTTTACGAAAAACGAATAAGTAATCAGAAAGGGAAAGCATAGGGAAAAAATAAAGGGGAGGGCAATTTTCAGAAGCGGGAATTGGTGTTAAGAAATCCCCATTGATGGTCTTAAAAATAACTATGAAGTGCATTAAACAAGTGAACATGCTCTTCAATCAAGGAATAGATAAAGTGAGTCATGCTTATACTTTCCAGGATGTGTTTTCATAAGAGAAGCATAAAAAATCTACAGGAAAATCAATTTTGGGATGTTAAAGTAAAATTATTGTACTGCCAACTTCACCGTAAGTATAACACGGACAAATTTGAATTTGAATTTTCCGTGGTTGATATGATAGTTCCATTGGACTTCACATATCATATATCCTTTTATTTCAAAATATTTCCGAAGATGAATTTTGGTAATTTCATCGATCAAGTAAAAGTGATAAAATGAGCCACATATTACATTTTTTGCACAATTCTTACATTAAAAGGAAAAGTAGGTCCTGTATATTCTTTAAGATCATAGAAAAACCGCTAAGATTTTGAATGTATCATTAATTTTCCAGAACCAAACATACAACCAATAGCCAAGTAAACACCAAATGTATTGAAAGTCGAGGCACAAGGAAACACATGAACACAGAAGGCGTTGAGGGAGACCCCACAAGGGTCCATAGAGCAGTACACATTGATCTATGCATCAAACAATTTGATATGAAAAAATCACATGTGGCATTGGTTTTATCTTACATGTGGGATATGTTCCCATGAGAAAATAACTGGGCCAATGAGAACCCTAAACTACAACATGAAAGCACATGAACAAAATTCTTCCAAATAAAAGACAACACAAAACCAACGGAGATTGGGCATTGTATCCCAATTATAACCAAATCCCCAAATGGGCACCAAGAAACTTGCCGATTACTATTTTACCATGAAGCAAGATCACTATGGACATTTGATTATGATAATACTATGTTCTATCATTACCAGTTCTAACAATTCCAAATTTCCAATATTATTGGAAATGCCTGATGGTTCCGTTCAGAGGAGCAAGCCATTTTGACGGTTGAAAGGATGGACCTGATTTATTCATAGTTGGATACTTTGTATGGGGTTTTTCCTCATGCTTCTCATTCCTGGACTGAACAATATTATGCACTTCTTGTTCAATTTTCCATGGCACTGCAAAGCTCTATTCATATCCTCATTGGGTAGCATGGACATATACACATGAGATTGTTTCATTTCCTGCCAACGCTTGATATATATATATATATTTTTTGGTTCAACCGATATGCAGTATTGCATTGTCCTCATTTAATGTAAATTTGCTATGGATTCGAAAGTCATGCATCATGTAGACACTGTTTTCCTTTTTCTGTAGGTATACTTCATATGGAAATTATGCTAGCCCAGGAAGCACATCTTGTAACAAAAGTTGTCTAATTGTAAAATGTATGATTGTGTTGCCGATGGTTCAGATGACAACATTGAGACAATGTATATATATGTAAGGGAATTTTTTATTGCACCGTAGACAATCAATTGTACCATCATTTATGAAAGCAGAGGCAGAAGCATGGGAGTTTCATTTGGCACATACATGCTCGAAGGGGGTCGAGTACACATTCGCTGCAACCAAAACACCCTCAACCTGGGCACATGAGCACAATAGTTAATATATTTAACAATATAATATACAACTGCACAACAAAAAAAAGTTGTAGAAAATTGGTGAAGACAATTTTTATGAGCAAAGTGTGGATGGAATTGTAGATGTATACACACAACAATTGTCGATCTAGTTAGTTTGTTGAGATCCTATACTATGTCTATTTGCAATTCTGTTACAAATGTTGCTTGGGTTGTGAGAAAGATACTTTCTTTAACATCTCTTTTCTTTGTTATATTTTTGAAGAGCATACATGGAAATTTCCCTTTGTGCAATTGTTGTTCCATTGAGGAAAAATTTTTTGAATAGGTGTCGAACAATTGCAGCTGCAATATGGAACAATGCAATCGTTTTGTAACATAACCGAGATACATGGACATGTGAAAGTAAAGGAAAAAAATGGATATGGAGAACGGTACCATTGCCTTGTCGTTGTCTGACTCTCCATATTTTATATGGAGAATGTGTTGCGAGCCAAGTTTTCTCGCGAGTGTGACAACTGCACCAATGGTTCTGATTGGGTAAGTGTTGTTACTTTGTGGAAGTTGGCTGATTGTTGTGTCTGGTATGAAATGATATTCTGAACAAATCGCGGGAATTTTTTCCACAATACTTGTTTCGTTGAGTGATATAATCCGATCACAATCACCATGGTCATATACAATTTTGGGAAATATATTAAAATTTGTAATTGATATCCCATTACATGGAAAGATATTTTCTGCATGTTTCTAGATAAGTTGTGTAGGGATAGTCAGTGTGATTGTCATCATGGCTTCATTGTCTGCCATGTCAGCACACACAATGCATCTAGTTTTGTTTGCCTTGTCCAAGTAGGTTCTATACACGACCATTATGTCCCCGACGAACACTTGTCCAGTTCGGTGGATGTTCAAGCCTTCTATTGATAGTATATTGGGTGTTATAAGTTTAGACCCGGTGACATTTTTTGAATAAGAAAAGTAATGTGAATGGTAGTCTGCATTGTTTTTTTGTTTTCTTTTTTTCATGGCATAAATGTACAAGTAGACACACAACTTGGATGAATTATGGAGGTCAGAGTTTTGTAACCAAACCTCTTAGTTTGTGGAGATTGCACTATGTTCGACGTCTCACTTGTGCTCATTGATACTTCTTGTGAACTGCAAAGTATGTGTTGCAGATGACATCAACATATTTATCATGCCATAGATGAATAAATAACTCAGGATATTTGTTTGGTAAACATATTAGGAGCACAATGTGTGAATCTTTACCTTTGGCCTTATCGTTCTGTTGATGTTTGTGATGATTGACTACTCATGCCCATGTCACTAGTCCAACTTTTTATGATGCAAGCATGTGTACATGAACATCAAAAGGACTAAATAATCATATGCATTGTATGTTTTCCATAATTGTTCTGAATGTCACATACAGGCTCAAAGGAGATGGAATATGAAATAGGGTGTAAGGGGATACTCAAGAAACATGAGGACCCAATGATAAAATTGTATACCTCATAATTTTTGACTGCAAAAATGTGTAACACAGAACATGGCATGATGGAGGAGTCCAACGACCAATCTGTATATCGCGGAACCCCCAAAACTAGAGGCACAATCTTGAGCCCGCCAACCCACGATAAAAAAAGTGGCTAAGTATGGAATGAGGAAGCCATCGATCATAGTCGTGATATAGAATCATGAGTATAAATGTGAACCCGTGAGTCCACCAACTCGCGCACCTAGACATTTTTGGAAAAAAAAATGACTAAGCAAAGAAACCAGAAAGCGAAAGTAGAGGGGTAAAACAAAGGGGAATTTAGTTAAGTATAGAAGAGGGAAAAAAAGGGATAATAGAGAGTGGGAAAATGGAAATGGGGAGGAAAATGTTCAGAAGCGAGAAGTCTCAACAAAGGCCCATTGTTTCCAAATTATCGTTTTCTAGTCGAATATTATATCCACCTACTCATTTTGTGTGTTTGATTTACAATCACAGTTGGTATACATTTTCAAATATTGTACTTCATCCTCCTCTGTTGTGGCATATAAGATTTCATCCTCTTGTCCAACTAATATGTTTCTTTCAATGTAGCAATGCAGAAAACACAATGGACATGAAGGTAAGTTAGTATGTAGAAAGACATGTAAAAAAATAAATACAGTTTTATTTATTTCAATGTAGCAACACAGAGAATACAATTGACATGAAGATACATTATTATGTAGGAAGATACATAGAATCTACATACAATAAATTAGGTGCAAAGCAGTAGAACAAATATACAGACAATAAATGAAATACTAAACAATGGAATATGAAATAAGAGTAGAAGCATGCACCTTTGTATCTCCTCTTCTACATTTGTGGTAAAGAGTCCCTTGTCTTCTCCAGTTATTCTATTTGTTTCAATGTAGCAATGCATAAAATACAATGGACATGAAGGTAAGTTTTTACGTAGGAAGACATGTAAAAAAATAAATACAATTGTATTTATTTCAATGTAGCAGCACAAAGAATACAATTGACATGAAGATAAGTTATTGTGTAGGAATATACGTAGTATATACATACAATAAATTAGGTGCAAAGCAATAGAACAAATATACAAGTAATAAATGAAATACAAAACAATGGAATATGAAATAAGAGTAGAAGCATGCACCTTTGTATCTCCTCTTCTACATTTGTGGTAAAGAGTCCTTCGTCTTCTCCAGTTATTTTGTTTGTTTCAATGTGGGAACGCACAAAATACAATGAACATGAATGCAAGATGGTATGCAAAGAGAACAAGTAATATGTACATACGATAAATGAGAATCAAAGGAATAGAATAAAAGAGAGTTATAAACATGAAACTTTGTTTTTCTTGATCCATGGTTGTAATTATATAGAAATTTTCCTGTCCAAAATATATTACAAGCCAGAAAATATTAATAAATCAGATGGTCGTAGCTGAATGAATTGGTTTTGTGCAACAAAGTATCCAGATATGCTTTGAGACATGGAAATATAATTTTGTAATATCTTTGATGTATATTTCATAATTCAAGTACAAGATAAATTGTATCGTGGTCAAACCAGTCTGTGTATAAGATAAAGAGGTTGTATTGTGATATGGGCACATTTCACCATATATTGTTAATAAGTGCGTTTTGTACATGTTTTATCTTAACCAAAAGAAAGAGAACATTGTAATTGCACATGTAGTTTTCCAATTATTTTTTATGGCACTATTTTGTAGCATGTCAACACTGAAGTATCCTAGAATGATAATGGTTTCGTCCAGATGTAAATGGTGTGATGCATTTGAGAACACATTCATTACGTTAGCAATGTTGCACGTGAAACGACATAGAGATTGAATATTGCAATTTGCAATCCACGGAATACTACTCTTGTTAACACCATCTCAACATATTTTTCTTCTACAAGAACATTTTGCAAAGGCATGTAGGTATGGTTCAAAGTTTGGAGAAAAAAATGGAGCAACATTTAAGAGAAGGATGAAAATATATGCCAATTTTGTGCAATTTTGTTGCAGCCTAGGCACCGTTGTACCATACCTAGCCCTTCTACACCTACATGCAGTTCTCTTCTACAAGAACATCCTGCAAAGGCAACAAGCTTGACATCGTATTTTTCATGCGAAAGACACAGGTTCGATTCCCGTACGGAATAGGTGCTAGATTTCCACTTCGTCACACACGACAAAGGACCAGAATTTTCAATGCTAGAAAAAATTACAGCCGGAGTTGTGCACACGACATTGGCATGGACATGGTGCAGAGTCTCGGGAAAAAATCGAATGAAAATTTAAGAGCAGGAGAAAAAGATATGCCAACCTCTATGGAAAGTCTGCAGGACAAGAACGATGAATAAATACTTAAACATTCTTACTTGCAAAATGAAAACAACGAATAGTAAACAACAGATACGAATGAAATTATTCTATTGAAGCTTACTCATTAATGATGAACGACAGAACCACAGGTCCAATTTCGGGTGCAAGACTTGAACACTGCAAAGTGAAAAAAATTAGCTCAAACTGCCGGTGTAGGACCCTAACCTTGCAAATTCGAAGGAAACAAAAACATGCAACAAGCAACAAACCAGTGAGAAAGCACCAACAGGCCCAGCTGCAGTTGCAGGAACTCAAACTTGCAAAGTTGAACCAAAAAACAACACGCAACAACCAATGAACCAGTGAACCACTAAACAATATATGTATCTTCAATGATGACAAAATTGCATTCCAAGAATAGAAGAAATCTAAAACATATGACGACCATGCGAGTGGAATATACTTAAACATTCTTACTTGCAAACTGTAAACAGTAAATAACAAAGAATGAATATGAATGAAATTATGGTATCGAAACTTACTTGGCAACGATGAACGACAGAAGTCCAGGTTGAATTGTGGGTGCAAGACTTGAACCCCGCAAAGTAAAAAAATAGCTCCAACTGCGGGTGCAAGACCCCAACCTTGAAAATTTGAAGAAAACAAAAGCAAGCAACAAGCACTAACAGGTCCAACCGTAGGTGCAGGACCTCAACCTTGCAAAGTTGTACCAAACAACAACAAGCAACAACCGATGAACCAACGGACAAGAAGCAACCAATGAACCAATAAACAATATATGTATCTTTAATGATGACTAAATTACATTCCAAGCATAGAAGAAGTATGAAACATATGATGACTATGCGATTGGCGATGGACAAAAATATTGTCCAAATTCACTACAACATTGTATGGAAAAATTCAAGGAAAAATGTACTATGAGAAGCCTATTTAACTAAACATTTAAGGCTGTCAGGGTTGTTTAAGGGCCTCACACTATGCAAACATTTAAGTTGTCAGGCCTGTTTAGGGGCCTCGTGCTATGTAAACATTTAAGCTGTCAGGCCTATTCAAGTACCTCAAAAAGAGTGTCAATTCTCAAAACTTTCGGTATGTAAACATTTTAATGCAAATAGAAATAATATAAACATTAAAAAAGAGTGTCGATGCTCAGAACTTTTGGTATGTAAACATTTCAATAAAAAATAAAAAATAAAAAAAGAGCATCCATGCTCAAAAGTTTGGATATCTAAACATTTACAACATCGGGAACAATGAAGCTGGAAATAGGACTTCTAATCTACTCTCCAATGAGACGATGACATATACAGATTTTTTTATATATGATGCGGAAATTTATAAGGTTCAAACATTATAGATGATGCAAAAATTTATAGTCAAAGGACATATTAATATCAATTCAATGAATTACCGATTGCTATAGTCCCTCTACGCCTTCGACAGGAACTAATAATATTGTTTTAACAAAAAATATTTGCAAAATTGATGGATTTTTTCATATTTTTCACTTTCATATCTTCGATCTCCTAAGGTAGGTGCCCAGGGGTTTAGCATCCTCTGTGGAGGGTCTGATTCAAACACACCTTAAATATCATCTTTGAAAAGTTCTAGGAGGTTTTCATTGGATTTCGAATATGCTGCAATTGCAATCACCACATGTTTGGGAACCCAAGCTTGTGAGTAGTTCTTTTTGGAAGCAGTTTTGAAATGGAGACCCATGGGCTGGATGAATGAACCTCTGTTGTTTCAAGGCTCTGAAGTCTATTGGTGCCTCAAAAGAGATTGCAAATGCGCATAGAATATATATATATCTATATATATATGAGATTTTTTTTTTTTTTATAAAACCAAAAAAAATATAATGTAGGATAAAAGGTTTTAGCTCCTTGCATGGTTATATATATAAAAAGGGATAAAACCTTTTTATCCTACATTATATATTTTTGTTGGTTATATATATATATATATATATATATATAACCATGCAAGGAGCTAAAACCTTTTATTCTACATTATTTTTTTCGTTTATTATTATTATTTCTGTGTCATGTGCGAAGTTAGTATTATAGGTACTTTTTTTCCAAGTAAATTTTTTTCATATCGAGAAAATTTACATTTTGAATAATGCATGAGAAATCATGCATTTAATCTGGCTAGCCTCAATTAGCAAGCCAATCTGTCCTGAGCAAGCCAGAAAAGTGCAACATCTAAATAATATAAAATACAAATATAAGATCGCGGTGAAGAAGAGAAAGCCCAACATGGAAAAGAGAGGGACCGAAAGAACCCCACCACAAATACACTTGTGCAAAACCAAGAAGCAAACCCAAAACCTTGTCGAGAGCAAGCCACGAACAAAACCCCCAAAGAAGCTCTAGGTGCCGGACAGACCAGGTCAGAGCAACATAAATCCTCCCAGAACTTGAACCAAAAAAAAAAAAAATGACACCAGAAGCACTCCTATCTCCCACGAACATTGAATCCCAAACACAAAAGGAATGCTAAAAGGAAAGCAAAAAATGCAACGACAACCCCAACACAAGACCAAGAGAAAGAGATGGAACAAAACACTGAACTCCAACACTAGAAAAAACTGAACATGACACCAACTCCTTAGCAATAGAGGGATGAGTCTTTGAGTATACATCAAACCCTGAAAGAGTCAACAACAGAAAGAAGTAGAACCAGAGGAGGATACAAATGAATGCAAAGGATAAATTCTTCCCCAAAATAAAAACACCAGCAACAAAAACAATAGAGGCCCAGACAACCAAAGCAAACCAGAGCCACCGGGAAGAGCCGAACATAACCACAGCCCTCAGGAAAGTCCAGGTGAGGTTGAGACAAATCAACAAAGAAACGACGAGATGCACACAGGAAACAAAAAGTGGCAGGTAGGGATATCAACACCACAAAGCCCCACACTGACACACCTATCCCAAACGATTCACATCCGCAGAGCAGTATCACTGTAGACAAAACCAACATCCAAAAAACCCACATCCGACGGACTAACGGTCACCGATGAACACAACTTAATATACACAAGCCAAATTTAGTCCGCGACAAGAGACTATCGCAGTCTGTGGCCAGGGTAAACCCTAACCACATACCTCTCCCTTATGCTCCAATATTATAGGTATTTTTTTGGTTTATAATTATTTTTTTGTCATGTGCCAAGTCAACATTATGGGCGTGGTGCATATCGGCCAACTAAAATTTAGAAAATTTCCCTTCATGCAATGAACATGGTTTTTACTAAATCTTGTCCAAATGACTTTAAATTTTTAAAAGGAAGCATGTGTGATGGAATTCTAATATTTATATAATGACCTTTGGTGTAAGGTGGCAGGGTATTTTAACTTTGTAGAATTTTTTATGATGATGATGATGAAGATGATTAATGCTCCACCAACTAGTCTATTGGATCTTAAGAAGGTATGAGATTACTTCAATTTGTTTAAAATTGTATTTCTATGCTCAAAAACATTGAGAGAAGCGTTCCAATATCACCATAGTTTTGATGACTTAAGAGGTTAGGAAGATCAGTAATGTGGAAAATATTCTTAAAATGAGATCTAATATGGGAATAGGAAGGGAAATCCAAGAGGAACTGTTTTTCATCTTCTACCCACTTAGTATCGCAAAGGTGACGTATTTTCTCTCATCCCATGGTGTTTTGGGAGTTGTCCAACACCCAATTTCACTATGTAGCTCGTGAGAGTTTGTTCTTATTTTAGCAATATTTATTTTCTTCTTTTCTCTTTTCAAACCTGAGAGGTAATTTTTTTCTTCTAAATTAGGGTTGACCACCTCCTTGTAGTATCTTAATTTCCTTTTATCCACTAATTCTTTATCACCACATATTCTCCTTAAATTTAGAAGTGTTAATATTTGTAATATTATCCATATTTTGCGTGATGGCTTCTTCTTGTATTCCCCAATGATTTAGCCAATATTTGGCATCTTTATGCCATCGTCACTTGAGCCGCTGGTGGTTTTGGCTAGAATTTGAAGCAATTTTGGAGAACTTCTTGTCATCCATGCTGTTTATATTGTTTTTATACATTATGTATCTAATCATAACAATGCTCTCAATGGGGGAAATACTTTCTTCTATGAGGAGGATATGATAGGGTGTATTGCCCTTAATTTTGAGACTATAAGTTATTAAATTGTTTTGGATCTGTTCTATCTTTCTCCAAGATTATCTAGATATACTTCAACCCCAAACTTCACATCCATATAAGATAACTGGATTGACAAGAGTGTGAAAGAGAAGTTTTTTTTTAATCCCAAAGCCAAAAGTCTCTTGATTTATAATTGTTTTCGAGCCCATAATAATATTTCCACCCTCCATTTGTCCTTTTTTCAATGCTATAGTTCCAATTGAGCTTGTGGTGGATATCGATTCCAAGATACTTGTATGAAGACACTTCATCCAAGCTATTGTTGTCGTAAACAAAATTATCGTAGGTGATCCCTTTGGATTTAATTATCATAACCTTTGTTTTTTCAGTGTTCACAGTCATGCCCATGCTACAGTAGAAGTCCTTGAGAGTTATTAGTTGCTTACCTAGGTCATAGGGACTCTTTTCTATAAGAACAATATCATCAACATACAGAAGGAGGATGATGACTATACTAGCGAGATTTGGGCCAACACAACTTGCATCCTCCAAACAATCTTTTAACTTATCAATATAAATGCCAAAAATGGTAGGGGATATGGGACAACCTTGCTTGACTCCTATATTACAATTAATTTCTTTCTACCAGCTCTTAGTGTTCCTAAACTTGGCAATAACTTTCTCATATATCCTTATTGCAACAACTCTTAACTTGAAAGGGACTTTGAGATATTCTAACCTATTCCAGAGGTTAGTCCTGGGCATAGTGTCAAAAGATTTTTTAAAATCAATGAAACAACAAAGGAGATTGATTTTATCATTACGACACTCCTCTACTATGATCCTATATGTAACAAGGTGGTCCACAATGGAATGGTAGCCTGTAAACCTAGCCTGGCCTCTAACTCTTTTTCCATGGATTTCTATCCATGTGTCGATCTTCTTTTCCATAATACTTCCATATAGCTTAGCTAATATGAGGATAATCATAATGGTTCTATAGTTAGAGGGATTGATTTTATCCATGCTTTTGAAAATAATTACAATGAGGTTTTGAGTCCAAGGTTTTGGGAAGCCTTGATGGATAGCTAAATTGAAGAGCTTATGTATGTGAATGATGAGGATAGGTCCTCTAATTTTTTATATTTCAGCTTGGTAACCTTCGATTTCCTTAACTTTTCCTTCTGAGAGCCGCTTAACCCCAAACTTAACATCTTCTATAGAAAACACTTCATCCTTAGTGGAGCTGTTTGTCACGTTGTCCATTATGTTAGCGGATTCATACATATTTTTAAGGTAAAAACTTCAGTCCTTCAAGGGAATATTATTATTTTATTTAGTTTTACGAGTTATAATTTGCCTCCAATATTTATTAAGATCTATCTTAAATAGGTGCAAAATCTTCTCTTGCTTTATATGTATATAGTCTTCCACCCCTTTAATTACAATTTTGTATCTATTTATCTTATCAGATTTTAAAGATGCATTGGAAGCATACCTAATGGATTTTCTAGCAATTTTACATTCATTATCGTACCAAGGGTTAGTTGTTCTACTTTTATTTTTATGTATCACCTCAATAGAGAAATTGTTAATTGAAGTAGAGAAGGTTGATGTAAAATTTTGATAATCAACTTCAATATTGTTTTGATACGATATGAGTTTTAAAGCATTGGTTAAGTCTTTTAAGAAGATATCAACTTTTTTTTTGTCAAAAAGTAAGTGCCTTGGGCTGTCAGAGTGCTCCTCTATAGATATTTTGTGCATGGCCAAGTTAGGAGTTAGAGTTAGAGGTATATCTGTTAATTAAGGTTGGTTGTCATTGATGTCAACCCTTGAAGAAAGCCCCGTAGAACAAAGGTTTGGGTAATGGACCCAATATTGTCTGATTTAAGTATGACTCATTATTGTTTTGTCATGATTGATAAGAAGTAAATATGGATGAAATCCAAAGTGGTCCCCTTATGGTGAAAGCCCTCACGGGAAGACACTTTGTGGAGTAAGAGAACCCATGCTTAATTGTGGAATCATGAGATGAAGGAAAGTAAATTTGTCAGGGAAAATATCCTAGATGGATAGTGTTATCGGACTAATCGGTAGGTGCGGACACTAACAGATCTCCCTAGATCCACCTGGATCTAGAAAAAAATGAGACATGACATGACTCTTTCCCTAGGTTTTGACCATTGAATTAGCTAGTAGGAAGGAACAAGTAACATACCTTTGTATCGCTTCCTAGGGTCTCTGTTTCTCCCACTTCGCTCCGGTGCTCTCGTGAGGTCAAGACCAAGACAACACCAACCAACCAAAGTGAAGATAGCAAAATATATTCAACTGTCAACTTATGTGTATGATCAAGGAATTACACAATAAAGTGAGAATAGCTTTATGGGAAAGGGACATGCCACTGTATCATGTTAATTGAAAGTAGAATATTACAACCTGATCGGCTTGATGTCACAAACTTCCTTTCGGTGGCTCTTGGCTCCAACACACACACTTGCTCGATCCTTGCATGAAGAAGATCAAATCCTCTTGATAGACTTGCTAGAGTCTCCAAGCTCCTGTTCAAGCTAAGTCCTTCACACAATTCTTTCACCAATTCTCCAATGAATCTGGATTAACCTTTTCCATGAGAATTCCATCAATATATAGGAGAGAATGAGATGGTTACTTGGATAAGAATGATCCCACAATATCAGGGAATCCAGTACAAGGATAACCATTCGAATGGCAACCCATTCTTCTAGAATATTCCCTTCTAGAACCATCGATAATTCATATTTTTCCAAGATTTAGAGCAAGTTATCACCCTAGATATATAGCACAGTGTGAGAAGTTCTCACCCTAGCTTAAAGCAACATGCGAGAATGGGTCATTCTTGCACCCTGGGATACTAGCAACCTGCGAACTCTCTTCAAAAACAAGTTTTCTAGGAATAGATGAATGCCATTTTTCTCAGGAGAAAGTTCTTATGAGGATCCTAAGTACACCATCATCAATACACCATCATGATGACAAAAATTATGGGTAACAGAATGCCCCCCAAAGTATGAGGCCGAAACCAGTGACAGTCGAAAGACTTTGTAAACTGCATGTGTGTGTCAGAAACCAGGAACACCTAATCGGAAACCTGCAAACAACCAAGCATCTGCAGAATATCAAATATACCAATTCCGAGGTAGGCATTCCCATACTCATATCACAGACGAATGACATTGTAGACATAGGTCATGGCCACCAATCATACACTGTGGATCCATGCCGTCAAAATATAGCATAGCCACCAGGAATACACTGTGGATCTATGCGAGAAAATTCAAATTAAGACGACATAGCCACGAGACATACAAAGTGGATCTATGTGTCGCAAATTATACATACTCCATCACAACCTGGACAAAGAGATGATATCCAGGGTCTTCAATCTTGTCGCCCAAAAGTACGAATCTAACCATGTGATTACATGTGTTGAATTCGAACATGGCAGACACCACTTGATTACCGGTCATTGATGAAACCGTTAACAAGTGCGAGGGAAATCACCTTTAATGTCAATGACTCCCAAGGTACTCTAGTACAATCCATCGAGTGTGAATGAGTGAGTTGAAGTCGAACATTCGACGAAATATTTCGATCAGGGGTCAATGATGTAAACCCACTATCGAAAGCGAGGAAACCTGCCATTGAGGCATGCATGTTCCAAGGTACCAAAAATTTCTAAATCTTGATTCCGGATAATGAGCTGAAGTCGACGGAACACAACTCGTCACAGGAGGGCCTTAATGTATCCCCCATCAATGACACGAAATGAGTAACAGATTTTGAAAGTGAAACAGAGTATAATGTAAATTGGACTGGACACAGGGAAGGCCGACACAGAGAGAATGGACAACTGCAGATGGCCGACTCAATAGAGGTTTCAAATGGACTTCTCTTTAACATCTGAACGACACGACCAATGATTTGGCAGTATTGACTCAGAGACGACACAGGGTATGACCTTGTAGCAAATCGAATGAGAGACAAAGTGATTTCCCAAACCAACTTCAAATATAATGAATAGGGGGTGTCATGTTCAAGAGCGACACTTACTGCCAATCAATATGAAGATGAGAACATATCCCTTTCCCAAATTCCCCCCCACCATTTTTGGCGAGTACCTCTTTATTTTTACGTAAGCTTGAGGAGGATAACATATGCTTGTTGATATAAGCTTATCCTTCGGATAAGTCCTTCAGATTATGTTTAACGAACCCTAGGAAGGAGTGGTTCGGTCCCATTACGAGTCTGTCAATGTTTTTTTAATGAGTCTAGAGATAGAAAACTCGAAGGTTTTTCATGATTATAGAGTCTGGAAAAACATTTAAAAGAGAACTCTCTCAGTTCCTTTTTCGTAAAATAGTCCGATGAGACCGAAAAAGAGATAAATTATCGCCCAACAGACACTTTCTTCAAATACTTTATCGAGCGTGAAAATAGCAAGGTCGCTTGGCTATCTTTTCATGTTTAGAGAGTCTGAAAAGAGCTTAAAGAGGACTCCAGGGGGGTTCCTTTTTCGTATAACCCTGTTGAGCCTAAAAAAGTGATAAAAGTATGCTCGATCACGTTCTCATGTATTTTCGTGCGTGAGAACGGACAAAGACCAAGCTCGAGGTTTTATACAAAAACCATAAAAAACAATCAAAACATGCGATGAAAAAGAAAAACTATGTCTGCATCCCCGTATATGAACATCGAAGTCATTACGCATGCAAAAGTTACACTCAAAAGGGCATTAGGGATTAGGTTTTAATCAATAAATAATTATAAAAAATTCAATAACATGGTAAAAGTTAATATAAAGAAGTAAAATTCTTTTTACCATATCATTTTCACTTTTCCACTATTTGAGCCCCAAAACCCCTCTTTTACCCTCGAAATTTAGCGTCTGATTGTGGGAGTTACGAGCATCCATTCGACGAGCCGTCAACGACAGTGAGGTAGGCTCTTTGTCCTCTACTCTTTCATGGTTGTATTTTGCATTTTCATTGGTAAAAACTCATTTTTGAGTTGGTTTTGTGAGCCATAATTGCGCTCAACCATTCTCGCAGGTGGGCTACACGGGAGCTGTGAGAATGGGTCATTCTCGTAGGTGAGCCCACAACAGCTTGCGAGGTTCTCACACTGTGCCTAAAGGGCACCTGCGAGAACCGCAAAGCATAAATGTTTTTTGAAGTTTTTCTCAATGAAAGAAAACAAAATTATGAATAGAGTTATTAATCTTCTTTTTGTGCTTCTTATGTAGGTAATTGGCCATCAAAATGGTTTTGGAATGGCACGAAAGGGAGCATGAAGAAGATAATGCCATTGCTGGAAATCATCTGCCCACTATTTCCGCTTGGAGAAACTGTGGCCTTCTGAAGTACTTTCGTATCCCGGGCATGAGGTCCCAAGTCAGGTTATTGGAGTACCTTGTGCATATGTGGGATCCTGATCAATAAGTATTCCATGTAGGGGTCCACACACTGTCCTTAGATATTGAGGACATTTACTTCTTGACTGGACTGTCACGGCGTGGGTACCACATGAGCCTGACTGGTAGCAGAGGTGGTGAGCTGCCCATGAGTGAGTACTTCCGCTTCCACTGTGTTCCCGAGGCAGAGAGGAAGAAAGGGAAAGTAGCTATTTGGGGAGTGCGGGATTTGACCCTCTGCACTATTTTATTCACCATTGCACGTATGGCTGGGAGATACACTCCTCACATGGCGCTCCAGAGTTACTTTCAGTATGCTATAGAGTGTACTGAACCTCGGGTTTTTAGCTGGGCAGATGCAGTGCTTCGTAGCATGAAAAGACAGTTGACCAAATGCAGACGAGGCAACCTAAATAAATTCAGGTACGGGTATTTGTTAGTGTCTTTCTTTCTCGAGAGGGTTCCATTACTGAGGCTGTAGGTTGAGTGGAATTTACTGGCTCCTAGGGATCCAGGAATGCTGATATGGTGTCAGCTCATGGCCTGACATGTAGCTGGACCAATTATCAAGTATGATGATACCTTCTTCGATTGGCTGCGACCACAGATGTTGATGGTCGACGATTATGCTTATGCCGGGTTGAATTTTTGAGGAGATCCAGACTTAGTCCTGCTGGAGGATGCTTAGTGGGGGGAACTTGGTAAGAAGTACACCCATTTTTTCCTTTTTAAATGTTTTTGTGAATTTTATTATATTCAAATGTTTTTTATATGTTCGTCCAAAGACTAAATACAAAATTTGTTGTTGATGACACAGATGTGGGACCTTACCGACCTCCTGGTACTTCTCCCTTTCAACGGTGAGGAGAGGTAGCACCAATGCCATAATGGGATTCCAAGGATTATCAAGCAGTGCAACAAAACCTAGAGGGTTTGACAACAGATATTCCATACATGCCTCTTGGAGAGGTTCCACGACGTTATCATCATCACACAGTAGGAGTGTCAGAGTCCATAGGCCGACTGCTCCGTAGGGTTGCCCGGGAAGTCATGTGTTACCATGAACGTCATCCATGATGTCACTTTGTAGAAGCTATGAGCTTCAGTTTTTGACATTTTGGTCTTCGGACAAAACTTTTTTTTGTAAAAAACTCTTTTGATTGTTATATATATAGATGACTTCTACCGGTTTATCATGTGTTATGAAAATTGATGTGATTGATTTATAAATGATCCAAATGTCTGTCCAATACATAGTTAGCCAATGCATCAGTTAATGCATTTAGACATTTAGGAATATGTTGATATTCAATATAATCAAAATAATGTTCCAAGAGGCGAATTCGCAAATACACCCGTAACAAAGTAGGACTTCGAATAGTATAGACATTACTTAATTGTAGTACTACAAGTTGCGAATCGAGTCGCACAACCAAATGACATATTCTGAGCGAGATAGCATCAACCAATAATTCGATAGCAACGCTATACTCTGCAATATTGTTGGTCGCACGGCCGAGTCACACACCTCGTAAGGATACAAGTTCGTTTGTAGGGGCGTAAATTGCCCATGCAGTGGAAGCAAGGTTCTGAGTACTACAACTAGCACCATCAGCGAAGCCAATATAGGGTAGCGAAGACTCTGACATCTGAAAATCAAACACAATGTCACATAAGGGCAGAGACCAGATAACGACAAAAGCAAGATATAGTAGCACACAAGAAGTATGATACAATAAAAATACAAGTACTCGTGCACATATAATTTTATGCATAGTACTTCTTCAAGTACAACCCATTCCTGGGTTCACTCAAAGGGATACCATTGTAATCTACCAACTCATAAGCTCCTTTTTCCAACACTCGTCGAACGATATAAGGACCTCGCCACATGGCTTCGAATTTTCCAGCTCCTAGCATATCTCAATCTTGTTCATAGAGGAGAACGAGATCTCCTTCGAAAAAAACACGAGGCTTGACATGTTTGTCGTATTGGGCCTTGACACGTTTTTTCTGAGCTTCTATGACTAGGGTAGCATCGCGTTGAGTTTTGTCTAATCGCATAAGATACAATAGACATTCTTCCTCAGCAGACGTGTTTGGTAGGAGTTCAACAACTAGTTTTAAAGAGGGTATCTCGCATTCAATCGGGAGAATGGCTTCCAAACCATAGACTAACCGGAAAGGTGTAAACCCAGTAGAGGACTTGACGAATGTCTGGTAAGCCCACAATGCCAAAAACAACATTTTCTGCCAACTTGTTTTGTGAATCCCTATCATTCATTGGAGCATAGTTATGAGAACTTTGTTAATTCCCTCGACTTGACCGTTGGCTTGTGGGTAATAGGGCGTTGAGTTTTCATGGCAAAGACCCAACTTTTTAGTAAGTTCGTACATCATGAAGTTTATAAAGTGGCTACCGTGATCAGTGATGATAGCTTGGGGAACACCAAAAAGAGCTATGATGTGGTTAAAAATGAATAATGCTACGGTCTTTCCAGTGTTGTCAAATGTCGGCATCGCCTCAGCCCATTTCGTAAAGTAATCATCGACTACAATAATGTATCCATGCCCCCCGACCGAGTGAGGGTGACATGTCATGAAATTGATACCCCATTTCGCAAAGGGACCAACGGAGACCACAGGGTGAAGAGGAGCGGGATGTGACTGTATCTTGTTATTATAGGTCTGGCAAGCATGAAATTTTTGAATGACGATTATGCTGTCGTTAAATAAAGAAGGCCAAAAATACCCTGCTCATAAGATCTTCTGGGCAGTAGCATACCCATACATATGAATACCACATGCTCTAGAATGGCAGTCATTCAGAGCTTTCTCGGCTTCGTCGAACGTTAGGCAGTGTCGAAAAACAGAGTCAATCCCCCGACGATAAAGAGTATCCCTGAGGATAATATATTGACGGGCTTGATAGCGTATGCGACGTCGGTCAGTACTAGACAATGTTGGCCGAAAATTCTAGGTTTGGAGATATATAATGATATCACCATACCAAATATCATCATTGTTGATAAGGAAAAGAGATTCATCGGGTAATGAATCAGCTGCTACATTTTTCGTTTCAGAATAGGGAAAGTCGCATATCAACTCAACAAATACTAAGGACTTCTTGGACTTGGCACATTCGAATTCCAAGTCAAACTCCTGGAGTATCACAATCCATTTGGAGTATTTTTCCCCCCTAGAAATTGACATGTAAGAATGTGTTGCATAGGGTTGCAGTGAGAAATCACTGTAGTCTTGCGCGAGAGGATATAGTGCCGGAAGCGTTGGACGGATTGGACGACAACCAAGGCTAGTTTTTCGACATGTTAATACTTGATTTCGGTAGGCGTTAGACTTCGACTCAAGTTGTAGATAACATGTTCGTCGTTAGCATCATCCTCTTGGACGAGAACCATACCAATGGTGTAATCTGAGGCAACAAGGTAGAGGAAATAATCATGACCATAATCAGGGGGAAAAAGAAGCGGAGCACACGTTAGGGACAATTTCAAAGCTTCGAAAGCATTGTTGGCGATGGTATCCCAAACGAACTCTGAACTCTTTTTTAAGAGCCGCGTAAATCCACGAGTTATCTCGGCATAATTTGGGATAAAACGACAAAGAAAGTTTTCTTTCCCATGCAAACTTTGTAACTGGTGAAGTGTAGAAGGAGGAGGGAGATTACAGATCGCCTCAACCTTTAAAGGATCCACCCGGATCCCTTGACGTGAAATGATAAAACCTAGAAGTCGGCCGGATTCCACGCATAAAACACACTTATGAGGATTCAAATGTATATGGTAGAACCGACAGCGGATGAAAATGGCTTGGAGATGGATTGCGTGATCGACTCGACGCATTGAGTGAGCGGGTAAATCGTCCAGATAGGGTTGGAAAATGTGCTTGATATCATGGAAAGCATAAGACATAGCGCGTTGAAAAGTTACGCCAACGTTCTTGAAACCAAAAGGGAGTTTTCGATAGGCAAAAGTACCCCAAGGACAAATAAAAGCGGTCTTATGTTGATCATCGGGAACAATGTTGATTTGATTATACCCGGAGAAACCATCCATCAAAGAGAAGATTTCACTTCCGGCGCAATCGTCGACAATCTGATTGACGAAGGGGGTAGGAAAGTTGTCTTTGGGACAAGCTTTGTTGATATCCCTATAATCAACGCATACACGAATTGTGCCTTGTTTCTTGTCGATCGGGACAAGATTGGAAACCCAGTCTGTGAGAGCCACCAGATAAATAAAGCCGGCTTTAAGAAGTTTCTCGACTTCGAGCTTGATAGCAGCCGCTTTACAGGGGTGAACTGGACGAAGGCATTGACGGATGGGTTTAGCGTTGGGGTATGTCTTGATCTCATGTATCACAATCTCAGGGTCGATACCTGGCATTTCTTCGTAGCTCCAGGCGAAGATGTCACAAAACTCTTTGAAAATGGATGTGTAGGTGACGATTTCTTCAGAAGAACACGAAGCTCCGATATGGACATTTTCGACAATCCCTGGTTTGACGGATATGTCAAGGGGAATAGTGGGAGAGATATTGCTTAAGTTCCCTTCAGAAAACACATCGTGTGTGGACGTGGGAACGGTTGATATGACGACAACGGTCGAGATCCATTGATAGTTCTCAAGGGTATGTTGCTCCAGAAAGAGCATGGAACGATGATGTCCATCGTCCCAAGGGGTGTCTTCCAGGACAAACATGATCATCTCGTCTGTTGGAAAAATGACACGGAAAGGATTGGGAGACAACTCACTAAGAAAGGGGGTAGAAGGTGTTGCCGATTGAATGGCCTGATAGGCAGATTCGACCGGACTTAACGACATTTCGTCGCCGTAACGAAGATGATCTCCATGATATGGTACTATCTATGGGTCATGAGACGCTGGAAGTTCGTGAGTTGAGGTGGAGATCATGTTGATTGAAGCAATGGACGAGCATGGAACATCGGGTGGTGGAATGGGAAAAGTACCCATTAACGAAGAGTGTTTTAGAAGGCCTACACCGATGTTCTCATATCCCGGTGGGGTTTTAGCGATGAACGGTACGTTGCCAGTACTAGTATCGGAATTAAAGAAGGCTAGTTGGTCGACGGTGATGACCTTTCCGTGATGTGGGAAACGTACCACACGAAAAAGGGCCGACACAACTACGCGCATGGAATCAATCCAGCTGTGGCCAAACAGAAGATTATAATCAAGGGGAGCGTCAAAGACTTCCACTTCGATTTGGACCATTTTGCCTTCTAACGTGATAGGCAATGAAGGAAGGACACCGTAGGGATTAAAACTAGACCCGTTGAAGGCTTTAAGAGTGTTCTGGGATTCATTCAAAGAAGGAGAGCCAATGGCTTTCTAGCAAGCAAGAGACATGACACATGTCGAGGTACCCTCATCGATAACGGTTCGACAAATGTTTTTGTAAGAGACAATCACTTGGATCTAGAACGCGAGTTGAGGGGGTAACCTTGGAATGTGATCTTCCAAGTCAAAGATTATTAAATTTGAATCCGTAGGGTCGATTCCACCGATAGCTTTCAACATTGCCTTCTGTTGTGTAGGACAACTTTGAAGGACTTCAAGGGTTGACATCGCAGAAGGTGCTTGGGCCAGATCTTCAACAATGCTGTAGTTCTGGGTAGCACGAGCATGAGGATTGAAAGCCGATTTCTGAATGACGCCCTTTGGGGGGGTTCGAAGAACTGTGTCGAGGCTCGGTCGTTCGAGATGAAGAGGACCGTTGGTAGGTGGAGTCGCGGGAGAGGGTTGTACCAAGGAAGGAGGTAGATCGTCAACCTTCTCTTTAGAGGGAGAATAATCTTTGGCTCGAGTAGTGAGTGCAACGCCACTCTTCTTTGAATTGCTAGTACACATCAATACATAGGATGTAGTAGAAGATGAGGGTTGTTCATGAATGACCAACTGAGACTGTTGTTGAGATGGGAAGAGTTGGGACAAAATGACCGAAGCAGGGGGTTTTGGAGCTCCTTGAAGGAACTTAGTGACCTCGACGCGTCGTGGACAATCCTTCGTGTAGTGATCATCACCACAGATAAGACAAGGGTATCGAGGTTTGCGCTTATCCCGATCGTCAACAGGGGTATTTTTGGTTGGCTCTGCTTGAGAAGTATTTTTGTCCTCCTTATTCTTACCCCTTCCCTTTTTAGATTTGTTTTTACCGATTGGGGTAGATTGAACTGCATTTACCTCAGAAGTCTTTCCGGTGGGAGGGGAAGGAGATGAAGCATTTTGAACATTAGAAGAAGCAGGTTTGGGGTTTTTGCTTGAGGCGAAATGTGGTTGGGCCTGGAAAGTGCCAATCACACCGTCAGCTGCATGCGAAGCAACCAGAGTAGTTGAAGTGGTGGAAGTGGAAGGACGAGGTAAGTCAGGTAGTAAATCATAAAGGGTTCACGTTTGTGAATAAACGAGGTCAAGGTATTGAGCTCGACTTATGGCCTGCTCTTCCATGACTACTCCACCCATGGCAATGTCACGACCGATGTCATTCACAAATGAATTTGTGAACCATTCTACCAGCAACTGATCGGGGAGATCGAGTTTAATGAGACGTCATCACCGTCGCCACTCATGAATGTGATCGGATATATGAGTGGCTTTGTTTTGTTTGAAAGAAGTCAAAATATCGATCCCCGTGTCATAACAAATCGGTAACTGGTAGTGTGTGAGGAAAACCATAGCTAGGGTGTTGAAGTCAGAGAAGAAACCTCGTGGCAATTCTATATACCACTTCACAGCAGAACCTGTGAGGGTTCGTTGAAAAAGATGTAAACGAATAGAGTCATCCATCAACGAATTGGATGAACACCATAGGTGAAAAGTCATAACGTGATTGTTTGGGTCCTCTCCCGGTTTTCCGTCGAATTTAGGAATGTTCGATGGTAGCTTGGCTGGTATAGAAGGCCATTGAGGAGAGTGACGAATTGGATCATTTAAAATCCTTGACAAATCCAGAAGATCCAAAGTGGCTATGAAGGGTAACTTTCAATTCACCTGTGGGTACTGGTGGCTTTGGGGAGGAAGCCCCGTCAGCAAACTAGTAGGACCATAAGCAGTCTGCATATAATGTGAAGATCTAGGCAGATTCGGTGATGGTTGGAGAGGATAGTAGCTCATAGGATTGTATCCTGGAACATGGACTTGAGTTTGAACATTCGTCCCCCAAATGGGATTGAATGTACCTGGATATGGTTGGCCCATAACATGGGGTATCACAGATGCAACTGGAAACTGCTACCCCCCAGTCGATTGTGGAGGATGTTGTATCAACTGATTCCAATACTGGGCCAAGGAAGGAGGTATGTGTTATCCACAAGGTGGGGTCAGTCCTCCTATCGAAGGTGGTGTTCCAATTGGGGGAAGTGTTCCAATTGGGGATGGTGTTCCAATTGGGATTTGTGTTCCAATAGGAATTTGTCCGTTGAGAGGGGGTTGAGTCATGCCACCTTGGTGAAAGTGTCCATCGACGGGAATCTGGTAATTTGGTGTGAATGATGGAATAGTGCCACTAGGATTAAGACTGCCAGTAGAAGACGAGGAGGGTCCTCCAAAAGGAAATTGAGGGAGTGTTGGAATAAAACTAGGAAGAGAGTGCCCAGAAGAAGAAGGACCACCAGGAGATCCAGACGGGGTTTGCGTAGGAGTGGGAATAGAATCATTCAACGCATGGTATCCAGGTGGTAGTGTCGGAGTGACATTGGGCGTACATGGTGTGCTGATGGGAGCGAGACTAACCGCAGTAAACCCGGTTGGAACACTCATAGTATCTGTGTGATGGGCCATTTCGATAGGGATGATAAAGTGATAGGCGGTAGTAAACGGTACTGTCTATGGACTAGATATTTTCGAAATCACAGGTGAGCTTGGACCAAAAAGTTCCTGTCGAAAAATGCCCATAGACCAAAAAATATCTTGGCCTTATATGCATGGAAAGGGTCCAATTGGTGATCCAGAAGATGTAACAACTAAGTCTCTAGAAGAATTCAGTCGCATAAATGTTCTCTCAGAATCAGGGTGAAGTCGAAAGTCCTCTCGAGTATTTGTAATTCGGAAATGTTCTAGAGAGTCAGTTCGTTCCACTTGTGGCGTGGTGACGACTGGGACTTCACTTTGCTGAGGAGAGCCCTCAGGTGAACTTGTAGGCAAGGGTTGAGAACCTTCCATATGCTTTGGAGATAAACCCTGCATTCTACGTGAATGACGTGGAGGAGCTATTGTAAACGAGTGACAAACTTCATGAAGAAAATCGTATGGTCAGCTTTGGTAAACAAACAACACGCACTAGTAAAAAAAATCTAGGAAGCAACACCAAGAAAAAAAGACCTTCTAATTCCGAAGTCACTAGTTGGTGATGAAATCCAACGTCGCAACAACGAGACGAGAAGGGGTTGGGCTAGGGTGGAAAAGTTACGCTGACGACCTGCTTAACAGACTTACACCCTGGTGCAATCTCCCACACATAATCGTGGGTATACCCTCCAAGGAGCCCGAGTGAGTTTGGCCAACGTCGATTCCAGGTACCGTGAAGACTTTCCCCTTCACAGTCACCTCGTGTAAGAACCTAGAAAGATATGCCACTAAGGTTACCACCGACAACAATAAATCCTGGGGGGACAGTCGACAATCCGATCCACACACAAGGGCAGGGTATCTAGCCTGAAATCAACTCAAAAGGCTTCCACTCATCATTGTGGGTATACCTCCAAGTGATCCCCGTAATACGTGAAATATCTACACCGATATCAACAAAGCAGGGTGAGTAACTCTGCCAATATCAATGTGACCTCATGTTTGACCCTTGTGTGAGAAGGGCTTCCCAGGACAAGATGTAGCAAATGGAATTTAACACTCCTTAACACAAGATGCTATTGTGTGTTTTTTGCTTTGGAGAGTGTATCTCTCTTCCTACTCCAAAGTGCTAGCCTAGCTAAATGTTGGTGTAATAGAGCCCTAGAAAAGAGTTACTCGTTAAATTTTACAATTACGCAGTGTTATTAAGAGCTGTTGTTACTCAAAGGAAACATAGATGAAACTGATGTTGTATGAGACTCTGACCCAATGATGCATGGATGAGAATGAAATATATCAATTTTCGTTCAATGAATCCTACGTACGGGAGGGAAAGATAAGTTTTCCGGATCAAACTTTGAACTACAAGACATAATTTCCTTTAAAATGCAATTGGAACAAATCACGCATCAATAACAATTCTCTATTGTTTCTTTTTCAATAATTTCAACAATTGATTTTCAATACTTTCGAAGATGAAAATGATTTTGAAATAAAAACGTTGTTCACTTTTCAAAAAGGACCCACACCATAATGGTGAGAGTTCAGAAAACCAAAAACTAATGAACAAGCAATAGATAAAAACCCAAACCAATCTTTCAATGGAAACAAAAATAACAAGCAAACCAAACTAGTCTTTTCAATTGCATAAGAAAAGTGATCTTTCAAAGAATAAGCAAATGATAAAGACAAAGAAGCTCAAATTTCAACCGATCACCGGTCCTTAGCCAAACAAGCACACTCAGATTCCGAAATCAGAGAGTATATCTTTGCTGAGAAAAGTCAAGAAATGAAATTCAAGAAAAGAAAGTGACAGGAAGAGCCTTTAAATCCTAAGACTATTCATGCACAACAACGAAGACAAGAAAAACATCAATCAATGGTCCAAGAAACTCTTTTGAGGCACCTACATTGATCTGGGCAATTGAAGATGCAAAAAATCAAATCCAAAATTTTGAAAAAGAGGGTTCGCACGCTGAGAGTATTACACAGTGCGAGGATAGGTGATTCTCGCAGGTGAGCTTTGAGCAGAGTACGAGAACCTCGCACTGAACCTAAAAGCAGAGTGCGAACTCAGTATATTCTCGCAAGCCACTGTGGAGTGCAGTGCGAGAATGTCTGAAACTAATCAAATTTTTGGAAAAAGACACAAAATTTGAAGAGGCCTTTGGACCCAGAGGGTCTATCAGGGTATCCTGAAGACTCAGAGATTGATATGAATGAAGAAAGGTAAGGCAAGAGAAAATAGCCAAGGAAAAACACCAAAAACCACAAAGAAAATGGGTTATTCCCCAGTGGAGTTGCCAATTTTGTTATCGAACTAATCAGTAGGTGCAGACACTAACAGATCTCCCTAGATCCACCTGGATCTAGAACAAAACGGGACATGACATGACTCTTTCCCTAAGTTTTGACCATTGAATTAGCTAGTAGGAAGGAACAAGTGACATACCTTTGTATCGCTTCCTAGGGTCTCTTTTTCTCCCGCTTCGCTCCGGTGCTCTCGTGAGGTCAAGACCAAGACAACACCAACCAACCAAAGTGAAGATAGCAAAATATATTCAACTGTCAACTTATGTGTATGATCAAAGAATTACACAATAAAGTGAGAATAGCTTTATGGGAAAGGGAGATGCCACTGTATCATGTTAATTGAAAATAGAATATTACAACCTGATTGCCTTGATGTTGCAAACTTCCTTTCGGTGGCTCTTGGCTCCAACACACACACTTGCTTGATCCTTGCATGAAGAAGATCAAATCCTCTTGATAGACTTGCTAGAGTCTCCAAGCTCATGTTCAAGCTAAGTCCTTTACATAATTCTTTCACCAATTCTCCAATGAATCTTGCTTAACCTTTTCCATGAGAATTCCATCAATATATAGGAGAGAATGAGATGGTTACTTGGATAAGAATGATCCCACGATATCAGGGAATCCAGTACAAGGATAACCATTCGAATGCCAACCCATTCTTCTAGAAGATTCCCTTCTAGAACCATCGAGAATTCATCTTTTTCCAAGATTTAGAGCAAGTTTGTACACTATCTATATAGCACAGTGTGAGAAGTTCGCACCCTAGCTTAAAGCAGCCTGCGAGAATGGGTCATTCTTGCACCCTGGGATACTAGCAACCTACGAACTCTCTTCAAAAGTAAGTTTTCGAGAAGAGATGAATGCCATTTTTCTCAGGAGAAAGTTCTTATGAGGAGCCTGAGTACACCATCATCAATACACCATCATGATGACCAAAATCATGGGTAACAGATAGTGCTTGTCATGTCATTTCCGGTGGTATGTGGAACATCTCATAATTCCTCATGGTTAGAGAGTTATGGCCATGAGAAGTTGGAGACCCTAGATTTGGGTAATGGACCCAAGTTTGTTTGATGGGTAACGGTATGAGTTATGATATGTTTTTAGATAATACTATTCTATATGGATATTACATGTCATGCCATTTCTTGTGGTATGTAGAACGTCACATAACTCCTCACGGTTTGAGAGTTATGGCCTTACGAAGTTGGAGGACCCTCATATGTCATCTAGAAGCCCCAAAAGGTC
>ML778882.1:866110-886063 GCA_009831015.1 Picea engelmannii
GTAAGATGAGAAAATCAAGAAGGAATGTTTAAATGATAAAATATTGGAGAAATTTCTATTTATGGAAAGTGGTTAACCCTAAAATAAGGAAAATAGGTTAAGTGACCTAGAAATGGGTTAAGTGACCTAAAAATGGGTTAAGTAACCGATGAAAGTATAAATAAGATAGAAATGGCCTCTTGGAGATCATCCTTTTTGTGGATCAATGGAGAGCTTCTTGTGAGAATATATTTTGGAGTATTGATGGAGAGATTCTTGAGCATTTTTGGTGTGGAACACTTGCGATTGAAGATCTATAGGTGACTGAGGTAACCAAGGATATCTAAGCTGAATTTCATAAGGAAGGTGAAGAAAAGAGGGTCGGAATTGAAGGGAGGATAAATTATTTTGATGATGCTTTCTAAGGTATGTTATTTACAGGTCATCTCACTATTTTCGCTATAACTTAATCCACAAAGCGTCTTCACATGAGGTATTTCACCATAAGGGGGCCACTTTGGAGTTCATCCATTTGTGCACCTTATCAATCATGATAAGACAATAATGAGTCATCTATACATTTTTCCAACAATGCATCATATACCAATGAAACCACACCGAACCATCTTCATCATGTATCAAATGACAACTCATTGATCCATCTTCATCATATCAATGACAACTCATTGATCCATCTTCATCTATGCATTCTCATCAAGGACAATACATATTATATTACATCAATGATCAATAAATCAATCCTTTGACATCAATCAATCACTTTAAATCAATCAATGACATCAATCAATCAAACCATTGACATCAATGACAACATGATCCAACATTATTTACTCTGAAACTATTGGATGATAATGCTACATTGATATAACGCTTGCATTTTGTGGTTAAAAAAATTTATTTCTCTATTACTAATTCACCCCCCTCTCAATAATACAACACCTCATGTGTGTCATGCACCATATCATATGATGTGAGTGAGCTGAGCATAAAGTGGGAGGTATCTGTAGGAAACTTCCTATGGAGAATATTGAATTTAATCATTGCGACTACTGTCTGTGATGTGGATCATGGGAGAAAAAATATCCTTTAGTTACCCCTATATGTGAGGGGGTAAAAATGTGTGAGGTACAAGGAAGTTGTAAATGTGGCAAACATCTTAAGCCTCTCCCAAGGAATATACATCAACATATATGTAATTATAAAGATAAAATAGTCGATGAAGAAGACATGGTGTGCCAAACATAACATATGGAAACACATCTTCTTATGAGAAGATTCATTCAATTTCAACACAAGAATTGGAATTTAAAGGTGATGTTGCAAGTATAAATGACAACCCAAATGCGATTATTAGTGAAGATTCTCTGGAATTACTAAGGAACATTTTAACCTTTCTAATTTAAGTTAACCTACCTTAGTGGTTGGATGGGGCCATGGAAAATATGGGTGGCAAATTCTCTTCAACACACAAGACCAAAGCATGATTTCACCTCCCTTTCTTTAGGGAGTGGAGCCTCAAATAATAGCTCATTACTCTATAGAGGTTAGTGATGTAGAAGAACAATTTAATGGAGCAAATCTTGAAGACAATACTTAAGGATGTAAAGAGACTCAAGATGATTAATAACTTCCTTACAAGAGGCTAAAAAACAACAAGGTTAAGTTAAAGGACTCACTTAATTCATGTGGTTATCAAGGGAGATAATAAATGAAAAATGTGCTATTGATTCAAAAGACTCTCTCAGGATAAGTAGGCGTTCCTAGATTTTGAATTTTGATGATACATGGAGTTATTTGCAAATTCTAAAAGGAAGAGCGATAATAATTAAAATATAGGAAAAAAATATCTAAGAAAAATATTGGATGAGATCTAAAATCAAATTGGAGAGTGTGCAAATCAAAGACATATAATTTCTACAATGGACTCATTTAATGAAAAGTGAAGGCTTTTTCAGTTTTTTTTTTTATAAGTGTTCAAGTACCTAAGTATGCTCAACTAGGATCACTTCTTTATCTACCTACTGATTCATGCACATCCCCCCCTTGGTTTTCAACACCTCATTTGCTTCATACAAGTACTTTTATCCCATGTGGTTCCTTTTCAGTGACATTGTGGATGAAAACATCAACATGACAACCAAATCTAGAACATGTCTTAATACAAGACATGATTTCTTATATGCTTAGTAGACCTATTGTTCCTAAATAAATTGTGTTGTTTGCATTCAATCTATTTCCAATAATAAGGGGATTTTTTTTTATAGATGATTATGAAGAGCATATTTTTTATGATGAGACATTGTCCCTCGAACAAAATCCATCACACGAGGAGATTCAATGAGTTCCGATGCAAGAAGTGGAGTTAAGAGGTGATGTTGTAGGTACTAATGAAAAAACAAATATGAACGATAGTGAATATGTAATGGAATTTCAAAAATACAACAAATTGAACTTGACAAGTGAAGCTAACCTACCTTAATGGTTGGATGAGTCCATGGAAAATATGGGTGGTGAATTCTCTATGTAGTTTTTGGGGACGAAGAGGAACAAAATGGATCAGATCTTGAAGATGATTCCTTTAGTACATGAAGAGACTTAAGAGGAGTTATAAGTACCTCAAGAGAATCAAAACCAACAAGGTTATGGTAAAGTATGCTCTTAATTCATGTGGATAGCAAGGGAGAGAGTAAATGAAAAATGTGTTACTAATTCAAATGTTAGCTTGAGTAGGAATTCATAGTTTTTTAAATTGCTAGATACATGGAACTATAGGGTGAGGCTAAAAGAAAGGATGATAAATAATTATAAAACAAAGGAACAAATGCATAGAAAAATAAAAAAGGCTCATTGAATAACAATTAAAGAGAAACGATTACAAGAGAGAGGAATATGTGGCCAAAAGAGTAGAAGAAAAACAAATTGAGAAGCAACAAAAATAACAAAGGGAAGATGTTGCAAATAAATAATGTAACAAAACTGAAAACCAACCTTTGCACATACCTCAAGCACAATATGTCTCAATTAAAATTGTTCATGTGAATGATTTAGTGAGTATCATGCCACAATATATGTTATATCTATCATATGCAAACCATATCTGAAGTTGAGGGATTAAACTCCAAGACATCAACTTCAAAGAGAGTTTAGATGCCTAAAATGCAAGTCGTTAAGTCAAATTGGTGCATCATTCAAGTACTTACGGCATAATTTATTCTTATTAGAGCATATAAACCAAGAAAAATCCTCAACAATAGCATGTAACCTTTGCAAATGGATTCATACATTTCCAGGCATGATCTTGAGCAACCAAATAAGTTTTAAAAAAAAATCAGTTTCTTTTTAACTTAGGGTTAGATCAAAATATGAACATACGAAACAAAATTAGAACCCATATTATGCTAAATTCAAATGATAAATCTTGAGAATTCAATTATCATGACAATATCTAAAAAATATATAACAATGAAAACACTTAGATCTAACAATATAGATTAATAGATCAAATAAATTTAAACCCTAGATTGTAAAAATAAGAAAAGAAAAGGAGAAAGGGAAATGGTTATTTCTGGATTTTTGGTTGAATATATGGATAGACAAGTGCCTAACAAGGGACATGGGGTCACTACAAAATTCTAGGTGAATTCTTGGTTAAATATTATACAATGTTGAGGGCACCTAAGAGGATTGCCTCTCAAGCGTTGGCAAGGGATAAGTAAGCTTCTTCAAGAGTGGATGGGGGGAATTGGTTCTCTAGGAATACTTTCCAAGTACTATCAAGGTGATATTAAATCTTGGCCAATGCAAGAGGGAAGGGCCCTAGGAAGTCCTAACTCAATGCAAAGGGAACAAAACATTGATGGTCATAGGTAACAAGGCAAGAAAATAATAACTTTATTTTCCTCCCAAGTGGAGCAAGGTTCCCTTCTTTGGCCTTGTAGTAGCTTTGTCCTTGAATAAACCTAGAAAAATATTCTAACTATCCATTGAAAAATATCCTAGAACAGTCACTTATAAAAATATAGGTGCACAAGAACTTTGAAGGAAAATTTTCTCAATAATATCCAACAAATGAAAATGAGAGAGTCATCCTTCTTTTATAGCTAAGGATCCTTCTCAATACAAGGTTCTAATACAATGTGCAAGTTTAAAACCACGAGCCAAATACAAGTACATGGATCCCAAGGCAACATCATGGATCCAAATACAGTGTCACAAATCTCAGTGCATGGTACACAGATCCTAATGAAAGGTACTCACTTGGAGTGGTGGGTCCAAATTCTTTGCAATCTATTATGTGATGCACACTTATTGATTTCTCTTAATGCAACATAACAATCCATATTTTTTTTAATATTTGCCTAATTTTTACTAAAGGGGAACAACATTAACCCTTATACATGTGACAAGTCCTAGTACAATGAGTATTTCCTAAGTCCCTAGGAAAAAAGGTAGGTGATGTGATGAATAATTATGGAAAGGGGAAGGAAAAAAGTGCATGTGATGATCCTCAAAGTCATTTAATACACTGCATAGGCCTTGTGATTTTTTTTAGCTAGCTTTCAAGAGCTAAGATTTTATATAGGATCCTTTAAGAGGGATATTTAGCATTGAGTTACTATTGAGATCATTTCCCGCTTCCAAAATTTACCTCCCCTTTTCTATTTTCCCAAATTCTTTTCTCCCTTCCTTTTCCCTCTTCTATACTTACCCGTTTTTCCCTTCTACTTTCCCTTTGTCGTTCTATACTTAGTTGTTTTTTTCAGAACGATGGGTTCCTGGGATGACGGACTTGCGGATCATCATCTCCATCCATACCCTCACATCAAGAGTCCCACTCTCCCATAGGGAGCCTTACTAGTGTTTCCAGGAGACAAAATAATGGACCCAAAAAGACACATGGATCAATTTTTATCTATGTGTGAATTGCATCTAATAAAATATGAGGACATAATGGTGACATTGTTTTTGAAAACATTGGTAGGCCTAACTCATGAATGGTATATGTCCCTTCCATCCTAGTCAATTGCATATTTTGATGATATAGAAACTATGTTTATGACCATGTACATGCCTCCAGTCACATACCACACATTATTAACTCAATTCACCCAAATCCACTTAAACATAGGTGAAAGAATAAAATATTTCAATTTGCGGTTTACAAGGTGCTAAATCAAATTCCTAAATATCATAGACCAAACGATCCAATTATACTTGGTTGTTATAAGAATGCTATGGCAACAATTGTAAAATATGCTATCAGGGCTGATCAAATAAACAATTTGGATGGAGTTATGAATAGGGTGACTGAGAAGTAATAATTATGATAGAAACAAATGTTGATCTCGATATTATCCTTGGAAAATTCCAAAGAGAAATGACTAATATTACTATAACAAATCAGGGAGCTTCAAGCTCAAAGAATGTTTAAAAAGGAGGAATTGACAGAATGTTACAATTTGTTATCCTAGATGTAAGAAACAATCCAATCAAAGTTCAGGAAACCAAACAAAAAATTGAGATTGCTCAGATGAATAAGATAATTCGACAAATGAAAAACAAACTAACAAAGTTAAGAAGAGCTGCAAACCTTTTTACTCCAAAATACCAAGACATTAGAGTTCCTATACAAGAACAAAGAATGAATCCTACTCGGGATAAGAGAGAAAGAAATGGTAGGAGGAATGGAGAACATATACCAAAATCACCCCGGGCCCCAAACCCAAATGCTCTTGAGTTAGATGAAATTGTTGTTGAAGAAAATTTTGAAGACCTTGACCTAGAATCAAGCACTATGCAAAACGATGGTCTAGAATTGGTACAGACTGGTGAATTGGAACCATTTTATATTTTCAATGAACAAAATGAAAATGATATTTTGCAAGAGAATGTCTTCCAAACACAGGCACAAATAAACAAAGTCAAAGCAAAAGAAGTTCCAGAAAAAGAAAAGACTAAGTTGAGTCAAGTAGAAACAACGAAGCAACAACTTGTTTCTTAAAAGACAAAGGCGATACAACAAATGACATATAACATAACGAATGATATTTCAAAACTCAAAATTACTTTACCCTCTATGGAATTCATTAAGATTCCACAAAAAAGAGAAAACTTGTTGAAAATACTAGATGATACATATACAAGAATGGAAGTTGCAATTATAAACTCAAAGCAAGAACAAAACTATTCTTCAACTAAACCTAAACCAAAACTTCCACCATTTTACATCACCATAGAGAATCATGAAGTCGTTCGGCACAATTATTTAATTGATAGTGGGGCTACTAATAAAATTATTCCTTTATCGGGGATGCAAGCACTCAAAATGGAATGTACCATACTTTATGAAACTAGAGAAATAATTTATGCTATTGACTTGAGAAAAGTCTCGGCTTATGGAGAAATTATATATTTTTGTGCCTGAATAAGTGTGGCTCCCCATATCACCATTGTATTCACTATTGTAGTAGTAGACATGCCTCCATCGTATGGAGTTGTCTTAGGAAGGTATTGGTCCTTGATGATTCCGGTTATATCATGAATGATGGAAGTTGTATGATGCTCCTGAATAAATATGGAACAATGGTAAGGGTCCCTAGAGAAATAAGAAAACCTTTTTCATTAAGAAAAAAAAAAAGGAGAATGAATTGATGAGAAATTATCTTGATGTTGGAATGGGAAACTATGTTTTTGATTCAGATCATATTTTCACTCAAGAGAATATAAAAGAACAATACTCTTTCCAAGGGCACTGTAAATTTTCTTTTGATGGTGCATGTTCTAAGTCACGAAATGGAGCTGGAATTATTTTCAAAATCCCTCAAGATGTTATACATCCTCATGCCATAATACTTGAATTTACATGCACTAATAATGAAGCTAAATATGAGGCGTTAATTGAAGGGATGACCATTTCCATTCAAATGAAGGTTGAACACTTAGTAGTCACTGGTGATTCTGAATTGATTATAAATCATGTCAAAATAAAATATAAAGTGAGAAGGGAGAAATTGAAATGTTACGCCAAAAGAGTAACAAAAATCATGAACTCTTTCAAATCTTTCAACCTATCATTTATCCTCAGAGAAAAGAATAAAAAATATGATGCATTAGCAGTCATTGCATCCTTGTTTAAAATTGAAGATTTTCAACAAGAAGGCACTTATCACGTGAAGACTATTTTTTGACTATCAGTCCCAGATAATCAAGAACACTTACAAGTTTTTGAAAATGATGAACATGTGGTAATTTTTTTTATAGATGATGACACCATAATTGAAGAATATCAAGAAGAAAGTAAGAATTTTCAAGAAGAAATTCATGAAGAAAGTGGAAAACCTTCTCCAAATAAATATGTCAGATTGGAATCCCTCTTTATGAGAGATGACCAAACCAAAATTTCAAAACCTCTCTAAGAACCTTCTATTAGAAAATTTCAAGAAACATATAAGATAAACATTGTCACTCCTGAATCACCAAAATATATAAACATGGGTATCAATTGTACTAAAGAAGAAAGGGACAAGTATACTCAACTTTTCAAAGAATTTCAATATGTGTTTGCATGGATTTACAATGACTTAAAGGAATATGATAAATCGATATTCCAACACATTATACCTCTTAAATAAGGGGAAAATCCTTTTAAACGAAATTTGAGAATAACAAACCCCAAGATAAAGGCTGTGGTAAAATTAGAAATTGAGAAATTAGAAAAGGCAAGCATAATTTCTCCCATTAGACATTCAGATTGGATTTTAAATCTAGTAGTGGTTAGGAAGAAAACTAGTGAGATATTCTTATGTGTTTACTTTAGAGATATTAATAAAGTCAGTATAAAGGATGGTTACCCACTACCAAATATGGAAATGATTCTTCAGCAAGTCACAGGGTCCGCATTAATGTCAATGCTAGATGGGTTTTCAAGATACAACCAAGTTTTTGTAGCATAGGAGGATAGGCCAAAAAAACATTTGTAACACCTTTGGGAACATATTCTTATATCATAATGCCATTCTGATTAAAAAATGAAGGTGCTACTTTCTAGAGAGACATGGATCATGCTTTTAAATATTTTATAGGAAAATTCATGGTTGATTATCAAGATGATTTAATTGTCTACTCAAAATCAAGGGAGATATACCTCATACATCTTATACATATATTCGAGAAGTGTAGAATATACAGAATGTCATTGAATCCAAAGAAATATTTATTTATTGTAATAGATGGAAAGTTTTTAGGCCATGTTGTGAGCAAGGAAGGGGTATATATTGATCTCGAAATATTCAAAGCAATAAATGATCTGAATCCCCTAACCTAATAAAAAGGAGTTCAATCCTTCTTTTGGAAGATCAATTTTGTAAGAATATTTGTTCCTGATTATGCTTCCATTGTTAAACCCATCAAGAAAATATTACAGAAATACCAAGAATTTGAGTGGACACCATAAATTCAAAAAGCATTCAAAAAAATTAAACTTGCCATTACCACCGCCCCAGTCCTTGTAAGCCTTGATTTTGATAAAGAATTAATATTGTATTCATTTTCCTCAGATGAAACCATTTCTTCGATTCTTACCTAGAAAAAATAGAAATAAGAAGAGTTGTTGATTGATTTTACGAGTAAAACATTACATGATTATGAATTGAGTTATTCACCTGTTGAAAAACAAGCCCTTTCACTTGTAAAGGTAATTTCCCATTTCAGAACATACATTCTTTCAAATCATGTTATTGCTTATGCTCCACATTATCTAGTTAAGAGGATTTTGAACCAAGAACTCAAAGAAGGAAGATGGGATAATTGGTTGGCCAAGCTTCAAGAATACGATGTAGAAATTAAACCATTAAAGGTTGTCAGAGGAAAAGGTTTATGCAAATTCATGACATGAATGAAAGTTGTAAATACTTCTTCTGTTGATGGATTTAATATTGTAATTAAAGAAGTTTTTTTGGAGAACTTTGAATGGTATAAGAATATTATCTTTTATTTTAAATCATGACAATTTCCTCCAAAAATCTCTTCAAAGGAAAGAGAACGTTGAAAATGAAAACAAACAATTATGTTCCAGTGTCTGAAATATTGTTCAGGCAAAATTTTTGATGGTATACTATTAATATGTTTGGATCACATCAGAGCTATCAAAGTAATACAAGAGTCCCATAAGGGAATCTGTGGGGGACATTTTTCACCAATAGTAACGACTCATAAAATCATCCGAGCTAGTTTTTATTGGCCAACTATATTTAAAGACCCGTATGAATTTATTTGAAAATACATTATGTAGTTAATATTAGGATTTCTTATGTAGTTAATATTAAGATTTTTTTTCACCAGTCTAGTATAATTATGTAGTTAATATTAGGATTTCTTTTACACTTTTCTTAGCTTACTTTTATTTTTACTATTACATCGAAAAATTTCCAAGAACTTAGTCCTTTTCCAAAAATGCGGATGCAAAGCTGCATAACAATTCTTAAACTTTTATTTTTTAATTACCTAGGTCCGTAACCCCAGACTTACCTAAACAATAATTTATTTCCTCTTCCATTTTCTTTTGGTTCTTAGTCAACTTCAAGCAATGTGGATGTGGAGCTACTTACCATCGCTTAAATCTTTCTTAGTTCTCCACCTCCACAAGTCCGTAGGTCTCCATTCACTTTCCACTTTTCACTTCTTTTCACACTTAGCCATATTTCTCATTACAAAGAATATTTCCTTACTCCCCATCACTTTTCCATTGATATTAGGTCTACATGTCTGCAAGTCCAAATTTCTCCCAACACTTAACCATATTAGCAATTTCAATGTGGGCATTGTCACCCTTTCCCAAATATTGTTTCACAAGAATTTATGTCTGCAACTCTGTGTTATACTCTTATCATTTCCCATACATCCTTTTACACCTCCATACTTAATACTTTATGTCCATCATACCATCACATGACCATTTCCCATCAAATTAATTACCCCTTCCACATCATCTGTCACTTGTAAAAGAATAATGTCATTATTAATGCACAATGCATCGATTAAGGGTCATGATAAACCCAAGTCCCATGAAAAATGATGAAATTTAAAGCATTATCTATGGTTGATTGAGTTACCAAGGAAGTACGTAGTGGAATTTAAATAAAATTAAAATACCAACCTGTAAGTATCGACAGTAGTGCCACCTTTGTAAAAAGCAGAAAATATGTCAAGTAAGAAGAAGAACATATTTTTTGGAGATAAATTGAACACATTGGGTCGTGAAGATCAACAATTCTAGTGGTCCAAGGCATACAAGTACTACAAGGTTATTCCTCCAACTGAGAAGAAGATGAACCTAATATAGACCTTAGGAATAACATTGGTAGGATATGTTCCAGAAGCAACTAATATGAAAGATATTGTTCAATGGTGTGTAGATAAATTTGTTTTTGAACGAATAATAATTCAAATGCAAGGTAATTAACCCATTTCTGTGGCTCTTCAACATTTTCTCAAATGTTATGACTCCCTACACCAACTATGTGATTCAAAAGCGAGGAAATTGATGATTTTTTGAAGCAACATAAGGGAGGGAATAGACTGTTGAGAAACTATTTGGAAGATCCAACCTGTAACCCCGGTACTTGCAGAATCGAGGTAAATTTTCTAAAATACCAGTACATAGAATTTGCTTGGATATTTTCCCGCATTCTCAGTTTGGAATCTACTATGTTTGTCACAATAAATGTTATGTATGCTATGCATTATTCCCTACATGAAAAATCTATCATCGATTGGGGTTATCTCATCTCAAGTGAAATTTATTTTCATATAAATAACCTCAAAAAGACCCATAAATTATATACATCTTCTTACCTCATTTTTTCCATTGCTTACGACCTCATTTTTTAAGATCTGCCTCGAGAAAAACATGTGTATTTTAAGTTAGAACTATTTTATGTGTGGTATTCAATTTTGTACAGATATAATCCCAATATAGCTTCTAACTAGTCCACAACAATTTCATCTGAGAGTTCAAAATGTTAATATCCAGACATAGCACATCAAGGCTATCCTTAAAGAAAACTTCCTTCCTCACTAGAAAAGGGATTTATGAGTTGTTCGAAGAATTCATTGTAATTAGAATATTTGGTGGTAAGGAGAAACCTTTCCTTTTACCATTTTATACATTAGATAAACTCTTTGTTGGAAATTTATGCAGGCAATACAAAACTTGGGCCCATTTCTTCCATGACAAAAGGAAAAGATAATTTATACACCTGTCATGGAAAATTGGGGATTTCATTGTTAAACATATAAATCACCTTATTGAGTTGGTGAAACATCATGAATAGATGGGTTTGAAGGAAGTGAAACTTGTTGATGGTTTTGACCCAGATAACAAAATAACTACACATATGCAGTTAGTGGGGTATTCTTCACACTTCATCAGAGTTGAACAGATTCAAGAAGGTGGTGGAGATAATTTGAATCTTCAGGAACTAGCAACCTACCAAAATTCAAACAATTAAGGTGAAGTAAATAACACAAATTAGGTGCACAAACAACATGTAAGTATAAAGGAGCCAACTACAAGCAAGCAGGTTTTTATTTTTATTTTTTTCGCCATTACAATGAGTCGAACATAAACTCTATCCTTTCAGTGTTTCATCAGTCCATTTTCTGCTACAATCATTTGTCATATTTCCTTTATCTTGTCGGTATTCTATGGGATTTAGGTTGATTCTTGCTTGTCCTTCTTTCATCTTCCAGGTCTTTTCATTTTATGGTTTGCGGAAGTGTTGACACATAATTGATCAGACTAGGGTCCTTCTCAGGTTACCAACAAAAGGTACCAAGTAGTCTAGAGATATGGCATTTTCATCTCCTCAGAAGAGAAGAAGTCTCACCCGAAGCACAACCAAGACAAAAATGTAGGGAAGGGTAAGGAGAATACTTAGGTGGGTTCCCATAACCTTCAATATTCACCATGATCTTGCACAAGTTAGTCTAACTATAGAACATATCTGAACTCATTCATCCTGGAAGTAAAGATACTCAAGTTGCGAAAGAAGTTATACACAAAGATATCATATGGATCTCATCAAGCATAAAGAAGTACTGTAAAGATACAATTCATAAGCATAAACACATAATGACACATTATATTTCAAAATTTTGGGTCCTTCTTTATATATTAGCATTAGAACCTCTCAGATACAATCTCAGAGATACAAATTAGTACTTTGTTACAAAATTATGGCTCGGGACTCATGTCATAGAATGCTATCTACCCTTTCTCCCAAAACTGTATATAGATTAAAATTACAGAACCTTTTCTCAACTAAACCCAACACCAACATCCGACTAACAACAACAACAAAAACCCATCCTATCAACAATAGCCAACCATTTTACAATAATATTTATCTGATATATAGGCTAAGTGGGATCCTTTGGATTTGGGCTCGCATGCTTTCTTGTTCTGTTGTAACTGCTTTTTCCTTGCTAGTGTTGCGCTGTCCCTTTTCACAACCGATTTCTGTTTCTTTACTTGCTCCATTGTCCAACGTCTTTTGTAGCTTGCACAACTAACCAAAAATGGGACTATAGTATTTCTTACATAGCTTCAAATCCAAAAACAAAGGGCCCAACAAGCTCCGACCACAAGCCTTGACTCACCCTCAAGTCAAGTACTTGGCTCTTTCACGACTTCTAGGAGTAACTGTTTCTTTCTCTTGTCCTCCTTCTCCTCTTTACTTTCATCTTCTGCTTGTGCTTTCTCTTTCTCTACCTCTTCAAATGAAGGGCCCAAATTTGGGACCAAATCTAAGGCCCGCTTCCTGACTTCCTGGAAAATCTCAATTTTATCCTGCCACTTCCTAGAAAGGAGTGAGGCTTTAGTGAAAAAATGTTGAGACACATCTATGATGCATCATTTGGGCTTGGATGCAATCAGAGTGTTCCATTCAGAGTCTGATGTAGCATCTACCTGATGTATTTTCATATACAGTGTCTGAAAGACAAGTCAAAATTCACGAAGCTCCTTCTTGGCAACATATTGTGCTTCAAACAAAGAATTTAGCTCATTGTCTACTTACTGGATTTGATCAAACTTCTCTTGTTGCTCCAACGGATCCATGGTGATCACAACTTATTCATTGAGAAACTGGATTCTTGCATGCACCTCCTCTAGAGTTTGGTTGCACCTTTCCATAATTACCATCCAGTCGCTGAATTCTCAAAATATCTTTGTGCACTCGGTTGTGCACTTGTGTAGTGTTGATCAAGCATTGTATCCTTCCAACACTACTTTCTCCATCTACTCCTGCAACTTTCGAGGCTGATGTTCTGCTTCCTGCTGGATTTCCTGCAACTGTACTTCCATATGCTCTGTGTGAATAGCCAAATGTGACCATGCTCCCTGGAGTAGCTCAATTTGATGCGCAGGTTCTCCTGCAGCATTGGATTCTGGAAGTTGGGGTGCGACCTTCCTTATTTATGGTCAGGCTTCATCAAGCCTCTCCTGGACTCTTTCTAGTTTCTGCTCTACCTGGATCTTGGAGAATTCTTCCTATTTTTTTCATGCTTGAGCAAGGAGTGCTTCCTCTATTTCGAAATCTGCAGTCCTTTCGGCTTGTTGGAGTCTTTGCTCCAATTGATCAGTTGAGGCCCTGATCATTCTAACTAGTTGCACTGCTGGCCAGTGTGCAAGGTCAACAAAAGAAGGGGTGGCATCCCTAGGTGCTCAGAACTATAGTGGAATTCTACTAGTCATTGATTTCTCTAAAGGGGTCTCCAACTCCTCCTCTCCTGTAAATTTTCTTGACGCCAGCCTCAACCTCAACATTGATGGCAGGAGCATTAGAACATTTTTTCTGGCCACACAGAGTTGTAGCAACTATGCACACTACTGAGGGTTTTGGAGGACTAGGTCCATTTTTTCCTGCATTGACGTTTCACTTTGTCCCGAAGTTGTCTCAGGTTCCTTCTGAACCTTTGTTATCTTCACCTCTTTTTGGACCTCAACTTTTGGGGTTGTGCTTCCAATGGCACCCTCAACCTTGTTTGTTGAGGAAGTACGCTGAGGACTTAGGACTTGCAACTTCTTTCCTTATTTCATCTCCATTGAAGACAAAGTGTTCTTAATTGGCACAAAGGGTATTATATGCTGGTCCTGGGCTTCAGGGTTTGGGCTAGTTAGTTGTAGCCTCTATTCAGGTACTTCCGGGTTTGGACCAAGGACTTCTGGTCTCTGCTCAGGTATCTCTGGGGGATTGAGTTGCATGGGTTTTGGATCACTGGTTTGGGATGTAATGTCAGTTTCTGGAGGTGGCGACTGGGGTTGTGGCGGTGATGGAGACTGCTATGTGATGATGGTGGTTGATGGAGTGGTGTCAGGCACAGGGTCATCCTAGATATCTATAATTTGGGTTGTTCGAGCCATTGAGTGAGTACGAGGAATGGTGGATGAAATGGGATGGGGGTTCAAAACCTTTCTCAGGGATATCCTCATCCTAGGTTTCTTGGTCATTGGTTCTATAATGAATGTGGCACTAAGGATTTTGTTGAAATCCTTACCTATCAAGATATCTTGCTCCTGCAGTTGCGAGAACATAGGGTAGTGTTATCTTTTTGCGCTCCAGTGGATGTGTATCTTCCTCCTTGTCAGAGTTTGTCTATGCCAGGGATTATTTCTTCTATACCTCCAGGCTTGAGCTCAGTCCTACCCTTGCTTCCCGACCCCTCTTCTTCAACAGCTCCACAGGCAGAACGTAATGCATCCCTGACTTGCACGGGTTACGTTTGACTCCAAGCCACGACATAACCTCCTTGTCGAATGCCTCCTCATCCAAATAGAATGGAAGCATGTGTGAATGAAAGTCCTCCCTGTTGGCATATCTTAGCCACATAAATGTATTGTGGCGGTTCATGCTAAATGCAATGTTCCACGTGTTGTAATTGAGCAATTCCTACGAAATGTGCAACCTCTGTGTTGCATCGACCAACCTGTTGTACCACTTGGAGAAATCTGTGTTGTTTAATGTGGTGTTCTTCGAGTCTGACCTTGAGTGCCAAGGCTTGAACATTTTTTCCAAGCGCCCCTTATCTACTGGTGACAATGGTCTTCCTGCAGGTGGCTTCTGTTACACATCGAAATTACTCACTTTGATAGTGTCGCAAGTGTCGTCATTACAAAGGTCACAAGTGTGTCATTTTACTTACAAGTGTCGCAAATGTCAAGGAAATCATACTGCCATGATGCCTATGTTGTGCCTATAAATGACATTAGGAGGACACTTGACACATGTTGAAACACTTGATTTGGAAGAGGAGGAAAGGTTAATTGGGCTCATGAACCTTTTGCCATCTGAAACCACTCAAAAAACCAAGTTTTGGAGGAGAGCGTTCCCCTATAGCTCTTCTGGGAGTGCTGGCGCTCCCCCTTACACTGTCTGGGAGTGTTATAAAGTTTCTTTGGCCCTTCTGGGGGAGCTCTAGTGTCTTTAGGAGTGCTGGCACTCCCCTTAATCCTACTAGGGAGCACTACAATGCTCTGATGGCCCTTTTGAGGGAGCGCTGCCTATTCTAGGCAGTAGTTAAGTTATTGAGATGAATGGGGGAAGGATCCTTTCATTCTTGGAAGGCAGTTGGATTTGAATCCCTAGTCCATCCATGATCTTAGGGTAGATCTTCAACTGAAGGAGGAAAATCCTCAACTTCCCCAAGGATATCTCAAGTGGTTAAAACCTCTCCAAGGTTATATAAGCAAGCTTTCTCATGGTGAAAGGGGATGGGAAAAGGAGAATCACACCAAACTTATGATCTTATAAGTGGTGCTGGAATAGAGATATTTTGGAAGCAAGAGACCTATGATCTCATAGGGAGCAACCAGTGAAGTTGTTGTCATCTGGATCATGGATATTTTGAGAAAGGGTTAGACAAAGGGGATTTGACGAAGCTGCTGCATTCACATCTACGGTTGTAAGTTACTTCCGTCATTGTTCTCATTAATATAATTTGCTTGGCCTGTTTCTTTCTAATTCGTGTTCAATCTCACATGAATTTGTCTCTTTAGTAGATAGACCTATTTCAGACTAATATTGATAGAGCAGGAAGTGGTCGTACTTTGTTTTTCTATAGGGCTTATCGAAGAGCGAAAGATTGGAGCTCAACTCGGAGCGTGCAGGGACAAACACCGGTAAAAGGTACTTATTTTCTCCTTCCTTCTCACACACTAGTCCACCTAGATCTAAAAGGAAGTTAGTGACCATGATAAGCACTTTCTGTCTTAGATTTAAGAGTCTATCTCTTTGAGGAGATCTACCTGTCCGTAGGGCGATTTTCCTTCAACAGAAACTGGCGACTCCACTAGGGAGAATCGAATCGAAACTTTTTATTTTTATTTTTCCTCATAGGCCTTGTATTACCATTTGTGTTATTATACCTTGTTCACCCCTTCATATCTGACTACATTTTCTGATTGACTCTTCACCCCATCACACTCAGCTTACCTGTCAAAATTTGATCAAAATTTTGGGTTTTTTGACATTTTTATGAGTTTTTTTAGCCTGGAGCCCCCCTGCCCATGTTAGCAGAGTGCCAACACTCCATGGAAGTTTTAGATAGAGATTTATGATGCTTTGGTATCCCTTATACCAGAGCGCCAACCCTTTTTTCACAAAATTTCTTCAAAAATTGCAATTTTTGGAGGTCCAGACCCTGTTTTTTCACTTGCTGAGATGCTTTGGGATTCAATGCTTCTTATTTTGACCTTTGACATGATTCCTCATGAGAATTAAACACCTTATTGTTCATATTTTATGCCCTTCTCCCTTATTTTTGAGTTTTTGCTGTTGAGATCTTGAAATCAATCCACTGCTTTCTTCTCTCCTATCCGACTGAGCGAGAACTCTAGTGAAGGACACCAGAAGTCTGTGACTCTTCTCATTTGGTTCTTTGAGGTCATATGATCCAATTTATTTCTCCTTCCTTTTTCATTTTTGATTTTCTTTCTCTTTTTTGATTGCAAAAGGGTGTGTGGTTTGTGCGAAATCTACATTTTCTTGTCTGAATCTCCTTGATATGAAAGGGTAGTTGGCAGGACAAGTTTTTCATTGAATTGATCATCGTTCACATGAAAACGATAAAAGCACATCTTAATGATTAGTTTGCATATTAGTTTGCATTTCTGAAATGTTGTAGCATCATATTGGATTTGATTGAGAACAAAATTGATTGAGGGCATTTCTTATCAAGTGTTTGATAGTGAAAACGACTCTTCCTCTTTCCCTTTAATAGGTATTCATTAAAAAGAAACGATTGCTTATCATATTTCATGCATATTTTTGGGAATTGAGTCATCATTCCATCAGTTTCACTTTTGTACACCCTCTGAGTAAACAATAGCCATTAAAATCAACGTTTAACTAAAATTTATCAGACTTTTTACATCTTTGTTAGCAAACCTACATTAGTTTAAGGTGTAGGGATTTGGAATAGGTTGAAAGGATAACTTTACAAAGCTATCAAACAAACTTAGTATCTTGTGGTAGGGAGAGTTAAATCCAATTGTCGTATTGGCTTGCTGGGATCCCCCTCTCACACAGGGGTTATGCACGAGGTCACATTCGGGTGAGTTACGAAGATTATCCTTCCGTGGTTCAACTGTTTGTAGTGGTCGGATCGTATATTGGGGGTCACTGGAAGGTATACCCACGATTATGTGTGGGAGCCTTTCAAGTTGATTTCAGACTTGTTATCCTGCCCATACGTTCCGACTAGATTGTCAACTGTACCCGCCCAGGGGCTGACTATGAGTTGGTGACCTTAGTAGCCACAATCTTTAGGGTCTCACACAAGGTGACGGTGAAGGGAAGTATCACTGTACTTGGAATAGATGTTGGTCAAACTCACTCGGGCTCCTTGGAGGGTAAATCCACAATTACTGTGTGGAAGCTTGCACCAAGGTGTAAGTCCATTAAGTAGTTCGCCAACGTAACTGATCCACCCGCTCTATCCCCGCCCCTTCCTATTTTGATCTCGCGACGTTGGATTTCATCACCAACTAGTGGTTTCATCGTAGGGAGGTTTGTTTGATTGTTTGCTTATTAGATTCGTAGCGTGTGTTATTTGTTTTACTTAGTGGACCTTAGGTTGAGTCAATGATAATGGCATCGAATCCTGGGAGTACCAATGGAGGAACCCCTTCTTCTGGGGAACCTTATACCTTTCCTTCATTTGGAAACTTTTCTCCTCCATATGTTTCCACACTGAGTCTTCCAGGACTCACTATTGGATTACCAGTTTGGTTGTTCCCCACTCTGGTGATCCCGAATCCTCCCAATGTTTCAGTTGCACCTAATACTTTGGATGTCAATACACCACCCACACATCAACCTCATGTCGACTTTTCGCCTTCTTCATCCATCAAGTCTCCTTCCATTTCTCCTTCTTCGCCTAGTGAAAGCTCTAAAGCAAGTAGCCAGGTTGATCAGAAGAAGAAGAAATGAAAAGAGAAGAAGAAGAAGAACCTGAAAAAGACAAAGGCCCCGACAACATCAGATGTTGGTTCTAAGAAACCAGTTACTATTAATAGTACTGGGAGTGTTGATGAGGTCAACAAGATTAAAATGAAGAATCCAAAACCCAAATTCCCTTGCAGCCTTTGTAAGGGTGACCACTTTCTGAGGGATTGCCCCGGTCTTACCCATGTATTAGAAATGTGGTCCTCCACGTCATCGGCCTCTGTCAGTCATGTCGATGATACCCTGTCAACTAGTGATGTTCAGGTTGGTAAGAAGAAACAAACTGTCAAGTTCCCTTGCATGTTATGTAAAGGTAATCATTACTCTCACCTTTGTCCTCGCATGGACGAGGCTTCTTCTCTTTTGGAAGAACTTCAACTTCCAAAAGGTTATCGTAAGATTTCTTCTGACCCATCGTTGGTTGATGGACTGGTCAATCTAGTTCCATCCTCGGTCAGTCTGGTTGATCAGGTGGTCAATCTAGTTTCCTCCTCGATTGAACCACAAACCCAAGTAGCTGATCCAGTTCCGTCATCGATCAACCCCGCTCTTCATCAAAAGAGTGACACCAAAGTGGTTGATCTGTTTTCATCCTTGGTCAATCCCACTCTCCCGTTAGAGAGTGACACCAAAGCGGTCGATCTGTTTCCACCCGTCGACCCCATTCCTCCCTTGGAGAATGAAACTGAAGTGGTTGATCCAGTTTCTCCATCAGTCGATCCCATTCCTCCATTGCGGAATGTCAAAGTGACTAATCTAGTACCTTCCTTAGTCAGTCCCACTCTTCCTTTGAAGAGTGCCAAAGTGGTTGATCCAGTTTCACCATCGGTCGATCCCATTCCTCCATTGAGGAATGTCGAAGTGACTGATCCAGTCCCTTCCTCGGTCAGTCCCACTCTTCCTCTGAAGTGTGCTAAAGTGGTCTATCCAAGTCCACCATTGGTTGATCCAATCCAATCATCGGTCGACCCTACTCTCCTTATAGAGAGTAAACTTGATACTGCCCATGTTTTTCTCGTTAATATAGACTCTACCATACCGGGGGGCATTCCTTGTTCTCCTGCGAAACCCCCTCCAAGTAATGAGGCCATCCTTTTTTATTAGGGTGTGCTAACTAGGCCTCGTCTTCCCTCCCACATTCCTTTCCAGATTACAGTACAGGTTCATGGTCGGGATGTTCCTCAAACACTGATAGATGAAGGTGCGTTCGTTAGTATTTTGTCTTTTGTTGCTTGGTACACTTTGGGTTGTCTACAGCTTGCACCAGTTACACATAATCTGTTAGCTTTTAATAGAAGAACTAGTACACCTTTAGGGATCCTTCCTCAGTTTCCTGTAACTTTGGGAGGGAAAACTGTCTTTATCGATGTCATGGTAGTCCGAGACCCCTTGGATTTCTCTTTACTCCTTGGGCGGGATTATGTCTATGCTATGAAATCTCTTGTATCCA
>ML778882.1:891009-950421 GCA_009831015.1 Picea engelmannii
TCTCAAGGGGAGGGGCATGTTAAGCCCTAATATTGGCTCATTACCCCTTAATTGGGGCATATTAGATTAGTAATGTTATTTTATTTATTTCGGCTTTAGGCCATTAGTTGTAATTTAGATTAGTAATGTTATTTTATTTATGTTGTCTTTAGGCCATTAATTGTAATTATACCTCCTAGTCTCCTATATATACCAAGGAGACATTTTCATTTTGAATCATCTTGTACTGGAACATTTAAGTGGGGTAAAATGAGGTTGCCCCCTTGAAGAGGCTTATTATCTGAAATTATCTCTTTTTCAAGGCGTTGATTACTTTTCCTGAGGTTTTTCTATGCTATATTGATGTTTGGTTCTTAACAGTGGATCTTTTGAGAAAGGGTTAGACAAAGGGGATTTGACGAAGATGTTGCATTCGCATATACGGTTGTAAGTTACTTCCGTCATTGTTCTCATTAATATAATTTTCTTAGCTTGTTTCTTTCTAATTCATGTTCAATCTCACATGAATTTGTCTCTTTAGTAGATAGACCTATTTCAGACTAATCTTGATAGAGTAAGAAGTGGTCGTACTTTGTTTGTCTATAGGGCTTATCGAAGAGCGAAAGATTGGAGCTCAACTCGGAGCGTGCAGGGACAAACATCGGTAAAAGGTACTTCTTTTCTCCTTCCTTCTCACACACTAGTCCATCTAGATCTAAAAGGAAGTCAGTGACCATGATAAGCACTTTCTTGTCTTAGAGTTAAGAGTCTAGCTCTTTGAGGAGATCTACCTGTCCGCAGGGTGATTTTCCTTCAACAGCTTCCACTTTAGCATTGTTAACTCAAGAAACAAGTAGCCATAGGTGAAAGTACCACCCTTCTCCTGTGATTCCTAGCAAGCCACTAGGAGCTCCTTTAGTGGATAGATGCACTAGTTGAAGATAGCTCCATTGGCACAAAAGTCTGCCACTGATAGAGCATCTAGTGTACATTATCCTTTATAGTAAGACCTCATGACCTTGCTAGCAATGATATAGAAACCGGTCCTAACTGTCTCGGGTAGTATGGGGTCGATCTTGGCTGTGTGCCCCACCTGTGTATGAAACCTCTCATACAGACTGGGATCCCCCTTCTTCTTGCCATGTTTACTGGGACCCTGGAAACCTTTGGACACATACTCACCTTCGATGGACAATCTAGTAAGCTGGTGGACGTCCTCTGTGTGAATTGGATATATCCTATCCAATCACAGGCTTTTTTCGTGTACCCTACTGATGAGAAATTTGGTACACCTCGTAACTTCCCCAGTGGTACCGAAAAATGGAAAATCCCTAAGTTTCATGATGGTAAAGTTGAACAGATTGATAAAATCAGGCTTTGGCACAAACTACCTACATTCCTCCAAACTCGTCTGGAGTGACACTCTAGAAGACATCTATATTCATCTATGGGAACAAAACCTAGTTAGTCAGGTCAAGGTCGAGGATCTTGACTTTCTCGATCTTCCCCTTGAGATCGCTCACGATCTTGACCCAGAGGTTACAGGGTTCATCTGATACTGTATCCTTCAAAATGGTGCTTTTTATCCTTGTAGCTCTTGGCATTGTGAGTCTGAACTATCAACAAATTCTGCAGGAAAAACATGGATTGGGGATCGCGACTGAGGGTCGAGGGATTACATAGGCTTGCTCATGCTTCAGAATTTGCAAATTGCTAAGTTCTCTCTGGGAAACAATGCACCCTACACAAGGTTCTCATATCCTTATACTCAGGCTTAGCTAAAAAGTTCTGTAATAACTATTATTCATCATTACCCGATAGATGCAACTTGGATCTGAGTTGTTCGATGGGACTGGTTAACGAGGTAAATCTATTAGGTGATCTCAGAATTTACTGGGAAAGTTGGTCAGGGATGTGGTCGATTGTAGACCTTACCGTTTAATGGGTGAGAATCCTGGTGTGAATACCAATGGAATCTTCACGTATCATGGATTTATGGTTTCACAAAATTTGGACAGGTTACTGTAGCGTTAATAAAGGATATGACTATATTGGGTTCATGTGGCACATGGAGTCAGATTGTGTTCAGATTCTCTCTTCCTCCGACCACAAAGGGGTCCTTGTAATATTAATGACTATCATTAATAGGTTCTTGACGCTTCTGATCCTATGCTACTGAGTAAGTAGTTCTACATCAAAATAACACTTAAACAAAAAAAAATGAACTACATGTCACGACACAACAATGCACTCTTCAACTTTATTAACCGAATTCACAAAAAATTGGAAAAAAATAAAATATAACTACTATACATGTTCCTTTGGATTGGAGAAAGAGTCCTTCAACTCAATTCTGATACATATAGGGTTTTAGGCGAGCGTCATTCACCCATCGTGGCCATAGCATACCATCTAGTTGCGCAAGTCTGACTGCTCGAGAAGGTCATATCTCCACAACTATAAATGGTCCCAACCAATGCATGCACAACTTGCTTGGATGTTTCTGGTATCGAATTTCATAAAATAGGACCTTGTATCCTTGCGCAAATACTTTGGTCTTAATTTGTCTATCATGCCAAGATTTTTTCCTTGCTTTCTCAACTGACTGATGGAAGTCTGCTAAAAACCTGGTCTCTTCAAGTTCTTGTAATTCCATGAGCCTCTGTGCAACTGATTCATCCTCCAACATGTGTGTAATATGTGCAATATATAAAGTTAGAGTAATGAATTCTACATGTACCACAACCTCTTTCCCATAAACTAGATGAAATGGGGTGTACATGTGTAGTTTCTTTGTAGTTGTCATGTAATCCTATAACATTGTTGGGAATCTATTGTCCCAATCCTCCTTGTTTACGCAAAATACCTTTGTTAATCCTCTCTCCAAAATCTTGTTAAATGCCTCTATTGTTCCATTGGCTTGCGGGTGTTAGGCACTACTTTTATGATGTTCGATCAAGAACTTTGTTGTAAGATTTGCTATTTTACTACTGATAAAATGACCTCCCTGATCATTGGTCAGACTCCTAGGACATCCAAACCGAGTGATAATATTTTCAAAAATGAACCTAGCAGCAATATCGGTCGAAAAACCCTAAACAATTGTTGCCTCAACCCAACGTGTAAGGTAATCAGTTGCAATAATAATATACCTAGCCTTTGAATGCTTAGTTGTGGGGTTGATCGACCCAATAAAGTCAACCTACCATTTCTCAAATGCTTGTAGAGATCGAATTGGATGAAGAGGCAATTCATCTCGTCGTGATGTCTTACCAACTCTTTGACAAACATCGCAAGATCTAGCATATGCCTTTGCATCCTTGGAGAGCGTGGCCCACCATAGTCCATCTTGGAAGAATGTCTGCACAGTGGCCTTTCCTCCAACATGACCTCCTGCAACTCCACTATGGCACTCCTACAATATATCTTGTCTTTCATGATCTAAGACACATCTCCTGAGGATGCTATCTAGTCCCAACTTATACAATTTTCCTGCAATCAATTGATAGTCCGTTGCTCTAACCACCATATGACGTTTCTGAGTTGTGTAGTACATTTCTGGGAATGCCCCTTTACTTAAGAAAACTATTATGTCTTCCAGGTATTCTGGTATGGCCTCAACTCGGAACAGGTCTGCATCTGGGAGCTAATCATCGACTTCTCTGCCACTTTATACTTACTCTAATATAGACAGGTGATCAAGCCCTAGGTTGCATCTTCCAGGTTTAATGATTACCTCAAATAAAAACTCCTGAAATAGTAATAACCATCGACAAATTCTTCCTTCCAGAACAAGTTTGTTAACTAGATATTTTAATGCAGAATGATCAGTAAATAACTTAAAATGAGAACCTAACAAATAATGTCTAAACTTCTGCAAAGCATAAATCATAGCTAAACCCTTGCCTTATGTGGTTGTATATTTGCGCTCAGCTTGCGACAAATTCCTGCTAGCAAAGTAGATAGGATGATCCATGGCTCCATCTCCTAGTTGCGCTAAGATGGCTCCCAAGGCAATACCTGATGCATCTGCGTGCACATGAAATTCATTTTTCTAGTTTGGAAATATCAAAATAGGTGTTGTGTTGAGCTTTTCCTTCAGGATATCAAACACTTTATCACACTCTGTGGTCCACTGGAACACTTCTGACTTCTTTAGTAGATTCTCCAGAGGTGCAGTAATGTTTGCATATCTTCTGATAAACCTGCGATAGTACCTTGTGTGCCCTAGCATGGAGAACAACTTCTTAGAACTCGTAGCTGGTGGCATGTTCACAATAGCCACAACTTTGTCTAGGTCTACCAGTACTCCTTCTTAGCATACTATGTTGCCTAACAAATTCCCATGTGACACACAAAAGATACACTTCCTGAGGTTCAACGATATTTGAAATTCTCTACATATGTCAAACCTCAGACATAGTAGTGCTACATGTTCCTTGAGTAGGTTGTATACCATCCAATCATCCATATAGACTTCTATAAACTTGTTTATAAATTCTTGGAAAGTTTCTATCACAATCCAGGAAAAAACTGCAGGGGCGTTCTTTAGGCCAAATGGCATCACATTGTATGCAAATGACCCCCATTCTGTTATGAATGTGGTCTTCATTTTGTGTTCTTCAACAATCCTGACTTGGTGATACCCCAAAAATCCATCTGTAAATGAGTAATATTCTTTCCCCCAACTTGTTCTAGCACCTCATCAATAAAAGGTGTTGGGAAATGGTCATGCACACATGCAGAGTTAAGGATTATGTATTCTACACAGACCCTAATGTCATATGTTCCTTTATTGCTCTAGATAACTATTGGGATAATGCATTTTTCTTCTTCCATTGCAAAAATAAGTCCCGCTTCTAGGATATTGTCTATTTCCCTCTTAACCTTCTCTTTTAATATAGGGTTAATGTGATATGGTCTATTCCTTATAGGCTTTGATCCTAGTTTTAGTTTAATTTTCATCTCTCCCATAGCTCCTTTAATCCCTTTTGGCTTTGAAAATGTCTTTGGAAACAAGTCCTCGTACTCTCACAACAGGCTATGTATTTCTTGGCTAGTTTTCTCATCCTAGTAATCTCCTACCATAGTTATCTTAGGTTGCTATGTGGTTCCTATATTGACTTTGCACAACTTCAATGGATAATTACAAGAACCATCAGTCTGGCTGGGTATAATGTTATGGATTTATTTGCTCCCTTATGTCTCCTTAATGGCTAAATTTCTCAATTCTTCTAAATCATCCGAGCTTTCCAAATCCTTCTCGATCTTATAACATTCTATAGGTCTCTTTTCCAAGTCTAGGTGAAGGTTATACTGAAGTTCTTGGCCATGCTTTGCACATACCACTAGGTATGTTTTCCGTTCACCATTATCTGTAAAAAGGAATTCTTTAATTCTTTGCAGGACTACTTTGACCTCAGGGTATTTACTTGTAAACGAGAAGTCCTTGCAAAATTGATTTGCAAACGTTTTCCAGTCACTGGTCTGTCTCCTGGTTTCTTTATGTATGTACCAATATTTCAGAATTGGACCTAGTGAATGGGGAAATACTTGAACCCAAAATCAAGATGGTATTTCGGCAACTTGCCACTGTCTCATGCATTGTTCAATATGTTCTTTAGGATCATGTTGTCCATTGAAAAATTGCGCAACTTGGAAATCTATCCGCATCTCCGATTCTAGCTACTCCTTATATTGAAATCTATATCGGATAACTTGTTTCACATCATCCCAGTTCCCAATTGAGACTTTGTGATTAGTCCACCATCTAAAAGGGGTGTCCTAGAGGGTTAAATCCAACAGTGAGATCCCTTGATCTTTCTCTATATTTTCTTCCATGATAAACAAAAAACCGTCAAGTTCTGAGTTACCATCATATATCAGGTGTTCTTTGACCTCAATTCCAACCCATCTAGTTTCTCTAACAGTTGCACATCTTCTTGAAAATATTTCATATGAACCTTGCTGCCAACTATCAAATGCTAGTTATGAATCTTCGTCCGTTGATTGTATGCTCCTCCAACTTAGTGATCCATCAACAATAGGATTTATGTAGTCTTCTCTCATTCTTGTTGTTACAATGTACAACTGATCCAAGTCTTCTGCCTCCATATTGTTTTCCATTGGCTCTGTGTATCGAGGGCTTACATACGGATCCAAGGGTTGAACTAATTTTATTCCATCTTCCTCAAATGTCATAGTGTCTTTATTTAGGTCAGTCACCACATAGTTGTCATAAGCCCAATCAATACCAAGTAGTGTAGGATAAGGGTCCTTATCCCCCATGATTTTGATCACCTCAAAATTAGCTACAATATTTACTCCCACAACATCTATTTCCACATTCTCCAGTCTTCTTATTGGGAAAATACAATATTGATTGGCCATTCTTAGCTGGATTAGGGAATATGTCAAATGGGATTTTCCTAAGGCTTCCCAAGTCTTTTTAGGTAGTATGTTAACATCATATCCTAGATCTAACATAACATCCTTAATTTCAAACTCATCTAGTTGGGCTACTAATACAAACTCTTTTCACGTTCGTACTTTCCTTCTCTACACTCTCCGGGTATTCTTCTCAGGAATATTAGTCCTTATTCTTGTTTCTGGAGATTCTTCATTCCCTAGAACTAGGTACAATGCATTGTGCAACTTTTCTGTCAACTGGTCATTCCTAAGAATATTAGAAAATAGTTGAAACCATAGGTCAACTACATTTTGTGACTGCTCAGGTTGGCTCATCGGGACTACAGGGTTTCTAGGTGAAGGGGATGAAGTAGAGACTTGCGAGATCTTAGGGTAAACAATACGCTAAGGGGGTTTCTCTTGCATTCTCAGGGCCATGGATATTTTGAAATACTTCTATGGCATTTTTAAAGAATATCTTTTGTTTCAGTGGGTCATACTTGTCTTCCTTAGGCGTTGCTTTCTAGATCTGAGGTAAATTATCAGCATCTGCACCATACTTTTCTCCTCCTCGAGTGACAATATTAAGGTTGGGAAAATATCCTCTAATAAACCTCCTTATCTCTGAACTGGTGAGGTTAGTTCCTCGTTGACGTACTCAATATTCCCATTTTGCAATTAGTTCTGGGTAGTCTTCAGTTACGTGCCCATTGGTTATGCAGTGAGAGCACCATGTCGCCTCATATGAGGACAATCTCTATCCATGTGGCCTTGCTCATCATAGTTGTAACATCTAATTGGTCCTCTTCCCCTGATTCTTCCTCCTCTGAAGTCTCTTCCAGTTCCACCTCCCTGACCTCTTCCCTATCGTTGAGGGGTTTCATTCATCCTGAATGATGTTCGATCCAGCTTGTCTGCAAATGAATTCAATGCTCTACACTGATTCATAGCATGTGTGGTAGGTGTGAAAAACTCACAATGCATAGTATTCGGTACCGTTGAATACTTCTGAATAATGGGGCACTTTCTCATCCCATGCCCATGGATTTGACAAATATCGCAATATTCAACTGATGGTGCCGCTTGATTACCTAGAAAAGAATGATATGGGGTTGGGGTATGAAATGATAAATTTGTGGATACTTGTGCAACTCCTCTCATGGGTCCTGGTGAGGGTCCCATCAGATTCTGAGGAGGTCCCATTTCCCTCATTCGTGGACATTCGTTCAGCAGATGTCCTCTGTGTAACACCCAATACACCAGACTTGAGGTCGTCCTGGCCTGGTTATCATCAATTCTTGAATATTCTTTGTAAGCGATAATATTTTCCCTTGTAGTTGCGTCAAATTTGCATCTGATGGGGGTATGGTCAATATCAATCTCCCCGGATATCCTTCCATGGCTTCAATCTTCATTGATTGTTCTAAGGCATCTGTCAAAGTGGTTATCTATTGTTGTGTTAACATAATCTATGTCAGAGGTAGCAGTCCTTGGATATACCATTATCATTTATTTTCCTCATGGATCGGATGCGCTAACCTCCCTATAGAATATTTAAACTTCTGGTTATATTCCCAGGCTGATTCACCTTCCCTTTTTTGAATTTCATGCAACTCAGACATAGCTTGTTTTTTTGACTGAGGTAGATTAAAATCCACTATGAAATTTTTTCGTACTTTGTCAAGTGTGAACGCTTGAATTGCATTCCTGGGAATCCTGGCTCAATAACCTTCATGTACCATTTGAGAGAATTAACTCTCAAGGTAGTTTGGAACTCAACCAATTTATTCACATCTGGAGTCCCTCTAGACCTCCAGATTACTTCACATAAGAACCAGTGTTTCTCAACATTGTCATCTCCCTTACCCCAAAAATTTGGGTATCGAGCAATCGAACCTCCCGCATTACCAGCCATTGATAATCTTACTTCTCCTACCAAAATAAAACCTAACGGTCCTAGTTGCGACCTACCAGAGGATCCCAATATCCTCCTAGTACTTGCGCTTCCCGGTTGTGACTAACTAAATGGATGTACTAGAACAAAAATAGCATAAGAAGGTAGTATATAATTTACCACTTGTATAGAATACACTTTGGGTATGGGTGATTCGGGGCTGGCGCCATTGGCTTAGGGGCAAGTTTATTTGATGTGGGGGGTCTCATCCTCATCCTCAGGAGTGGTTTCTTTGGTTGGATTCCCGATATTTCCTGGCATCAAGGCTAGATATTCTCTCTCTTCTTCAAGTTCCATGTTAACTTCCTTTTCCCATGATTCTACACCTTCTCCTTCTTGTCCACCCTCCCGGGGAATTATTTCTCTCTACGCTTTTCTCTCATTTAATCTTTGACTGGCCAGTATTTCCTGTCTTCTCATCTTTCACAAATCTTCCATCTGTCCTTCCTCTAATTCTCCTGGTCTGACTTCTTTCCGCAACTTCTCATACTGTTTTGCTACTTTATTTATCATACCGCATCACCACTTCTCAACTATGGCGATTCTTTTCAAGTCTCACTCATCTCTTGAGTCCATTTCTTGTTGCTTCCCCCATTTTTCAAAGAACCCTCTCCCCTCTCTCAGGCCATGACTCCACCCCAAGCGAGGGTGTTTATGCTGCCATCTCATTCGGGGACATAGTCAACATCCCCTCTTCCATCAAGAAAACCTTAATCCACAGGGGGATTTCTCTCAACATTCGTCCCCTTGCGTCTTTCTTGAAATCCACTTCTGCTCGTGAAAAATATTGGTGATTCTCAGCTGCAAACTCGATAATGTATCCTTTTAATGTGGTATTGACCCAGAAACCGATCGCTCATGTTACCAGATGATCCAACCGATGAAGTCCTATGATATTTTCTGTATCCCAAGCGTAGGTCTTCTTGACTCATTCTTGGAATTTCGAAGCTTCGTGGAGCCTATCTATCCAGTGGAAAATTTCTTCTAGGAACTTAACCCAGAATATCTTATACTGGTCGCTCGATATTTCTGAGTAAAATACTACCTCTCGTGTATCTTTCACAGATTTTCCTCTCAGCTCCACTTCTTTCCATATGAAGGCATCACAATTTCTCTCCCACCACTGGTGAATATCATATCTGTGAATCCACATAATCATTCTCCCTACAAGTTCACTTTTAAAGCAGGTCCCTACAACAAAACCATTTTGTTGGCATGGAATTGATCAGACTAGGGTCCTTCTCAAGTTACCAACAAAAGGTACCGAGTAGTCTAGAGCACTGGCATTTTCATCTTCTCCGAAGAGAAGAAGTCTCAACTGAAGCGCAACCAAGACAGAAAGATAGGGAAGGGCAAGGAGAATACTTAGGTAGGTTCCCAAAACCTTCAAGATTCACCATGATCTTGAGCAATATAGTCTAACTACAAAACAAATATGAACTCATTCATCCTAGAAATAAAGATACTCAAGTTGCGAAAGAAATTATACACAGAGATATCATATGGATCTCATCAAGCATAAAGAAGTACTGTAAAGATACAATTCATAAGGATAAACACATAATTACATATTATATTTCAAAATTTTGGGTCCTTCTTTATATATTAGCATCATAACCTCACAGATACAATCTCAGAGATACAAATTAGTACTATGTTACAAACTTCTGGCTCGGGACTCATGTCACAGATCTCTATCTACCCTTTCTCCCAAAACTGTATACAAATTACAATTGCAGAACCTTTTCTCAACTAAACCCAACACCAACATCTGACTACCAACAATAGAAAAAACCCAACCTATCAACAATAGCCAATCCTTTTACAATAATATTGTAACACACCTACGACGGTGCTAAAAAAAAATAAAAAAAAATTCATCCTCCTTACAGGAATAAATCCTCTCTCTATGGGTTCTAATTTGGACAGTCGGGAAACTAGCCCGACCTTCCGGTCAAGGATCTGCAATTCTAAATCCAATCGACTCTATGAGACCTTCATGGTCTCATTCTGTAATTAAACACAAAACCTTTTGACTACTTGGTGCAGATCTAAGGGTACCTGCGACCTCTGTTTGTGCGTTGACGAAATATATAATTTCAGGTGCCAACTCCTTTTTCGTTAAACCCCTCCTTCATATGGCCCTGGGATATGACCTCTTGTAAGGTATGTGATTGTGGGTGTGTCCAAGGGTGGTTTCAAACCAACCTGCTTTTCTCCCCACAATTCACTACCAAATGCCATGTATTCCTTTAGCGATACCGTGGTTTCAATAGTGGCCCGCTCAGGGAAAATTAAGACCCGAGCATGTTTTGGCCCTGCATTTCTTCTCGACCGTTGAGCTCTTTCTTTCAGAAATGATCCATGATCAACGACTGCTATCTATCCTCCTTTCTTGTCTTTCACGCGCCTTCCCAAACCTCCCCGATCTGTCAGCACATTATTCCTTTCCAAATCAATGGTTATGATTGGTTCCATCTCTCCGGCCTTTGGGAGTTTCAACTCTCAAACTCTCTCTTCCTCCTCAGTAGCTATCTTCTAGAGTGGAATATATGTTGACACATGTACCTACAGATGTGCGTCTACGATTTACTCCGCGAGTCCAGCCTTCGGGAGTTTCATCTCTCAAGCTATCATTTCTCTCAGAGAGATTTCTTTGAAACAAAAGATTGTCTACTACACATCCTCCTCAATCGATAGTTCTAGTCCTGCCTCGGGACTTTGGCCTCCTCAACCAGATCAATGGTCTTTCAGCTCCCTCCTCGATCAAATATTAAGATCTTCTCTAGGTCTTCGAACCTTTTCCTCCTCTCTTTTCTTCCAGAGTTCTAGATCTGGCGCCACGTGTCCACCTTCACATCGATGACTCTCGTCGCTTCAGATTTCCGAGCTTCAGAAATATCAAATATCAACTCTCACTTTTTCCCAATTATTTCGATGTTCGAGTCCTCGAACTCTCAGATCTTCTTCCACCTACCAACCTCGACGATGGACGGTTCCGATGATTTCAGAACTTCAGGACTTCGCAAAGTTCGCTCTCCTGGGTACTCTCAAGGTTTTAGGCCTCATGCACTTTCATTGGGATCCAATGAATGTTGTTCCTCGTGCTCAGATCTGGCGGCTCAGATCTGATCTCCTCCTGTGCACTCTTCTAATTGTATGGACGTGGATTCCAATGGTCCATATCTTTCACAGTTCTCGATCCAACAATCACTGTTTCTCCTCCTCCTGAGCTTTCACTTTCTTCCCTAACTTGGAATATTTTAGATATTTCGAAGGTCTCGACCTTCAATTTACTTCCTGTGATCCCGGGTGTATGGGTGTCAACTTCCTCTTTCCCTCCTGAGCTTATGAACTTGAAACAAGTTCGCTTTTTGGACCTCATCTGTGCTTCTGAAAAGCACTTGTCTCTTCTGAGCTTGGTCCTTAGGGAATTTTTAATTCCCACGTACTCCTTGCATTAATATACTCATGACGGATCGACGATCCATGAACTTCCTCGATCCCATTGTCCAGATCACATCGAAACTTCGAGTTTCATAAGTTTAATCGTGCCAACGTGCGATTATACCGATGTGTGAACTCTGATTTCGCAAATCTGGCAGTCAAGGAGGGTCCCAATATATCCTTGGATCTATGGTCCAGGTCACATCACTACTTTGGGTTTTGGAGGATCCGTCCCCTTCACGATGATTACCAACATTCATCGAACTTGCGAAGACTGAGGGAGTCGAGGCGTTAACGCATGTGCCCCTTCTTCAAACATAACGATTGCGACAGACCTTGAATCCTCCCAAATGGATCTCATCCATTCATCTTCCAAACGAAAGGATATTCCCTTGTGATACTTGAATCTCACTAATCTTTCCGAGCTTTGTTGGCTCTGAAAGGCTTAAGAGTTTTGTGCTCTATCTCTTGGATGTAATTCTTGGAAGAATTATTCCATGCACCCCTTATGTTCAATTACTCAACTCTAGAACCTAAGATGGTCTCAGTCTCTACCCACCTTGCAGAGACTCAGTGCATACATGCACTACCTCTCCTGAGCTTAATATACTTCGTCCTCGTAGTGATTGTGGGGTTCAACCTCCACAATCAGGGGACTACTCACTCGACTCTAGGATAGTGAGTGAAAATACCTAGGGAAAGTGTTTTCAAGGAATTAAACTAGAGCATAATGAAAATCAAGAAGATGTAAAATTTATCAAGGAATGAACGCATACTCTTAACTTAATCATTCGATATAGAAACCATTTACAAGCATAAAAATACAAGCATGCATCCATTATTTCCAATTCAAATCACAAGGCATAAAAACACTTATCAGAACCATAAGGCATGATGCAGCTGCTGAAAGGGGTGCTCGTTTCCACCCAACCATAGGCTCAGTCACTCCCAATGGATTTATCACTGGCCACCCCCAAGCTTAAGCCGTGATGCTTTGAGATTCATTCTCTTACTTCCAGCTCAACAAAAGTTAGGGACGAAGGTTACACTCCTTATCCCAATACAAAAATAGATAAGGACGAAGGTTACTCTCCTTCTCCTGGCTCAATCTCTATTTTCTTTGGTCAGAAATCACTGTTCCTCTTTCAGTCCTTCCTCATACCCGAGAGTTTCCGCTCTCGTCTCTGCATTTTTTTCGCAGGTCTTCCTCTGCCCACCACACTTTCTTTCTTGCCTTCCTCGGCAAGGTTGCATGTGGCTCAAATTACTAGTCCGTGGTCAGGTCTGGAAGCCTTATATATGGGCGGTCTGCTCCATCCCCTCATTAACTCTTGAGGAGGCCTTCCCACCTACTAGCCCGACTGTAATTCATTCTTGGGTTAAAGGGTTTTTCTGATCTGAGCAATTAATTCCAACATGGTACTGGTTTGGTGGAGGTTAACGCAACATTCTAGGTCCCCTCCACCACCTTTCATAGCATTCATGGTTTTCTCTTAGCACATCCCCTCTTTCAACAATCATGCAACATGTAACCATTTTGTATTAAAATAAAAAAATTTACATTCATCAACCTTTTGTACAAAGGTCCATCAAACCAAACATTCACACCTTTAGGTTTTCCATAGTTCCTTGGCCAATATAGTTATATTTATAGACTGGGGGAAACAAGGTGTTACAATTCCCTCCCCCTTAAAGGAACATCATCCTCTATGTTCTATCTATCAGCATGTCATGTATGTATAGGAGTAAACAAAATGGGATATGCCTGTCTCATGGCATCCTCCATTTCCCACGTAGCCTCATCTAGGACAAAGTGTTTCTACTGCACCTTGACCTGTGCAATGGTTCGGTTCCTGAGTGAGGTTTCCTTCCTGTCTAATATCCATTGGGGTTCTGGTAGAAATTCTCCCTTCGGCTCCACCTAGATCACAAACCAGTCAATTATATGATTAGCATCATGTACATATTTCTTCAATAATGAAACATGAAAAACATTATGTGCCTTTACAGTGGGAGGAAGTGATAGCCTATAGGCTACAGGTCCCACTCTATCTAAGACTTCAAAGGGTCCACAATGCCGAGGTTCCAATTTGGCACAGGCTCCCATTCTCAGGGAACTCTTTCCGGGTTTAACTCTGAGATAGGCATGGTCTCTGGTATTGAACTCTTTGGGAGTTCTCTTTCTTTCGACGTAAATTTTCTGTCTATCCCGAGCAATCTTCAGATTTTGTCTTATCTGAACCACTTGATGTTCATTTCTTTAAGAATGTTAGGTCTGATTGTAATTCTGTCAACAGGGTTACTCCAAATGATTGGAATCTTGCACTGTCTAGCATAGAGGGCTTAAAAAGGGCTCATCTTCAAGGATTCCTGATAACCTTTCTTGTAGGAAAACTCTACCAATAGTAGGTAGTCTTCCCACTTATTAGGCTGATGCATTACATGCATCCTTAGCATGTATTCTACTATTTGGTTCACTCTTTCTGTATGTCCATCAGTTTGAGGGTGATAATTCGTGTTGAACAACAATTTTGTCTCAAAACCAACCATTAGGGATGTTGCGCCTCTTTTGTCACCTGGATGAGAGAAACAAGGGTGCTTACAAGCTTAGTTGGGTTAGCTAAGAAAGACAACAGTAAAGGAAAGGGTTAGAAGAATAAACATAAAAGAGTAAGCTAGGAATTAAACTAGGAAAGGAAAAAACAATTAAACTATTGTGCATAAGGACATAAGAACAAGAAACAAACAAGACTCATGTCACCAATGGAAAGGATTATATTAGTGAAAATAAAGCACCAAAGAGAAAGGGGAATTTGGGTCCCTTATTCCTCCAAGGGAGGGCTCTTGGACCCCCAAGATTGAGCTCTTCTTACAACTTGAAAACTTGAAAGAAATGGTGAAAGAATCCCAAGCTAACCCACTCAAAAGTTGATGTGGATTGCCCAAATGGAATGGTGCTAGTATTCTCTTGATGAGAAAAGAGGTTTCCCCAAGAGAATAGAAACATCATAACCTTGCAATTGAATTCATTGAAAATGTAGTGCACCCATGGCCTTGTTTTATAGCACCACTTTGAGTTATTGTGAAACCAACTTTTAGTGTGAAAAGGGGTTGTTTAGGGAACCTTAGGTCTTTGACCAACCACCCAGCCGGATCCAGCCGAGATTTGGATGTCAAATCGACTTGGAAGCTGAACCAGAAGTGGGTGGGAGGCCAACCAACATCATAAATGCGTTGTTCTCAGGTGTGCATGGCTTTTAGCGTCCACAGTTGTGCATCGTGCACATGTGCGCGCGTGCCCTGTATAGTCATAACGCATCCTAATTTTATAACTGGTTGTATAGTTTTGGACATTTTGGAAATGCTTTTTGGTAATTTTGGTCCATGGGTGGTCTAATAGCTGTTTGAAGATGCTGGATTCATGTAACCATTTGCGGATGAAATTTCAGTGATAACAGATACCCCCTGATGGATGAGGTTAGGAGCATACAGATAGCTGAAATTAATCAATGTTTCTTCTACTGAGAGTACCGTTGTAAGAAAGAGTGATAGTGAGAGTATCAAGAGTGATCCATTGGAGGGAGAAGGGAACCTGTAGGACCCAACCTTTCACAAGGTGTGGAAAATAAATTGTGTACAAACGAGGCGGGCATGCCCCATGCTTGTGTCATGTAACTCAAAAAAGAGAGAGGGTGTTGTACGGTAACTAAAACTGTGTGTTGATGTAGACAACTATAGCGCCGTATGGGGTGGTTTTGATAAAGGTAGAGGACAATTCTGATGAGGAACGATACTCTGAACAGTAGGCGATGACACCTATAAGAAGTATCATGGATTCTGTGGGCATTGATAGCCCAAAAAAGTTCGTAGGTCTTTGGCAAATATAAAAAAAAACTGCAATAGTTGCAAAGTAAGACCCACCGTAAGATGAGAAAGTGTTGAAGTCAAATGTTATGGGGGTCAACAAAAAAAGAGAGCAATGATGGTTCTCCCTGTGTCTTCTGAGACTCTTCATTGTAAAGGTAATGAGAGTCAAGATACTGTCGCCCTTCTGGAAACTGTGCTAATGTTGACAAAAAGGGAGATGTGACTCCAAGAAGCAACAGGCTTCATGAAATCCACTAGGTGAGGTCAATAACTGAGGAGGTACATGAATGAAGTCAAGAGCTGTGGAGACTCAAGACTACCCTTGGTTGGGAATATATGCGAAGTATAAGTGGCCGCAACCGTTCAACTAGGTCGAGTGTCAGGGGGACAACAAGATGTGGGATAAGTTGTGCCAGAGGCGGGACAAAGTGAACAAACTTAGAGAGCAAAGGTAGGTGACCTGTGGGATACTCGGAGGTTATGGACGATGTCAACAAGTGTAGGTGATAAGGAATGACACAACCAAGGGAGACATGGGTTGTGTTTTCCAAAAAGGGAGAAGGTTGCCAAAGGTGACGACAAAAAGCTATGTAAGATGCTGGAAACAAAGGCTTAATTACAAAAAGAATTAAAAAATCAGGGGGGATAATAATGTAGATACATAAACAAGTGCCCCAGTGTAATATGGCTTGGCGTGAGGATGGCGCAAGTTGGTTAAAAAAAAAGTGGAGGGTTGGGGCCCCTTAAGCGGGTTTCTGTAGTAGGGAAATGTATGGAGGGAAATCTGAAGATGGGAAAACCAGTGGTGGATGAAATGGATGGTGAATGATGCTGTGGGAGTGCAGTCAAAATAAAACCATGAGGAAGTACCCTAGGAGTCTGTTGAGTAGGCTAGCAAAATGAGGAGAAGGAGTATGTGGTTGATTCATGACATGATGTAACACTATCGGGACTCCCATCCCTAAAGGTTGAAACAACATGAGTGTCAAAGTGCCAAGGGGGGATATGAATGGGACAACTCATGTGGGGGAGAGTGCTACTGGGTGACAGTACCCAAAATGCAGTGGAGGTGACAGTACTGCAGAGCCAGATATAGGGACCCTAAAGGCAAATTTTAGAGGGTGTGACTAGAGATGCAATTGTGATTCAGAGGGAATGATTACATGCCAGTGTCGATTATATACCTGAAGGGGTCACACTGGTGTGTGATGACCAAGTACCTACACACATGACAACCAAATACCCGACGTGAACAATATCTGAAGATAATCAAACATATAATCGTTTATTTGATAATTTTGAACATGAGCATGCGTACCTGAATGGGGTATGGGAAAATGGCTCCCCGGGGGCTATGGTGGAAAAAAGGGCCTATATATAGCTGTGGGGACCACATTGCCACCTCATTTGTACTTGATGCTATAGTGGTTAGAGAGGAGATTGCAGAGAAGATTCAGAGATTCCAGGAGTGTGAGGAAGCCGATCCGGGAGGTGTGAGAGTCAGGTTAGTGGTCTCATCCTCCTGTACAGTAGTTAGGTGTCAATTTTTGGGTAGGACCATACGGATGGTCATAAGATGGATTTTTAGGGTTGTGGCCCCCCAAGTGCACGGGCGATCGATGGTGACCCATGCATGAATGCGCGGCTGTAATGGGCATAGCCACATAGGGGAGGCATGCTATTTGGGAAAACATGTGCGCATGGGGTGTAGGCTTGTCCGAAACACAGTCGCGCATATGTGTGCGGCTGTATTGCTGATAGTTGCGCATGAGTGCACAACTGTGTATTGAACATGCGCGCACCGAATGCACACCTGTGGGCTTAACAGGTCTGCATACATGCATGCATATGGGGTAAACAGGTGCACATGGGTTTGTGCCTATGGGGAAAACAACCACACCTTTGAGGCAAAGCTGAGGGTGAGAAAACTTATCTCCCCTTTTTTTTGGGGGGGGGGGTAGATTTTGGTGTTTTTGTGATGCCTGATTGAGTAATGTATATGTGGATGCAGGTGATCATTTGGGATGATGCCAATCCATTGGAGTGAGAGGGACTGTGCTCGAATGAGGGAGGTTGTGGGGGATGAGGAGCCAATAGTTCATGATGCTTTGGCGGCCTGTGGGCTACTGAATGTTTTTGAGTGCCCACTGTTTAGGGCACAGGAGTATCTGCTGCAATTCCTGATCTCAATGTGGAGTCCAGAGTTGCAGTGTTTTATTGTGCATGGGGAGCACTTGGCATTCTCTGCTGAGGAGGATGTCTATTTCCTGATTGGGCTCCCTTTTCGGGGAACCCTGCTATCAACCAAGCTGGTGGTAGTTAGAGAGGGGCAGTTGGCTACCCTTGCCCAGACATATTGTTTGGGAGAGGATTTTATGTCTGGGTCAGTGGTGAGGATTGGGGTGATGGATGCCCAGGTACATCGTTGCATGGCAGCGACGGTTGTGAGAGTGTATGGGTCGCTCATGACTCAACGTATTAGTGGTGGCCAGATGAGGATCATGTAGCAGACACTAGGGGGTGAGCATTTCACCTGGGGCTTGATGTTGCATGCCAAGATGGTGGGACAACTCACCAAGTGTCGAACGACTGACTCAAGGGATTTTTCCTTTGGATCTATCCTGTTGGCTTGGTTTTTAGAGAGGGTGTTGATGTTTCACCTAAGAGTTTTGTTAGACCCCCTAGGAGCGCGAGAGCCATGACTGCGGCAGTGGTCGATGATTTTGGTTCGTCATGGGGGTGGGGAGGGTGGCCAATACTTCACGGTCAAGGCTACACAAGTGTGGCATCAGATGCCACAGATCATATTGCAGTTTCCATATAGTGGGATAGATTTCTGTGATGATCCTGAGATGATATTACCCTTGGGAGAGGTATTCAATCGCCGAGGTATGATGTGTTGGTTACTGGTTTTGTTGATTAATTTTTTAGATAGTATAACATATGGTTAATATTTGTATGGATGTTGATGATATCATGTGTTTTTTTGGGTAGATGTGGGACTGCATGGATGAGAGGTTGAGTTGATCTGAGTGCCAGCCCACCAGGGGCCTGTGAGACCACCACGGGGAGAGTTGCGAGTAGGGGAGAGGCAACGTCAAGAGGATGTTGGGACGAGGCCCGGTGATGATGATAGAGCATCTTGGAGGTGCTATTATGATGACCCCGGGGCAGGGCCATCACATGCTCCTCCGGTCGAGCCCGGGGGAGAGTTTGATGATTTTTGCCACTGACTAGAGGTGGTTCTACAGGGAGTGTCCGAGAGGATGTGGGTGTTGATCCAGGATGAGGGGATCCTGGAGTAGTGTATTGGGATGTCGGTGGAGTCACGGACCTTGATCCGTAGAGCAAATGTAGCCATAGCTGCGATGAATGGACGGTTGCCTCTAGGTCCTGGGGGACCTGGAGCTGGTGGGGTACCTCCGCCAAAGGGAGGACCTGGTGCTGGAGCACTAGAGGTGCCCTGAGGGATGCTAGATATGTAGTTGTGTATCTGATATAGGCTGGTGAGCCTATTTTGTATAGTTGTGACATCCAGTTTTGTATTGGTAGGGATGAGGTGATTCACCTACCTATGGGCAATGTACTATTTTTGTAAACACTTTATGACATGTGGACCGATATATATATATATATGGATATACATTTTTGGATCTTTGTGTACATGTGTGATGTGTTTGTTTGATGATTCTGGTTTTTGATGTAGTGGATGATGTGTAATCTATATGTTGTGACCAACTTCTGATGGTTTATGTGTATGTGAAGATGTCTTGATGTGATATATGCCAATCTAGTATAATGTTAGCCATGTTATCTGCTATTTGATTAAATTGTCTTGGGATATGTGTAAATGTAATGGAATCAAAATGTCGAGATAAAAGTCTAACCTGCAGGTATTTGCGAAAGAGGCAAGGATCACGGGTGCAGTAAACATTGTTGAGCTGGAGGACGACAAGTTGGGAATCTAATAAGACGTGAAGGTGACAAATATGGCGATAATTGGCCTTAATGAGGAGACCAATGACAACGGTGTACTCTACTTGATTGTTGGTGGCTGAGCCTAAACATATGTCATTGGTGTGGAGTAGGTCATGTGAAGGCGAATAGAGGGCCCAAGCAGCCGAAGCGAGATTATGTGTCCAACAGCTAGCTCCGTCGGCGTAACCAATGTGGTAGGCCGATGGAGGTGGCATCTGTCAATAACACAAGTGATAGATTAGATGGGAGGTATGGATAAAAGAAGACTAAAAACTCTATAAAAGACATACAAAAAAGAAATATCCTAGTGTAGTATAGCTATGCTTAGGCGTAAAATTTCTTTAAGTACAACCCATTGACAGGTTCCTTGAGAGGATGGCCTTCGGGGTAGGCCAGGATGTATGCACCTTTAGTGAGGCAATGTTGGATAATGTATGGTCCATGCCACAGGGAATCGAATTTTATATGGCCAAGGGTATCGTGAGCGATATCGTAAGTGAGGATGAGGTCTCCTACATTAAAGGAGCGAAGGTTGACATGGCGATCAAAGGTGGCCTTTGATCATTTTTTGGTGGCTTCATTGTTCTGTAATGAAGATCGACGATCTTCATCCAGGGATTCTAAGTTCAGCAAACACTGCTCTATTGGGGCGGTGTCGGGTAATAGCTCAATATTGGTGCGTAAGGTGGTAATTTTGCACTCGATGGGAAGAGTGGCCTCAACCCCGTGGACTAGATGAAAAGGTGTGAAACCGGTGGTAGTTTTGACTGCTGTGCAATAAGCCCAGAGCGCGGAAAATAACATATGATGCCAATTGGTTTTATGTTTGTTAACCATGCGTTGCAACATGGTTTTTAAGACCTTGTTAACTGCTTCTACCTATCCGTTGGACTGAGGCTAGTATGGTGAGGAAAACTCGTGGGAGAAGCCTAACCGGGATGAGAGTTCCATGAAAATCTCATTCTCGAAATGTTTCCCATGAGCGGAGACTAGTTGGAGTGGTACTCCAAAGCGGGATATGACGTGGTTAAAGAAAAAAATCATTGCTATGTCAACGGTGTTGTTGAAGGTAGTCATGGCTTCAACCCACTTAGTAAAGTAATCAATTGCAATGACTATTTATTTGTGTCCGTTGCTAGATGTAGGGTTGCAAGTCATGAAGTCGATTCCCCATTTACAAAAGGGACCAGCGATGATGACTAGGTGTAGAAAAGCAAGTGGTGCGCATGCTTTGTTGGCATAAAGTTGGAATTTATCACATCGTTTCATGGCATGGATGCAGTAATGAAATAATGTAGGCCAAAAGTAACCTGCGCGAATGATTTTCTGAGCGGTGGACAGCCCTGAGAGATGGCCTTTGCAAACGCCGCTGTGGAAGTCGTTCAAGACTATGTCGGCATCGTCAATAGTTAAGCATCGATGGAGTATGGTGTCGACTCCTCGCCGATATAAGATGTCCCCGATGAGGAGGTAGTGAGTTGCCTGGTGATGAATACGTCGACGATCATATCTGGAGAGGTGGTTTCTGAATTTTTGTGTTTGGAGATAGACAAGAAGATTTCCATACCAAGGGTCATCTAAGGGGACAAAAAAAAGATGTTCATCAGGGAGGTTGGTATTGACTGGTGGATTGGTGGTGTCGGAGGGAAAAGTCATGATAAGTTCGGCGAGGATGAGAGCTTTATTGCTCTTGGGTGTTGAAAATTCGAGATCGTATTCCTAAAGGATGACGATCCATCGAGCAAATTTACCACTAATTTGTCAACGAATGAGCAGGTATTGCATGGGGTTGGAATCTGTGATGACTTTGGTAGTTCAAAGAAGAATGTAATGGCGCAGTTTCTGGACTGCGAGGGCTATCTTTTCTTCGTGATTGTACTTCAAGGGTGTTCTTGAAAGGTTTTTACTAATGTAGTAAATCACATGCTCATGGGTGTCATCCCCTATTTGGACGAGCACTCCTACTACTGAAATGGCTGAGGCTAATATGTAGAGGAGATAATCACGGTTATAGTCAGGTGGACTAATCAACGGGGCATTAGAGAGAGCCACTTTGAGATCGCCAAAAGAGGTTTGGGCATCTTTATCCCATTGAAATGGGATGTCATGATGAAGTAAGTGAAGGAAGCCATGTGCAGGAGTAACATAATCTTGGACAAAGCGTCGTAAAATGTTGGCTTTGCCTTGAAGGCTTTGTAGTTGGTGTAAATTCTGTGGGGGTGGAAGTTCTGTGATGGATTGGAATTTGAGGGGGTCCACAATAATGCCACATTGGGAAATTATGAACCCAATAAGGCGCCCAACAGTGATGCTAAATACGCACTTGAGGGGGTTCAAGCAGATATTATACTGATGACACCTATGGAAGATGATTCGTAGATCATCGAGATGCTGAGTGTGTTTCTTAGATCAAGCAGTGAGGTCATCTAAGTATGCGAGGATGATATGAGCCAGATCGTGAAAAAAGTATGTCATATCCCATTGGAAAGTGGCGCCAACATTCTTGAGGCAAAATTTGCTGACACGATATGCAAAGGTGCCCCAAGGGGTCATGAATGCAGTTTTGTACTGATCAGCAGGGTGAATTTGGATTTGGTTGTAACTAGAGAAACCGTCCATGAAGGACAAAGCCTTGTGTCCTACGCAATCATCGATTATTTGGTCGATGAAGGGTGTTGGAATGTTGTCTTTGGGATAGGTGTGATTGAGGTCATGAAAGTCCGTACAAACACAAATAGTGCCCTATTTTTTGTTAACAGGGACAAGGTTGGAGACCCATGATGTATAGGCTATGGGGTAAATGAACCCTGCAGTGCGTAGTTTGTCAATCTCGGCTTTGATGGACACTGCTTTGGATGGGTGTAGCGGTCCCTGTTTTTGGTGGATGAGTGTGATATCAGGCCAGGTGTCTATGCGATGTTTGACAATAGACGGATCAAGGCCTGACATCTCCATGTATGACTAGGTGAAAATGTCCCGGTATTCCTAGAAGATGGCTTTGTAGGCAGTGAGTTCTTTTGGAGAACATGCAACGCCAATGGTGATTTCCTCGATAATTCCAAATTTGATGGAAATATCTATTTTGATGGTTGGGGATATATTGGCCATATTGCCTTCCTTGAAAGTGTCGGGGGTAGGGATAGGGTTATTGAACCAATCTATATGCCCTGATGGGAGAAAATCTTTGGTTTTGACTGCGTATATGGGGTGTTGGTTAGGAGGCATGAAGGCTTCCTGTGAAAGAAAGAGCGCTCTGTGGTGGAGCGCATCCCATGGGTAATCGGGGGTAGTTAACTCCTTGAGGATATCTTCATCACAATGAAACTGACGTGAATATAGGCGATCGAGAGGAGTGACCTCGGTGACTGTCACTGTGATGTTGTCTCTTTCTGATAAAGACGTAGGGGGATTGATGGAGGGGGATTGCGATGGTTCGCTCGACATAAACCAAATATCCAGATATTGTGGGTTAAAAATGGTAGTCGGGCATAGAATGTTCGTGGGGAAATGAATTGGATAATTGGGGGGATTTAGGGGTAACTCCTCATATAAATCATGTAGGAACCATGGGGGAGAAGGGAGTGCCTCAAGTTCTAGTGGGAAGATATGAACCATATCAATTGATGGGGTAAGGGTATTTATCGAGTCTGTCGGGGTGGGGGGTGGGGGGGGGGTATGATTTTGAATAGGGGCCAGTTGACGACGCCTATATTCAATGATCATAGGACATTGATATGTGAAATAATCAAGTGTTTCTCATAAAGAGAAAGGACATTTCATGCGCTCGTTGACTGAGGTTGTGACATAATGGATGTTGGTGACAGGAGTTGGGGTGGGTGTTTGATGAAAGATCTGGCGTACAACTGTTAGTGTCTGTCATAATTGTGGTAACGCTGGACAATGGTGTGTGTAATGGCCATATTCTGAACAAATGGCGCATGCAAATTTAGTTTGCAGTCCTTTGTTACTTGTGTTCTATGAGATAGCAGCAATACTGGAGGAAGCGATGAGCGATGGTGGTGCTCAAGGGATTTGGATGAGATTACGTAACTCAGGAAGAGATGGGCATTTGTTGGTGGGGTGTCTGTCTTTCTCGCATAGTGCACAAGGAGGTTGGATGCATGGGGGAAGTGGAGCTGTGGGCTCCTTCTTCTTTTGCCTGCCCCCATATGTAGCAGGGGGGTTAGTGAGTGGGGGTGTAAGGGGAATGGTGGGAGTGAGTATGGAAATATGCATCGGGATTCCTTCTATTTGGGGAGGGAGGGATGGTTGAGGAACCATCTTAGGTGGATGCAAATACCAAACTGGGATTTCCAGCACCATATTAGGAAGGGTAAGCATTGCAGTGACCTGGAAAGATTGTACACCTGGTGGGGGGTAAAAGAAAGGGATTTGGGCAAGGGATTCGGGGACTGTTTCCCAAACCGAGATCTGGCCTTGGCGAAGATCAGGAATGGGTCGAGCTGAATTAATTCCAGGGGATTCCAGAGGGAGAAGTTTTGTGACTAGTGGGACGTTAGGGATGAAAGAGGCCTTAGTGGGAGGGAGGTTAGTTTCAGTTGTCATTTCAATGGAGGATACGACACATACTTGTGCGGAGGGATGGAGGAGCGGTGGTGCTCCGTGGTAGGTCCCTAACAAGGATGGTCTTTGAAGATTCTGGGGCCCATCTCAATGAGTGGATAGTTATCAGGATTAGTGTGGATAAAAGGGAGGATGTTATCGATGTTGGATGAATGGTTAGGCTCGTAATGTGATACTTGATCAATGGTAATGATCTTTCCATTATGGGGAAACATCATGGTTCAGAACACAGAAGAGGCGACGACCTTCATAGCATACATGTAGCTACGACCAAACAAGATATTATAGTCGAGCGGGGCATCGATAACCTCAATGTCAATTAGAACAGTTTTTCCCCTGAGCTCGACGGGGACATTTTGGAAGAGTCCTTCGGGGGATGAGGGTCTTCCATCATAGGCTCATAAGGTAATGGCAGATGGTATGAGTTCGGGGGAACCAAGTTTCTTCCATACGGATTTGGACATGATACAGGTGGATGTGCCTTCATCAATGATGCATCGGTGAACTGTAATGTTTTGAATTTTTATAGGGATATGAAAAGAAATAAGAGCGGGGAGGTGATGTTCTCCACTGTCGAGGTCAAATGTGATGAGTCAGGTATCGTCCGGGTCGACTGCTTCTAGGGCGGAAAGTAAGGACTTTCGCTGGGTGGGACAAGTTTGAAGGACCTCTAAGACTAACATGGAAGATGAGGATTGTGCCAAGTCATCGCCCAAATTGTAATTATGTGCTGCCCTAGCTTGAGGATTGTGGACATTCCTACGCAATGGGATGTGAGGAATACGAAGGGAGGTTTCAGTATTAGGGCGAGGAATTATGAGAGGGGGTCCAATTGTGACTGGAATTTCTTCCAAAGTGGTGGGAGCGGATTCAGGGGCTGTGCTATACTGACGACTACGCGTTTGCAGAAGGACTTCTTCCTCACTGGTAAGGAGGATAGTGCGATCGACAGAGGTGCCTGTATTGGGATATTGTCCCAACTATGGTGGGGTAGGTTGCATGTCTGGTTGGGTATTTATGAACCCTTGGTGTGGGATGGGGTTTTGTATTACAAATGGGGGTGGTTGCTGCACATATGGTTGTGGGGCATGTTGACGTGCAGGCGGTGCTAAGGGATGTGGTCCATTCACATAATCTTTCATCTGTTTAAAGTCAACGATTTGGGGGAAATGGTGAGTATAGCGACCAAAATCACCGCAAAGGGCACAAGGAAAGGTGGTCCTAACATTGTTGTTGTTCCTTCCTTGACATTTTTTGTTGTTTCCCCCTTGGGGGTTTTGATTCCCTTGGTTTTGGTTGCCCTCGACAGTCAGGTTCTGTTGGGGTTGGTTCTAGTTTCCTCCTGGTCCCAGATTATTATTGTTCCGATTTTTTCCTTTCTTTCTGGTATTGCTCGATTGATGGGATGGATTTTCCATGTTCAACAGTTCAAAATTTTGATATTGCTGAATGGGAGAGGGTTGAACAAAATTAACCCCAGCGTGTGGTGGTCCTTGTGGTGGAGCCATAGGCTGTGGGGGGGCAGAAAATGGAAAGTATGGATTATGTTAAGGTGATGCTCCATAAGGTACATAGGAGGGCGTGGTACTTTCACTAGTGCTTAGGGTATAGGCCAAGGTAGAGGGAGTACCGACACTTGGTTGGATAGGTGGGGGGTTTAGGGGTGCCGACGGGGGTCCACTTATGGGTGGAGGTAGGACAATAGGGTATGGTTGTTGATAAGGTGGAGGAGGATAATAAGGGATTCCTCCATATGCCGATGGATATTGAGGTGAGCCATACATGGGTGGTTGTTGAGGAAATGGGTTATGGTGTGTAGTGTTACCAATTAATCTGTCTGCTGAGTGAGACATCCCAGGTTTGTCTTGGCCAAATGGCACGGGTCTTGGGGTGTCCAGAAGTACCATGTATAGGTATCTGGAATGGGCGTAACTAAGTTTGAACTATTGGGTCTTGGTAATGGCTTCTTCTTTAGTCTGGGGGAAGGTGGTGGCCACATATTTGCGAAGGAGGGAAACAAGTGATTTGAGGAACCAATTGAGACATTGTTGGGGGGTAGCGTCAGCTTTGCAAAGGCTACGTCACTGACACCATTTGTGGATATGGTCGGAAATATGTGTAGAGGTAGTTTGTTTGAAATCTGAGAGTAGTTCAAGGCCATTGTCATGATGAATGGGTAATTGAAAGAAGGTTAAAAATGATTTGGCCAAGGATTCAAAAGTCGCATGGGACCCGGATTTTTCTTCGACATACCATTTGGTGGATGGGCTAGTGAGTGTACGTTGAAATAACCTCAATCAGATGGAATCGTCCATGATGTTGTTCGAAGAGCACCATAGGTGAAATGTCATGATATGGTTGGCAAGATCATCTCCTACTTTTCCTTCAAACTTGAGGATTTTTGAAATGAGTTTGGTAGGCATTGCAGGTCATGTGGGGTTGTGCAATATGGGGTCATTGGTGAGTTTAGTCAGATCCGGTATTTTGAGGGAGGCTAAATATGGAATATGGGGTGGTGGCATAGGATTAGTTCCGGCCATAGTGTGAGTGTTCTGAGTACCTGACCCTTGGAGGGGACTAGGTGGGTTTGTACTTCCCCCTTGAGAGGAAGTTGGCCCCCCGCTTCCATGTAAAGGAGAGCGAGTGGAAGGTGGAACCAAGAAAAGTTGATCCCAAGACAGTGGCACTCACAAGAGTGTGAGAAGGTGGAGCCAATGAGTTGGAAAGACTAGGAACTCCCCCTAGAATAGGAGGGAGATTTAGCAAGTGTCTGGAACGATGAGGGTTTTATGGGTCCCCTATGATGTCCGACTAGCTGAGTGAATGTGTGCGAATGGTGGTGAGAGAAATAAATAAACAAGAGATTTTGCTGCAATTTTTGAACTTTACACGATATATATCCAAATCAAATGTAATCAGAAGGGAATCATACATAAAGTGTTTTGATAAAAAATCATATATGTGGATATGTGGATTTTGTCTATGTGGGGGAACAAAGAAAACAAATGCTCATGTTCTAGAATACATAACATCCTTCCTCTCAAAATAGCATTGGACCTTCCAATAACACTCGACAGTGGGGTCTGAAGCCATCGGAAGAGAAACTAGTGAAGGGTGAACTAATCATTTATAATGAGGGGTAGAGGGGGCGTATCCTGAAAGAACTGACGATATTTCCCAATAGCCACACAAAATCCGATCAAGTTGCAATTGCAGCCCACAATTTCCACCTGGGTAGATGTCCTAAAATTTGGTCACTAGGTACCTCAGTCAAAGTGCGACATTTAGATTTTTGGCCTAAGAAATGGGTCATGGGATGGATCCCATCCAAGAGGTGGGTGCCTCAAGGGGGGATGCACAGAACAACCAGACCTCAGCCTTCAACCCTTCATGGGTATCTCCCTGCCTTATGGTGTTAGGAACATTTGACTTGGAGGATTTAAAGTTCCCTATTTGACAACTTCTATTGTTTTGAAAATGTGAGAACCAGATAACGGGGAGTTATTTGGATGCCTATCCCTGAAATCCTACCTAGACTAAAATATTTCTTTTGGCACCTCCTGTGGAGGAAAACTTAGTGGGATTTTTAGAAAACTTTTAGATGTGTTTGTTTGAGATATTGGGGGTGTGAGCCAATCTCGTTGAAATTAAGTGGGAGTGGATAGTTTCGTCAAGAAAAGGGTGGGGTGTTTCATAATCCCTTTGAAGGAAAATTACTTCAACCTCCACATTTCGAGATGAAAACTATGTGAGTGAGAAGTGACTTTTGTGTGTGAATGAGTGAAAGTGTGCTAATTTTTTAATGAATTAGGTGTCACCTTGCTGCATGTGGACTTCTCTTTGTCCTTACAAGTTTTTGATTACCTATTTAACTAAATGTCATTGGTACAACCTTGTGGAATTCAAAAGTCCCTAGGAAGCTAGCATGTGGACATGTGGGTCCTTTACTATTCCTTTAACTCCCTAATGTGATTTAATCTAAGAAAGATTTGAAACTATCCTAGATTGTGATCATGAGGGCATGTATGGGCCCGTTACAAAACCTTTAAACTTCCCTAGTGATTTAATCTAAGAAGGTAAATTTGAACACTATCCTATCTTTGTAGCATGTGGGCATGTATGGGCCCGTTACAATCTTGAGATGTGTTTGAAAAATAAACTAAGAGGAGTCCTGAGGGGGCTATTGTCCTCTCCTAAACATTTTATATTTTTTTTAAGGGAGATGAAATTGTCTTTCAACCTCTTTCTGATTCTCAAGACCGCTTTGGAGCGCGAGAGAAGAGCATAGTCAACATTTGATATCCAATTTCTAGTCCCAATGCAATTTTTATATGTGATGTAGAATGATTCCAACTTTTAGTCAAAGCAAGCCATCCATGTGGAATGTGTTTTGACTAATCCCTTTAAATGAGAGGGAATGTAAGTGTGGTGCAGATTACAACATGCATGGAATCATCTTTAAGAAGGTTATGGGCCTTCAACAGATCATAACAAATTTTGCAATGTGTGTTTTTTTGCATAGGTGCGTGGGTTTCAGACTAGACAAAGGCGCTCTGAGCGCCAATGCGTGATCTGGAAATGAATTTTGAGCGTAGGTGCGCATAAGGCACTGAGTAATGCAGTGATTTTGGCGCACGTGCGCATCATGCGTGACTGTGGGCCAATAAACCCACGCACAACTGTCACACGGCCATGAAGAAAATTATGGATGGAATTCTCTCAACTCAGCTTTGAGTTTGATGTTTTGTAGGTCGACTTGGGACGGTTATGGTACCTGCAGGTTAAATAAGTAAAAATAAGAGCTAAAATAACCCAAATGGGGTAGGAAATTGATACCTTTCCCCAATGGAGTCACCAATCTGTTGCGCCTCTTTTGTCACCTAGATGAGAAAAACAGAGGTGCTTACAAGCTTAGTTGGGTTAGCTAAGCAAGACAGTAGTAAAGGAAAGGGTTAGAAGAATAAACATAAAATACTAAGCTAAGAATTAAACTAGGAAAGGAAAAAACAATTAAACTATTGTGCATAAGGACATAAGAACAAGAAACAAACGAGACTCATGTCACCAATGGAAAGGATTGTATTAGTGAAAAGAAAACACCAAAGAGAAAGGGGACTTTGGGTCCTTTCTTTATCCAAGGGAGGGCTCTTGGACCCCCAATATTGAGCTCTTCTTACAACTTGAAAACTTGAAAGAAATGGTGAAAGAATCCCAAGCTAACTTACTCAAAAGGTGACGTGGATTGCCCAAATGGAATGGTGCTAGTATGACCTTGATGATAAAAGAGGTTTCCCCAAGAGAATAGCAGCAACATAACCTTGCAAATGAATTCCTTGAAAATGTAGTGCACCCATGGCCTTGTTTTATAGCACCACTTTGAGGTATTGTGCAACCAACTTTTAGTGTCAAAATGGGCTGTTTAGGGCACCTTTAGGTCTTTGACTAGCCACCTAGCTAGATCCAGCCGAGATTTGGATGTCAAATCGACTTGGAAGCTGAACCAAAAGTGGGTGGGAGGCCGACCAACATCATAAATGTGTCGTTCTCAGGTGTGCGTGGCTTTTAGCGTCCAAAGTCATGCATCGTGCACATGTGCGCTTTTCCTGTGTTTCTTGATGGTGCATGTGCGTAGGCACCTTGTATAGTCATAGTGCATCCTGATTTTATAACTAGTTGTATAATTTTGGACCTTTTGGAAATGATTTTTGGTAATTTTGGTCCATGGGTGGATTAATAGCTGTTTGAAGATGTTGGATTCCTGTAACCATTTGCGGACGAAATTTCAGTGATAACAAGGGATTTCCAAAAGCTTGAAGTGAATTTGGTATCTCGATCAGATACAATTTCTTTGGGCATGCAATGCAGCCTAAATATCCCCTTCGTGAAGATGTTGACAATATCTATGGCCTTGAAAGTTGATTTGACAGGAACGAAATGAGTAGACTTACTCAGTTTGTCCAACACAACCATGATGGCATCATTTTTCTTGGTCAAATTTGGTAATCCGATGATGAAGTCCATGGATATGGTTTCCCATTTCCATTCTGGGATTGGTAGGGGTTGTAACAATCCTGCTGGATGTCGGTGTTCTACCTTAACTTGCTGGCATTCTAGGCACTTAGCTAAATAGTTAGCTATGTCTTTCTTCAATCCAGGCCAATAGAATTGTTTCCTAGTGGCTGTGATCATTTTCTGATATCCTGGGTGACCGATATATGGTCTCTTATGTAGTTCATTCATTATGAACCTCTTCAAGTTGTCACATTTTGGAACATACAATCTGTTTCTGTAAGTCAACATGCCTTCTTCGAGCATCTGGTAGCCTTCATATTTTATCCCTGTAGGCTCTTGCCTTAGGTATGAGGTCATTGTCTTGAAGAATGCATCTGTTTCTTGTGCATTCCTGAATCTTTCCCTGACATTCGTTTCACAGGTTCTTACCGCTGCCAGATGAATCATTTTTATACTTCTGCTAAGGGCATCGACCACCCTATTTTCCTTTCCTTTTATGTGTATCAAACTCACTAAGGAGATCCATCCACCTAGCTTGCCTGGCATTGAGGTTTGGTTGATCAAACAAGTGTCTCAATCCACAATGGTCTTTCATAAGCACAAATATCCTACCCAGGAGGTAGTGCCTCCACATTTTTAAAGAATGTACTATGGCAACCAACTCTAGGTCATGGGTCACATAATTGATCTCATGCTCATTTAGTTTCCTGGACGCATATCAAATTACACCTCCCTCTTGCATAAGGACTCCTCCGATTCCTTCCTTGCAGGCATCTATACACACAAGAAAATCATTATCCAGGTTTGCAATCTTTAGCATGGGTGCATGGGTTAGGAGGTATTTCAGTTCCTGAAATATTTCTTCACATTTTGATGTCCAAATGAATTTAATCCCCTGTTTCTAAAGGGTAGTGATTGGACAACCAATCTTGGAAAACCCTTTTATGAACCTTCTATTGTATCCTACTAAGCCCATGAAGGACCTAATATCGGATACATCCTTCGGGGTAGGCCATTCCATAATAGATATGATCTTATCGGGGTCTACTGCCACCCCATCCTTAGATATGACATGGCCTAAGTAATGGACTTTTTTTTGAAAGAAATCACACTTGCTAAACTTAGTGTAGAGATGATTCTCTCTTAGTGATTGAAGTATGAGTCTGAGATGTTCTTCATGCTCCTCCCTGTTCGTGGATTAGATTAGGATATCATCAATGAAAACCAATACAAATTTGTCCAAGAATTTGCTCAGTACATTATTCATCAAGCACATAAAAGTGGCAGGGGCATTGGTTAACCCAAATGGCACGTCCATGAATTCATAATGACCATACCTCATCCTGAAGGATGTTTTTTGGATGTCTTCATCCTTAATCCGGACTTGGTGGTATATAGACCTTAAGTCGATCTTCGAGAAAATGGAAGCACCTCCCAATTGGTTGAATGAGTCATTGATTCTTGGCAAGGGGTACTTGTTATTTATGGTTGTCTTATTGAGTTGTATGTAATCTATGCACAGTCGGAGGGTGCCATATTTCTTTTTCACAAACAAGACGGGCACTCCCCACGAAGATACACTAGGTCAGATATAGCCTTTGTCCATCATCTCCTTTAGCTGTAGCTTGAGCTCAACCATCTTTGGTGTGCTCATTATATATGGAATTCTAGATGATGGTACCTCTCCTGGTGTAAGTTCTATCAAGAAGTTGACATCCCTTCTTGGAGGTAGACCTGGTACCTCTTATGGGAACACATCCTTGTATTCTCTTAATATGGGTTGGGCCTCTAGGTTTGGTCTGTCATTCTCAACAGATTCTAGTACTTGTATGGCATATAAGGAACACCCCTTTCTGCAATACTTTTTCATTTGAAGGGATGATATTTGTCTCACTGAGATAGGCTTCTAAATCCCTTGGAGGGTCGTCCTTACCGCTTCATCATTTACACATTCTAAATTTTTATGATAACAATCAAATTTAGTTTTATAAGAAACCAAACAATCCATGCCAATCAACAAGTCATAAGATCACAAGGGAAGTATGTTAAGGGTCCCTCAGTTGGGAAATCCACCCATGATGAATTGATAGGCTGATATGACCTCTGCCACCTTTCTTTTGGTCCCAGTGGATAATCACACAAACCACGGTTTAACATGTCTAATTGGTTGTAGTTTACACTTATCAACAGTCTGAGGGGCCACATAACTCGAATTAGAACTTGGGTCAAATAAAATAGAAACTATATGGTTGGCAATCATACCTTCCATCTCCACAACTGAATCTTGGTGGTCAGCTTGATTATTAGCCAAGGCTGCATAGATTCGTGGCATGCTCCTAGCCACATCATTGACGGTGGTAGCTTCTTGGATATTGTAGTCTCTCTTACTATTTTGTTGTCTATGTGGGAAGTCCCTCAATATATTATATTCTCCACAACCCCAACATTTTAAGGGTTCCTTCTTTAGGTTATCAATATTTTATGGGACTGTCTTAAAAGGTTTATTTCCACTTTGAGAGGGCCATTTTTCTGATATACACTTCTATTAGGAAGGCTCCTTCTAGAATATTTTCTGAAGTTCTTAAATCTTGAGGATTTAAACCCCTTCTTCTAGAATCCTGAACTACTCCTCTTCTTCTAGTCCTCGTGAGGTCTTGTCTTACTCCCAAACTGTTCATAACAATACCTCGCCTTCTAGATAGTTTCTTTTAAGGTCTTTGGTTCGTCAAACTCAATCCTGTCCCGGTAGGTCTGAGGTAACCCACTAATAAACCCCTGCATTTTTACTTTTTCATATTTTATGTAGGGTACATACCTCAGTAGTTCAAGGGATTTATTGACAAATTCATATATGGTGAGCTGCCCCAACCTGATTTCATAGAATTCCTTAGTCTTCCCATCCCTAACATATACTGCTTCCTAAAGTATTTCTCAAACTGTTTCCCGAACTGTTTCCATGACAAGTCATTCTCATTGACTCCTTTCACATTCCTAAGGTATTCCCATCAAATTGAAGCCTTTCCATTCAGGTTAAAGATGGCTATTCGTGGCTTCAAGTTTTCAAAGTAGTCATGGACTCTGAAGTACTTATTTAGACCAAGAAACCAAACTTCAACCTCTTCTCCCTTCCTAATATCTCCATCGAAGGAGGGTGGTTTGGATTTCTTGAATTCTTAAGGATCATGATTTTTGGAGCGCTTTCATTTCTTTCCTTTCCTTTGAGAATGTGAGCTTTCTCTACTACTAGAAGATCCTTCAGATTTGCTAGCTTCCTTTCCAGAGGACTCTACCGATGAGTTTCCCTTGCCTCTAGGTTGGGCCTTCTTCGAGGCACTTCTCCTAGTGCGGTCACTTATGGAGTCATGTTTTCGGATCTCAGGTGGACTTTGACTTCTCTTCTTATGTTGTCAGTCCACATGACTGGTTGCGGATTCATGTTGTAGTTGCCTCTGTATGTCAGACAAGCTCTGTAGCAAGACTGCACTAATTTCTGTTTGTTTTTCTTGCTCCTTTATCAGTCTCTCATTGTCAGCCTTACAACTTTGTAATTCATCCCTGAGGCTCCTTACAGTTTCAACCAGATCTGGAGGGGTTTCCACCGCCCTCCTTTCGTCATATTCTTCGTCTCTATCGTGGGAGCTATCCCCCACTTCATGACACGTCACCATCCTTTAGTCTTGAAGTTTTCCCATGATTTACTGACTGCTCAAGTGTTGAAAAATACACTTATTTTTAGCTAACAGTCTATTAGTTCATGAACAATACATGGTTCAATTTATTAAATGCACACACACAGTAGAAATTTTCATTATTTTCTTTAATAACATTTTAAACTAGACTTTTTAAGAAATAGGTAAGGTAGAGTGTCACTCTTTTAAAAGTACTCCAAATAGAGTTTTTAAGAGACTCGTCCATGAGCCCAAGCAGGCAAGTGTTGTAACCATGCTCTGATACCAATTTGTAACACACCCACGATGGTGCTAAAAATAAAATAAATAAAAATTCATCCTCCTTACAGGAATATATCTTCTCTCTCTATGGGTTCTAATTTGGACATTCAGGAAACCAGCCCAACCTTTCGGTCAAGGATCTCTGATTCTAAATCTAAGTGACTCTTTGAGACCTTGATGGTATCATTTTGTAATTAAACACATAACCTTTTGACTACCTGGTGCAGATCTAAGGGTACCCGTGACCTCTGTTTGCGTGCTGACGAAATATTGAATTTTGGGCACCAACTCCTTTTTTGTTAACCACCTCCTTCATATGGCCCTGGGATATGACCTCTTGGAAGGTATGTGATTGCAGGCATGTCCAAGGGTGGTTTCAAACCAACCCTCTTTTCGCCCCACAATTCACTACAAAGCGCCATGTATGCCTTTGGCGATACTATGGTTTCAATTGCAGTCCGCTCGGGGAAAATTAAGACCCGAGGATGTTCTGGCCCCACATTTCTTCCTGAACATCAATATATTTCTTTTAGAAATGATCTGTGATCAATGACTGCTATCTATTCTCCTTTCCTATCTTTCATGCACCTTCCCAGACCTCCCTGATCTGTCGGCACGTAGTTCCCTTCCAAATCAACAGTTACAATTGGTTCCGCCTCTCTGGCCTTCGGGAGTTTCAACTCTCAAACTCTCACTTCCTCCTTAGTAGATATCTTTTAGAGTGGAGGATCTGCTGACACCTTTCCCTATAGATGTGTGGCTATGATTTCCTCCGTGAGTCCGGACTTCAGGATTTTCAGTTCTCAATCTATCGTTTCTTCCGGAGAGATTTCTCCGAAACAACAGATTATCTGCCACACATCCTCCTCAATCGACGATTCTTCTCCCACCTTGAGACTTTGGCCTCTGCAACTAGATTGACGATCTTTCATCTCCCTCCTTGATCAATGATCGAGATCTTATTTGGGTCTTCGAAACTTTTCCTCCTCTCTTTTCTTCTCGAGTTCTAGATCTGGCACCACGTGTCCACCTTCACATCGATGACTCTCGTCTCTTCGGATTTTTGGGCTTCGGAAGTCTCAAATCTTGAATCTCTCTTTTTCCCAATTATTTCAATGTTCGAGTCCTCGAACTCTCGAATCTACTTCCACCTGCCAATCCCGACGATGGACAGTTTCGATGATTTCGAAACTTCGGGACTTCACAAAGTCCGCTCTCCTGGGAACTTTCAAGGTTTTAGGCCTCGTGCACTTTCCTTGGGATCCAATGAATGTTGGTCCTCGTGCTTAGATTTGACAACCCAGATCTGATCTCCTCCTCCGTGCTCTTCTAATTTTTTGGACATGGATTCCAACAGTTCAGATCTTTCACAGTGCTCGATCCAACGGTCACTATTTCTCCTCCTCCCGAGCTTTCACTTTCTTCCCTGACTTGGAATATTTCAGATATTTAGAAGGTCTTGACCTTCTATTTACTTCCTGCGAGCCCTGGTGTATGGGTGTCGACTTCCTCTTTCCCTCCTAAGCTTACGAACTTGAAACAAGTTTGCTTCTTGGACCTCATCTGCGCTTCTGAAAAGAGCTTGTCTCTTCTGATATTGGTCCTAAGGAAATTTTGAATTCCCACGTACTCCTTGCGTTAATTTTCTCGGATCAGATCGATGGTCCGCGACCTTCCTCTATCCCACGATCTAGATCACATCGCAAATTCAGGTTTCAGAAGGTTAATCATGCCAACGCGCGATTCTCCTAATGTGTGAACTTCGATTTTGCAAATCCGACGGTCAAGGAGGGTCCTAATAGATCCTTGGATCTACGGTCCAAGTCACATCACTACTTTGGGTTTCGGAGGATCTGTCCCCTTCATGATGATTACCAACATTCTTCGAACTTGCAAAGATTGAGGGAGTCGAGGCATTAACACCTGTTCCCCTTCTTCAAATCTAAAAGTCGTGACAAACCTTGGATCTTCCCAAACATATCTCATCCATTCATATTCCAAACGAAAGGATATTCCTTTTTGATACTTGAATCTCACTATTCTTCCTGATCTTTGTTGTCTCTGAAAGGCTTAAGAGTTTTGCGCTCTTTTTCTTGAACATAATTCTTGGAAGAATTCTTCTACACACCACTTACGTTCAATTACTCAACTCTAGAACCTAAGATGGTCTTGGTCTCTACCCACCTTCCAGAGACTCGGTGCATACATGCACTACCTCTCCTGAGCTTAATAGAATCCATCCTCGCAGTGATTGCGGGTTTAAACCTCCACATTCAGGGGAGTACTCACTCGACTCTAGGATGGTGAGGGAAATTCCCTGGGGAAAGTGTTTTCGAGGAATTAAACTAGAGAATAAGGAAAATCAAGCAGATGTAAAAGTTCTCAAGGAACGAACACATACTCTTAACTTAATCAGTCAATACATAAACCATTTATAGGCATATAAATACAAGCATGCATCCAATATTTCCAATTCAAAGAAAAAGGCATAAAAACACTTATTAGAACCATTAGGTGTGATGCGACTACTGAAAGGGGTGCTTGTTTCCACCCAACCATAGGCTCAGTCACTCCCAATGGATCTATCACTGGTCACCCTCGAGCTTAAGCCGCAATGCTTTGAGATTCAATCTCTTACTTCTAGTTCAACATAAGTTAGGGACAAAGGTTACTCTCCTTCTCCCAATATAGAAATAGATAAGGACGAAGGTTACTCTCCTTCTCCTGTCTCAATCTCTATTTTCTGTGATCAGAACTCACTATTCCTCTTTCAGTCCTTCCTCGGACCCGAGAGTTTCCTCTCTCATCTCTGCATTTTCTTCGCAGGTCTTCCTCTGATCACCACAGTTCCTTTCTTGTCTTCCTCAACAAGGTTGTGTGTGGCTCAAATTACCAGTCCATGGTCAGGTATGGAAGCCTTACAGATGGGCGGTCTGCCCCATCCCCTCATTAAATCTTGAGGAGGCCTTCCCACCTACCAGCCCAACTGTAATTCATTCTTGGGTTAGAGGGTTGTTCTGATCTGAGTAATTAATTCCATCATGGTACTCGTTCGTTGGAGGTTAACACAACCATTACGGGTCCTGTCCACCACCTTTCATGGAATTTGTAGTTTTCTCTTAACACATCCCCTCTTTCAACAATCATGCAACACGTAACCATTTTCTATTAAAATTATAGAATTTACATTCATTGACCTTTTGTACAAAGGTCCATCAAATCAAACATTCATACCTTTAGGTTTTCCATAGTTCCTTGGCCAATATAGTTATATTTACAGACTGGGAGAAACAGGGTGTTACAGATATTCATCTGATATATAGGCTGAGTGGGATCCTCTGGCTTTGGGCTCACATGCTTTATTGTTCTATTGTAACTTCTTTTTCCTTGCTAGTGTTGCACTATCCCTTTTCTCTACTGATTTATGTTTATTTACTTGCTCCACTGTCTAGCTTCTTCTGTAGCTTTCGCAACTAACCAAAAATGGAAATATAGTCCTTCTTGCACAACTTCAAATCCAAAAACAAAGGGCCCAATAGGGAGCCAATCCCAATCCTCTTTGAAGGGTGAATGAATTTTTACTTTCTTTAAATACATTTACTTTTGTATTTAAAGGCTCATTATTATTTTTTAGACTCCAAGAGAGCTATTCGAGATATTACATTATTGTATTCTAAAATACTTTGATCAGAATCTTGAGTTACCAAATGTTTTATATATCATAATATTTTTGGCACTTTATGGAATGGCAATTTAAAGCTCTCTTTTATTTGTGATCCAATCCATGTTCTCTATATTTGTGGTATCGTTAAGTGTTATGATGAATTTTGTGAGGGATATATCAATCCTTTGTATTATGTATGCATCTTAGCTATTCACATTGTAAATATTGTACATATGAGTTTCTTTTAAAATACACCTAGTCCCAAAATCTCATTTATTATTATCCTTGAATTTGATTGTATATATTAAGTCTGGTCCTTCTCAGACTTCTGTTTTGTTTCATTTTATTTTCTTGGAATCATAATAACAACAGGAGTACCACCTCTCTAAAAACACAGGGGGATTCGTATCGTCGTGAGGTTGACCTTAAGACCGTAAAAAAATATTTTAGATCAACATGATTTTGGATGTCATGGGATCATATATATGTATCGTGTTGTAAACAATGAAGATATGATGAATAGAAAATTAGAGGTGCAACTCTAAACAAGTTGTTGGTTATGGGTTTGGGTTTCTAGGGTAAAATATATGTGTAATATGTTTGTGCGCCAATGTATCTTTTATGTTTTTATTAAGAATATATTTGCAGTAATTTATTGTATAAGGTTAAAATCTACATTTGGTATTAGAGAAATTATTGGCTTTAGGGGGACAACTTTGTAGCCATGGGTTTGGCTCGGATCTGTGGTACACCTTTTTATAGTGGGATATATATGGTATCGATTCTTCAGTTGGAAATAAATGACAAGCAGTTTGAATATAGAGATTGAGAAATTTAATGGGAAAATTTTTGAGCTATGGAATCTCAAGATGGAATATGTGTTGGTGGAAAAAGATCAGTGGATCCCTGATGATCCAGGTATTGCACCTACAAGAACATTATCAAAAGACTATAAAAATTTGGATAGGAAGGAAAAGAACACAATACAGTTGTGTCCCTCATATTCACTATTACTAATTGTGTTAGGGAAAGATATAGCTAAGGTGTTTTAGAATAAGTTAGGGGCTTTGTATCAGTAGAAGTTGTACAACTCAAGGATGAAATATGGAGACTCAATGACAAAGCATTTGAACTCCTTCAATATTATGATAAGTCAGTTATTATCTATTGATATTAATATTTCTGATGAAGATAAGTGTATCAGTTTATTTTTCTCTTTATCAGACTCGTGTGATAGTTTGGTTGTGGCCATAGGTAGAAATACAACTACTTTAAGTTTTGATGATGTGGTCTCATCCTTGTTGTCAAAGGAGATGGGGAAAAATAACATGGAAGGATAGAGAACATATGCATTATTTGTAATAGGACACTCCCAAGAAAGAAATATATCTAAGTCCTCAAGTAGGATATCTAAATCTAAGGGAAGATATAAATATCCTAGATTTTTTTTAAATGTATGTTGGATATGTGGAAAATAAGGGAACTATAAGAAGCAATGTAGATATAAAAGTGTTGAGAGAGGGAAGGGATCTAAAGATTCTCCTTCTATAGAAGAAAAAACCTCCATGGAAGGAGGGGATGTATACTTGTATTCTTCAAACACACATGTAGATCATGAGGAATGGTTGGTTGAATTAGGCATGTCCTTTCATATGACCCCCCACAAGGACTGGTTTTGTGAATAGGAGGTGATGTTTTCCTAGAAATGACTCAACAACCAAAATCATAGGGAGAGGAGAATTCAAGTTGAATCTCATGGATTGAATTATAAAAAAACTCCCTAGTGTTATACACATCCCAATATTGGATAGAAAATTTATTTATGTAAGAAAAATAGACAATAAATTGGTAAAAACAATGTTTGAGAAAGAAATATGCAGGTTGGTTCAAGGAGCAATGGAGTTGCTGAAGGGAGTTCAGTTTGGAACCCTGTATAAGTTTCACAGAAGAATTATTAGTGATGGGTGTAATAGTTTCATTGTTCCTGAGATTGTATTTGAAGAAGAAAAAACTCCTACAATCTATGGAGAAAAGTCTATGTTGTGGCATCAAAGACTGGGGCATATTGGAGTGAAGGCAAATCAACTACTACATAGTAAAGGTATGGTTGAAGTATGTCTAAATGCTCTTTGGATTTTTATGTATGTGAACATTATGTATATGGGAATCATAATTGGGTAAGATTACCCTCTGGTGCAATGAGGGCATAGGGAATTTTACAGTTGGTGCACAATGATGTGTTTGGACATGTGTTGGTTCCATCATTGGGAAAATCTGTGTACTATGTATCATTTATAGGTGAATTCTTGAGAAATAAATGGATATATTTCCTTGGGAAGAAATCTAAATCCTTCGACAGGTTTAAAGAGTTCAAGTATATTGTGGAGAATCAAACTGAGAAAAGAATTAAGGTGCTAAGGATGGATAGTGGGGGAAAGTTATGCAAAAATGAATTCAAATAATTATGTAATAATTGTGGTATATCAAGGTAGAATACTACTCCATATACACCTCAACAAAATGGAGTTGCAGGAAGGATGAACATAAAGCTAATGTAAAAATCAAGGTGCATGCTCATTGGTGTCGAGTTAGGATAGGAATTTTGGACAGAGGAAGTGGGTACTAAATGTTACATGGTCAATCGATCAACCTCATTAGTGTTCGATTACAATACTCCACATGAGTTATGGACTAGTAAGAAACCCTCTTTGACACATCTCATGGTATTTTTTGGTGATGCCTATGTTCACGTTCCAAAGAAAAACATGAGTAAGTTAGATAAAAAGGCTAAAAATTGTATATTTATTGGGTATAAATATGATATGAAAGGTTATAATCTTTGTAACCCAGAAACTAAGAAGGTAGTTTGTAGCCAATATGTGGTATTTAGAGAAATCAAATATCTTGTCAAACAAGAAGTCTTATCAAGGAAGGAAGAAATAAAGAAAATAGAGTTTGATTTGAAGGATGATGAATCAGACTCTACAAAAGAACAAGAATTAGAAGAATAATATCATCATACTCCAATATTGAGGATATCGGTTTAGGAAATAAGGAAACTAGAAAGGCATACTCCACCTAATTTTTCGTTCAAATTTTTCTTTTTCTATTACTGATGATGATCCCGAAATTGCTAGGGAGGTAGTGGATTCAGAGGATGGAAAACTCTGGGAAAATCCCATGGTAGAAGAAATGGTAGAAAATGGATCTAGTGGATTTTCCGACTGGAAGAAATCCCATTGGAAACAAATGGGTGTTTAAGAAGAAGTTGAATGTAGAAAGTAAAGTAGAGAAATACAAAGCTCAGTTAGTAGAAAAAGGTTATTCTCGGGTAGAGGGAATTAAGTTTGATGAGATTGTTTCTCCTATTTCCAAGTTAACTTCTATTAGATTTATTTTATTTTTTGTTGTTACTTTTAATTTTGAAGTAGAACAAATACATGTGAAGACAACATTCCTACATGGGGATCTGGAAGAAGAAACCTACATGAAGCAACCAGAAGGTTTTGTATGGATTAAATCAGTCACCAAGGATGTGGTATCAAAAATTTGATACTTATATGTTGGGACTTGGATTCACAAGGAGAGAAGAGGATCACTGTGTGTATTTCAAATTAATTAGTGATCATGTTATTTATTTGGTCTTGTATGTGGCTGATATGTTCAATGGTGGCAATCGATCACCCTCTGTTGGCATAGGGGTAGACCCAGGGTTCAATGCTACAACAATGCACCAAAAAAACCCTAACTACCGACCCTTTCAGCAACACCTGTTAAACAGATGAAGTCTCACCCGAGGTAGAGGCAGGGGTGGTTGCAGGACTCCAGTGTCTGCAACCTTAGCTGGGACACCAATATGTGATTGTAACACCTTGACAAAGCACTTAGCAATATAGTTCATCAATGTTTAACCAATATCTACTTTGTAGGTAAATACCCTAATTACAAAGCATCACAATATTCAACCAGATCTAGCATCTAGTAGCACTTAGCATGACGAAACATATCAGCTCTAGCAGATTCAAGCACTAAGCACATTCACACAGGTCAGATCCAACATTTACTCTTATTATTAAGCACAAAAAAACAACGGATCTGCCTATCATTCATCTATATCAAAGAAATAAGCAAGTAAATACATAAACACATTAACGCATCATACACAACATTCAGGACACAGGATGTACGTGGTTCACCCCCAACTTGGGGCTACATCCACCAACTCTTCGTCTTATTTATTAGCTTTCTTCAATCTTCTTACATGCACAGAGTCTTCAAATCAACTTCGCAGAGGACATGAGATCTGTGCACTCTTCGCTAGATCCTCCTTCCCTAAGCTAGGTTACAACACAAATCCTACATACAGTCCTTACAACCACTTGCACTCAACCTTGCAAACATACACAAAGCACTTACAATTGTTACTTGCACTCAACACCACTTACAACCGACTTGTCATTCACACTTAGCCATTCATATTTGTATATCCTCACTACATTGCCTAGCATCTATTTATACATTACAAAATCGAGCCTAAACATGGGTAAACCCATGGGCTGACATCCCCATACCCATTACATAATCCAAAATCCCAAAAATCCCTAAAAGGGGGTCGAGATCCCGTGATCTCCGCTTCGTCTTGTGCTCCACCTTCGACATCCTATCGAAGTCCCAACAATAGTTCAAACATGACCAAGTATCCTCAAAACTTGGTCAAGGGCCAACAGGCCCCCAACACTCACCTGTGACTTGTCCCGAGTCACTCTGATCTGGATAATTCTGCCTCAAAAGCCTTGATCTTGGCTCGAGCTACTTCGACTTGTTGCTATTCCATGGCCCCCTATTCAACGAACTCTTGGATAATGGCATCGTTGACAGGTCCCTCTAGGCGATGTTCTACTGCAGTGATGACTTGTTCTAGTTCTTCTCCTCGGCCTTCGATCTCTATGAATAGGTTGCAAGCCTCATCCTGTATAGGTTGGAGCCTCTGAGTCACTTCCATGACTTTTCTATGAATGGCATGGACCTATTGTTGAGAAGTGCACTGCTCTTGGGATCTATTCATTCTTTCAACAGCTGACAGGGGCTTCAACTACGCATGTATTGTTTCTTCTTGATACTTTGCCTCTTGGATCTGTGACTCCAATGTCTTCAGTTTTGGGTTCTTAGTGAGTCGCTCATACATCTGGGCATTGTGATCACTTAGTTTTTTACATTCCAAGGCGAGGCCCTTGATTCTTTCAACTGTACCTCAAGAAATCGCTTCTCTTTGATCTCTCACATCCTGTGGAGTATCAGGCACTATGTGGAGCTCTAAGTCTGATATTATTTGTTGTAGCTACTGGATAGATTTTGTGATCTGGTCTACTTGATGCATGATTCGGTCTTCTGCCTTTGGCTCTAAGCCTGTCACAGAGCGAAGTGCTCTATTGACTGCTTCTTGCACTTCGAGTTGCTCTGCGAGTAACTGTTATTTTTCCTACTGAATCTGTGCTTTCTCCTCTTCAAAATTTGTCTGGAGGGAAACCTTATCCTTCTCTGCAACTCGGTGTTGTTCTAATATTACTTATTTCACTTTCTTCAAGGCCCGGGTGGCTTGTTCTGTTTCTTCTTGTGTGCGACAAAGGAGAGCTTCGGTCACATCAGCTAGTCATCGGAGTTGGGCTGGATCATCTCCCATCTTTGGTTCTCCTGATGGAAGGGGCGCAATAAACACTGCACGACTAGACTGAAGGGCATGTTGTACTCCTCAGAGTTCGACCTCAATTATGTTGTACATCTCCTCCTTCTTGGCTTCTTGTTTCTGCAAGATTTCCTTTGAGGCATCTTTTACAACTGTGATGATGAAGTAAAAGTCATCGACAGTGAGAACAATCTTCATCTTAGTCATGGTGGCTCTGTATTTCTTCTGGGGAGAGGGTTTCGAGGGAGAAACCTTCCTCTTCTTCAAAGGGTTAGCCTCATCTCTGGGCAATGTTACTTCTCCTTGATTCTTCTCATCTTCTTTTCCATTGATCTCTTTTACCTTATCATCACCCCTTCGACCAAGTGATGTTGAAGCAGTATTTTCTGAGGTCCTACTTAAGTCTTGGACTTCTTCATTTTTCTTCCTTCTACTAGTTCCGGGTGTGTCATGGTCTATGCGAGCAACAACCTCCGGGCTGTCAAGTTTAGGATCAGACATCTCTGCAGGGTCAATGGGGATAAGGAAGGTGGCTGACCATTCCTTAGTTATCTCTTCAAGGTCCTCTTCGGTGAGCTTGTAGTACAATTGAAGCTCCTCCTTATGTTCGTCTTCTCGCCTAGTAATATAGATGAAGTTTTGATCTGCGCAGAACTTCATGAGGGGTTGGAAGTGTTGTAGGGTGTGAAAGAGAACGTTCGACTACCATGGTTTTCCCATGTTGCTCGAGTACCAGAGCGTGGTGAACTTCGCAGCGAGCGGCTCAAACGGTTCCATGTCCGGGAAGGTCGCACCTTCTGACATCTCCCAAGAAAAAACACGATGAGGATTAGGAGCCAGCTAAAGTGGAACTTGTAGCCTTGATCCTGTGCTTCGCGATGGTATAATTATAGATGATTAACTAGGTACCTCACCTAGTTCATCTATACGCCTTCCACGCATTTCCCCGCGAGGTCAACGACAAAGCCCGTGACCTGTGTGGGTTTGTTCTTTCTTACTATATTCCCTACAATTAACTGACATGCTAGGCACACTGCGCCATTCTAGATGGAGGATACCTTGTATCCTCGTGTCCCCTTCTCAACATCATCATAGGTATCCTTGATATTCTGTGCTAACGTGTGATCTGTGGCTTTCCCTAGATAGAAATCCTGCGGGTTGGGTCCTTGCATACTCAATCCGGTGATCCTATGGACCAACGTTGTATTGACTGTGATACAACGGTCTAGCCACAAGTACTCGCCATGGTAACATGAAAGTAGGAGCTTGACATAGTCGTTAACTTCCTGCTGCCTTCCAAAGTGTGGGATTTTCATTACAGTCAACAGGGTGGACTGTACGAGGTTCATCATCCATGGATGGGGGATTATTTCCAAGTTCTTCCCCTTTGTCCTGGTCAAGTATTTATATGGGGTGAGCATACTATGATTCTTGTGATCCCTTAAGTTGAATTCCCTGAACTTCAATGCTACGATATTGTCCTACTGCCCTCAAATTGCGCGTATCCCCTTCAGGAGGTACGCAGTAACTATGGTGTACTCAAAATCTCTCGGTACACTATCACGACTCACCGCGCCGGATAGAGGCGGGATGTAGTTGGGAAATATGGTCGGGATCAGCTTCGCATTTGCTAGGTCATCTCTGTGCTTGGTTCTCTTTTCTGCGATGACTCGAGATGGCCCGGATCTGCGAGCAGTCGACAGAGAGGCTTGCACTCCTCTCGTCGATGATGCTTGAATACTTGGAGACATTACTTTCTTGGCCATGAGATAGATGAGAACTTATTTGATGATTTTCTCCATGATGTTGAGCTTGTTCGACATACACAATTGGATCAGATGGATGAATGAATGCACAAAACAATAGAACTGGTGTCGATCTTACTAATCACAGTGAAGTAGCAATGAGTTCTCTCTGATACAATTTACAAATGTGTTCTCGGTGCAACAGTCGATAGAATAAGTAGACAACTAGGTAACTGAGCTCTCCAATGGGCGAGAAGCCTTCATTAATTTAGTTTTTCCCGTTCTGGCGCTGTCCCAACAGTTTGATGGTGAGATTCCTAGCCATAAATGTTGTTCTAACCATTTGTGGTGTTGGTCTAATGATTTTACTGTTCTCAATGGATACATTGCTTCGCCATGGTGAAGTTCCATGTGATACTGTTCTGATATCCCGATGAAGTTCCAGTTTTGCAAATTTTCCTTCTGTGAAGTTCCCTCTGGAACCTTCTGTAACTTTTCGATATTTGATCTCTTCTTGCTGAGCTTTCTAGCCTTTTTCCCAGTGATATTCATCTCATTATTCCTCTTTCCATTCTGATTCTTGTCTTCTTTTGGCATAGTGACTTCGCGATGTTGAGATTCCTTCATAAAATTCGAGGGCAATACTTCTTCTTTATCCGGGGTAGGTGATTTAGTCTTCTATGAGTCTTCTTGGGTTCTTTCAATTGTTCCTACCCCAAGAAGACTCAAGATCTTCTAGGTGATTTAGTCTTCTGTGAGTCTTCTTGAGTTAAATAGCTTCGATCTGTTCCACTGTTCCTCAATCAAGTGCGTGATCCTCCTAGTCATGAAATATTTTAATTCTTGTTTTTTATTCTCTAAGACTTCTTCTTCTTTCCTTCTATTCCGATCCTTCTCGATCCATGTTTTTCCTAGTAACATAGTAAATGGAGAAGCGTTCTCAATAAATTTAACAAACTCAAAATCTTCCTCTGTTGAAGTTCCATGAGCACTCATAGATATCTGGGTAAGTCTTGCACATAGGGTTATCAATTTGCCTCTAAACAATCCTATTCCTTACAATGAAGGAATCATAGAAGGATTTCCTATAGCTTCCCAAGTTCTTTCTGTCATTATTTTCACCTATGTTTCTTCATCCAGAACACAACCAATGTTGAAGTCTCCTATTCTTACTTCTATTTTATTTTTCTCTTTTAACATCTTTGATAGATTAGTATTTCGGTGGTCATTTAGGGTTTATTTCATCTGTAATAGTATAGTCTCTGATTCCTTTTGGGGTTCTGCGAAGGTCTCAGTTTCTTGACCTTTATCAGGGTCTTCTTGGATCATATTTATTCTTTCAACCTTAGCAATCATTCTAGGGAAATCCAAAACTTCATGGTCTATGGATTTACAACAAAGACAACTAGATCTTCTACTAGGGCATTCCTTAGCAAGATGTCCTGGTCTTCTACAACTATAACAAAGAGTTAATCCTCTCTTTCTCTTAAATGATCCCCAGCCCTGTACTGCGTACTAGGATCATAGTAGTTAACCTGCAAAAAAATATTTCTAGGATCCTGCATCCATTTGTTAGTCTAAACATTCTTTCTATGCATAGGTATAACATATCTTTCACTATTCTTATCAGATCTATTCATATCAAACCTTCTTTCATCTAGTTGTGCCCTACTTTTCAAGATAGGACAAAATTTATCAAACATACCCAGATCCATACTTTAGAAACAAAAAATTCCACTAATCTTACTTTTAACAAAGCACAAAGCTTACCGATCTTACCTCTTTTCTCCAGATCAGACTTCTTTTCTTAGCATGGAGATTTCATAAATTAAGTAGGATGTTGCGCACTAGGGAAACAAATCTATGTATGGATCTTTCACAGTTTCATGTCAGATCTTCGCACAAAGTTTCTTTTTCCTTAGTTCCCAGCAATCAGAGTTTCATGTCCCGACGACGGAACCATTTGTTGGCACAGGGGAAGACCCAGGTGTTTGCACCCAATTCGTCACTTGGTGAGCAAATAAAGGGTGCTTACATGCCCATTTGGGTCTTGCTGAGCATGACAGTTGTAGAGGAAAGGGTGCCAATGTGTTATTTTCAAAGAGTGAGTCCTTAACAATCTTAGCAGCATAACAATACATGAAATTCCTTGAGAAAATGATGTTTCTTCATGGCTTTTTATAGCCTAGCATTGGGTGATTATGTAACCCCTTTGAAGTGTGAAGAGGGGCTCTTTAGGGATTCATTAGGTCTTTGACCAGCCTACCATGCGGATTCAGCTCAGATTTGATGGTCAAATCAGGTTGGGAGCTAGTCCATAAGTGGTTGGGAGGCCGACCAATTCAATAAATGCGCCGTTTAGCAGGTGCACGGGTTTTTGCGCTAACAGTTGTGCGTCATGCACGCATGGTACGTTTCTATAATGTGCATGTGCGCGCGCACCAAACTCCTGTAAAGCGCCCTTCAATTTTTGGTTACTTTGTATAGTTTTTGACCCTTTTGCAATGCTGTGAAATTAATTCAATTCCATGAATGACTTCATTCCTGTTTTGACGATGCTGAGTTCTTGTCGCCATGTGCGAACGAAATTTCAGTGATAACAGATGCCCCCTGATGGATGAGGTTAGGAGCATACGTATAGCCAAAATCCATCAATGTTTCTTTTACTGAGAATGTTTTTGTAAGAGAGAGCAATAGTGAGACCGTGTAGAGCAATCCTTTGGAGAAGAAAGGAACCGGTAGAACCCGACCTTCCATGAGGTGCGTAACAATATACAACTGTGTACAAACGAGGTGGGCATGCCCCATGCTCGTGTTATGTAACTCTGACAAAAAGATGACGGAATTGTTGGTGTAGATGACTGCAGCGCCCTCAGGGGCGGTAATAAAAAAGGCAGAAGACAATTTTGCAAAGGAATATACTCTGAACAACAGGTAATGATCGCGGTAATAAGTAGCGACGATGATGTGGGAATTGATGGCCCTACCAAGTTCAGAGGTCTTCGACAAATGATAAAAAGAACTGTAATAGTCGCAAAGTAAGACCCACCATAACATGAGAAAGTGTTGGCGTCGAATGTTATGGGGGCCAACGATAGCAGGGAGCAATGGTGTTTCACCCTGTTCCATCCGAGATCTCTCATTAAATGGAGAATGAGAATCAAGATATTTTCGCCCTTCTGGAAAAAGTGTGTTGCTGGCGACAAAAGGGGGACGTGACTCCTAGAAGCAAAGGGCTTCATAGAATCTACTGAGGTGAGGAAGTGGCAGAGGTGCATAGACGAAGTCAAGAAGTGGGAAGACTTGAGACTGCCCTTGGTTGGAGGATGTATGAGATGAAAAAGTGGCCGCAACCGTGTAACAAGGTCGAGTGTTAGGGGGACGACAAGACGAGTGAGAAGTTGTGCCAGAGGCGGGACAAGGTGAACAAATTCAGAGGGTAGAGGTAAATGACCTGTATAGTGCTCTGAAGATATGAACGATGCTGGTAAGGGAAAATGAGAAGCAATGCTCCAACCAAGGGTGACATGGGTTTCATGTGGCCAAAAAAAGGAAAGCAAGTCACCAACGGTGACGACAAAAGAAAATGTAATGACCGAAAATAAAGGTGTTTGTACAATAAATAATGAATAATATGGGAAAAATGTACAAATACAGAAACGGGTGCCCCAGTGTGAAACGAGTGCCCCTGGGAGGGCAGGAATTTCTTGGAAAGATGATGAAGGGTGGGGGCCCCATTGGTGAGTTTCTGTATGAGGTAGGTGAAATGAAGATAGGTTCGCAGATGGGCAAACTGATGGTGGATGAAATGGAGGGTTCATGATCCTGCGGAGATGCAGGTAAAAAGAATAGAACCATAAAGCGATGATCTGGGAGTCCATATGGGAAGCTAGCAAAATGAGGAGAAGAAGTATATGGTTGATCTGCAACATGATGAAAGACTATCGGGACTCCCATCCCTAAAGGGTAATGAAGAACAACATGAGTGTCAAAAGTGCCAAAAGGTGCTATGAATGGGACAACTCATGTGGGTAAGAATGCTACCGGGTTACAGTACTGATGATGCAAAAGGAGGTGTGAGTACTGCAGAGCTGGGAATGAGGATCCTAAAGACAAATATCAGAGGGTGTGACTGGAAAATGTAATTGCAGTACAACGGGGGAGACTACATGCCAGTGTTGAAGATATACCTGAAGGGATGAGGTTGATGACCGATGAGCAAGTACCTGCGCACAGAACAACCAAATACCCAAAGTGAACAGTATCTGAAGAGAATCAAAGATATGTGCATGTATTCGACAAATGTGACAATGCGCGTGCATACCTGACCATGATATGAAAGAAAAAAAGGAAACCTCGGGGGCTCAGGATGAAAAGTGACCTAGGGACGGCTATGATGTAGGTGGCGGGATGCTGATCCCGTGGCTGAAGACGGTTCGAAAAATGGACACCTTGGGCTCCCAGAATGTTGAGTGGAAGTTTGGCAAAAGGCCTATATATAGCTGTAGGGCCCACATTGCCACCTCATTTGTACCTACTGCTACAGTGACTGGACGAGCAGATTGCAGAGGAGATTTGGAGTTTCAGGGAGCATGAGGTATCCGATCGACGGTGTGCGAGTCTCAGGTTAGTGGTCTGATCATCCTGCATAGAAATAGGTTTCCAATTTTTGGGCAGGGTAGGTACGGGGGGCCGTACATAGGGTTTGAGGAATTTTTGCTAGGATGTGGGCCCGCATGCGCGGGCGATTCAGTGGAAGGCGCGTATACGTGTGCGCTTGTCCACAGAATAGACGCGCATGGGTGCGCGTGAGTGATAATTTAAGGCGCGCCCTAGGGGTGCGCCTGTGAGGTGGACAGTCGCGCTCTTGAGCGCGGCTGTGAGTTTGGATAGGCGCGCTCAAGAGCGCGCCTGTGTAATGAACAGGCGCGCTCAAGAGCGCGCCTGTGTAATGAACAGGCGCGCTGATGAGCACGCCTGTGTAATGAACAGGCGCGCATATATGCGTGCCTGTGTAGTGAACAGGCGCGCATATGTGCGCGCCTGTGGGTGAAAAAACCGCGCCTTTGAGGCAAGGTTTAAGGGTAAAAAATGAGTCTTTTTGATGCATTGGAGGGTTGCATAAGCTGATATAGGACTCTGTGTTGTGTGTAGGTGGCTAGCAGTGATTATGGATCTCCGGTGGCATGAGAAAGACTGGTCACAGTTGCACGAGAGCCTAGTTCTTGGAGAGGGTGCCGATACTGCGCCCGAGGGTTCTACTGGAGGCGCCAGGGGCACGAGAGCCGCGTTTGAGGCGGTGGTCATCAGTTTTGGTTCACCACGATGGTGGTGAAGGTGGGAATTATTTTATGGTGCAGGCGGTGCAGATATGGTGGCAGATGCCGCAGGTCATACTCCGATACCCCTATGCTGGGGTGGACTTCCGGGATGATCCGGACATGGTGCTTCCTCCTGGGGAGGTATTTGACCATCGAGGTATGCTTTTGTGTATGTTTTTGATTTGTGTTAGATTTTGATATACCAGTTCATATGTGGTGTAGACGCTGATATGATCGTTTGTTTGTTGTTTGGTGCATGTGCAGATTTGGCACCTCGCGGGTGCGAGGTGGAGTGGCAGAGAGCGTCGGTTCAGCGAGAGCCAGAGAGACTGCCACGTGGAGAGAGACATCATCGAGATGAGGCCACGGGGCGACCAGAAGAGCCCGAGAGGGCAGCGAGGAGGCGTCGGTTTGATGATCCTGGTGCAGGTCCATCACACGCTCCTCCAGTGGCAGCCGGAGTAGATTTTGACGATATACGCCGTCGTCTTGAGATGGTGTTACAGGACGTGCCCGAGGGCATGTGGATCTACATCCAGGACGAGGGGTTCCTGGAGCAGTGCATAGGGTTACCGCCCCCATGGCGGGGTATATTGAGACGAGCAGCTGTGCTCGCCGCGATGACTAGTGGATGCCTGTCGCCGGGGCAGGAGGGTCCTGCAGGTGTTCCACCACCTCCTCCTGAGGGAGGAGCAGCTGGGGGTGCGATAGAGGCACCCTGATGGATGTATATTATATACCTTTTTGATTTTATATAGGCTGGTGAGCCGATTTTGTATCGAGGTGTGGCACTGGCCTGCGGGCATATGTATTTTTTGTATGTAAACATTCGGATGGTCGGAGAGGCCTTGATATATATATATATATATGAGTATACACCTTTTTGATATCCTGATGTTGTTTACATATGTTTTTTGTTGTTGATGATGATGTTGTCGATTCTATCTATATGTTGTGACAGGATGTATGAGATGTTTATGTATGTGTCGCTTGATGTGATATATGCCAATCTAACACCATGTTAGCTATTTCATCTGTTGTTTGATTCAAGTGCCTTGGAATATGTGTAAATGTAATGGAATCAAAATGTCGAGATAATAATCTAACCTGCAGGTATTTGCGAAAGAGGCATGGATCGCGTACATGGTACACATTGTTGAGCTGGAGAACGACTAGTTGTGAGTCGAGGAAGACGCTAAGGTGACGAATATGATGACGCTGGACGTCGACCAGGAGGCCGATGACCGCAGTATATTCATCTTGGTTGTTGGTTGCTGGTCCCAAACAGATGCCGCTGGAATGTAGCATTTCATGTGAGGGGGTATATAAAGCCCAAGTTGTCGAAGCGAGATTTTGTGTCCAACGGCTAGCGCCGTCGGCGTACCCAATGTGGTAGGCTGGTGGAGGAAGCATCTGTCAATAGCACAAAGGATAGTTTAGACGAGAGAGGTGAGAGAAAAAAAATATTAAAAACTCTAAAAAAGAAATAACCTAAAGTAGTATGACTACTTTTAAGCATAAAATTTCTTGAGGTATAACCCATTGACGGGTTCCTTGAGCGAGAGGCCTTCGGGGGAGGCCAGGATGTATGCGCCTTTGGTGAGGCAATGTTGGATGATGTAAGGGCTATGCCAAAGTGATTCGAATTTGTCGTGGCCAAAGGTATCATGAGAGATATCATAGGCCAAGACGAGGTCGCCTTCGCGGAATGAACGAAGGTTGACATGGCGATCAAAGGTAGCTTTGGATCGTTTTTTAGCTGCCTGGTTGTTCTGTAATGAAGATCGACGATATTCATCCAATGACTCCAAGTTCAGCAAGTGCTGCTCCATTGGAGTAGTGTCAGGTAATAGCTCGATTGCAGTGTGAAGGGTGGGAATTTCGCACTCGATGGGAAGAGTTGCCTCGATCCCATGGACTAAATGAAATGGCGTGAAACCTGTAGAGGTCTTTACTGCCATTCGATAAGCCCATAGCACGGAAAATAACATATGATGCCAATTGGTTTTATGTTTATTAACCGTGCGCTGTAACATGGTCTTGAGGACTTTGTTCACTGCCTCGACCTGTTCGTTTGACTGAGGGTAATATGGTGAGGCGAACTCGTGAGAGAAGCCTAACCGAGATGAGAGTTCGACGAAAATATAATTCTCGAAGTGTTTCCCGTGATCGGAAACAAGTTGGAGTGGTACGCCAAAACAGGATATGGCGTGGTTAAAGAAGAAGCGTGCTGCAGTGTCAGCGGTGTTGTTGAAAGTGGGCATAGCTTCGACCCATTTGGTGAAGTAATCAACGACGACAACAATGTATTTGTGACCATTGCTGGAGGGGGGATTACAAGTCATAAAGTCGATGCCCCATTTACAAAAGGGGCCCGCGGTAATGACAGAGTGAAGAAGAGCGGGGGGAGCTCGGGCTTTGTTGGCGTAGAGCTGACATTTCTCACAACGTTTCACGGAATGAATGCAATCATGAAATAAGGTAGGGCAAAAGTAACCGGCTCGGATAATCTTCTGAGCCGTGGAGATACCCGAAAGATGGCCCCCACATGCGCCACTGTGGCAGTCATTTAAGACTCTGTCGGCCTCGTCAATAGTCAGGCAACGACGGAGAATGGTGTCGATGCCCCGCCAATATAGAATGTCTCCGATGAGGAGGTAGCGGGGGGCCTGATGGAGAATACGCCGATGATCATCTCGTGATAGGTGATTATTGAACTTTTGAGTTCATAGGTAGACGAGGAGGTCGCCATACCAAGGATCATCTGAGGCGATTTAAAAAAGATGTTCATCAGGAAAGTTGGTGTTGACGGGGGGACTGGTGGTGTCAGAGGGAAGGGCCGTGACAAGTTCAGCGAGAACGAGGGCCTTCTTACTCTTAGGTGTTGAGAACTCGAGGTCGTATTCTTGGAGGATAATGATCCATCGAGCGAATTTGCCATTAACTTGTCGACGACTGAGCAAATATTGCATAGGGTTTGAATCTGTGACGACCTTCATGGTGCGAAGCAGAATGTAATGGCGCAGTTTCTGGACTGCGAGGACAACTGCAAGAGAAAGTTTCTCTTCGTGTTTATACTTCAAGGGTGGTCTCGAGAGGTTCTTACTAACGTAGTAAATGACATGTTCACAATTTTCATCTCCGAGCTGGACGAGGATGCCGACTACTGATACAACTGATGCTGATACGTAGAGGATGTAGTCGCGATTATAGTCAGGTGCACTAATTAAATGTGCATTTGAAAGTGCTTCTTTAAGATCGTCAAACGACTGTTGGGCATAGTCGTCCCAGTGAAAAGGGATGTCGTGACATAGTAAGTGAAGGAAACCATGTGCGTGGATGGCGTAATCAGGAACAAAGCGTCACAGAAAGTTAGCTTTTCCCTGTAGACTCTGCAGTTGTCGTAAATTCCGAGGAGGTGGAATTTCGGTGATGGCTTTGACTTTGAGGGGGTCCACGGTAATACCGCTTTGGGAAACGATAAAACCGAGGAGTCTCCCGATGGTGACACAAAACACACACTTGAGAGGGTTCAAGCGAATGTTGTATTGATGACACCGTTGAAAGATGATACGTAAATCATCGAGATGTTGAGTGCGTTTCTTGGATCGAGCTGTGAGGTCGTCCAAGTAGGTGAGGATGATTGCAGCCAGATCATGAAAAATGTATGTCATGGCCCGCTGGAAAGTTGCGCCAGCATTTTTTAATCCAAAAGGCATGACACGATATGCGAAGGTACCCCACAGGGTAATGAATGCGGTTTTGTATTGATCGGCTGGGTGGATTTGAATTTGGTTATAGCTAGAGAATCCATCCATAAAGGAGAGAGCCTCATGGCCAGTGCAGTCGTCGATGATTTGATCGATGAAGGGTGTTGGAAAATTGTCTTTTGGACATACGTTATTGAGATCGCGAAAGTCTGTGCAGACGTGAATAGTGCCTTGTTTTTTATCGACGGGTACAGGGTTGGAAACCCATGAAGTGTAAGCGATGGGGTAAATAAACTCGGCCGTACATAATTTTTCAATTTCGGCTTTGATAGCCGCGGCCTTGGATGGGTGTAGCGGTCGCTGTTTCTAGTGCAATGGTGTGATGTCTAGCCAGGTGTCGATGCGATGCTTGACAATAGACGGGTCAAGGCCAGGCATCTCTGTGTATGACCAGGCGAAAATATCCCGATATTCCTGGAAGAGGGTTTTGTATGCGGCGATTTCCTGTGGAGTGCAAGCGGCTCCAATGATGATCTCTTCGACAATGCCCTTTTTAATGGAAATGTCGATTTTGATGGTGGGGGGAATGTTAGCCATATTACCTTCTTCAAAGGCGTCAGGGGTAGGAATGGGATTGTTGAACCAATCGATAGGCCCAGACGGGATAAAATATTTGGTCTCGACCGCGTAAACGGGGTTTTGGTTAGGAGGCATGAGGGCTTCCTGTGGAAGGAAGAGGGCACGATGATGTAGTGCGTCCTAGGGAGAGTCCGGGCGTTGTAGCTCTTCCAGTATTTCTTCGTCGTATTGGAAACGATGGGAATATAATGGATTGTGAGGAGTAATCTCAGTGACTGTGTGATTTCCCCCTGCTGAAGAAACAAAGGGGGTGAGGCTAGGAGATGATGAGGGTTCACTCGACATAAACCATATGTTGAAATACTGAGGGGTACCCGTGGTGGTTGGATGGAGAGTCTCCGCGGGGGAATGAGCAGGAGAGTTGGGTGGGTTACGGGGTAAATCCTCAGATACGCCATCTAAGAACCAAGGAGGCGTTGGGAGTGCCTCGGGTTCAAGTGAAATGACATGAAAATCCTCGAGTGGTGAGGTAATATCGATTACCGCTGCTGCGAGTTGGTGACGCAGGGTCAATTGATGTTTCCTGTATGCGAGGATTATTGGACACTGGTATGTAAAGTGAGCTAATGAATCACAGAGAGAACAAGGGCATCTCATACGTTCATTGACTGTAGTGGTGACATAGCGAATGTCAGTGATGTTTGAAGAGGACGTAGCAGGGCGTGGGTTGTTTTGGAAATTCTGGTGTACAGCAGTTTGCCGGAAACGTGGCAGTGCTGGGAAATGATGGGTATAATGGCCATATTCGGAACATATGGCACACACGAATTTGGTCCTCATCCCTTTACTGCTGGAAGGTTGGGTGGTAGTAGGACTAGCCGTAGTGACGGGTGTTGTGGGAGTTTGATTGATTGGAATCAAATTCCGTAATTCCGGTAGTGATGGGCAGTTGTTGGTTTGGTGACCCTCTTTCTCACATAATGCGCAAGGTGGTGGAATGCGCGGAGTAAGTGGAGCTGTGGGATCCTTCTTCTTTCGCCTGCCCCCAGCTGTAGCAGGGGGGGTAGGGAGTATGGGGGTAGTGGGGGTGAGGACATGAATCGTCATGGGGAGGCCTTCCTATGGGCGAGGGACCATCTCAGGTGGATTTAAATACCACACTGGGATGGCTGGCACCATATTGGGTAGTGTGAGCGTTGCGACTACCTGGAAAGCTTCTATACCGGGTGGAGGGTAAAAGAAGGGAATTTGAGTGAGGGGTCGGGGAACTGACTCCAAAATGGGATTAGGTCCTTGAGGGGGTGTGGATTCATGGACCGAAGGGGTCGACGAGTGCGTAGGAGGCTCTGGATGGAGTGGTTCTGCGACTGTTGAGACGTCAGGAATGATGGAAGCCTCCTGAGGAGGAAGAGTATCCTCCGTGTGAGTTCCGTTAGATGAGACTACACATACCTGATTAGGGGGAAGGAGTGGTGGTGCTCCATGGTACGTCCCTAATAAGGATGGATCTTTAAAAATCCCAGGACCCATCTCAACGAGTGGATATGCGTCTCTGTTGGTGTGAATGAGAGGAAGAATGTTATTGAGATTGGCAGATGGATTAGGCTCATAATGTGAAACCTGGTCGATGGTCACAATGTTTCCATTGTGGGGGAACATGATTGTGCGAAAGACGGATGATGCCACTACCTTCATAGCATACATGTAGCTACGTTCGAATAAGATATTGTAATCGAGCGGAGCGTCGATAAATTCGATATCAATGAGAACGGTTTTGCCTCCGAGTTCAACGGGGACATTTTGGAAGAGCCCTTCCAGAGATGATGGTCATCTGTCGTAAGCTCGTAATGTGATGGCGGAAGTTATGAGTTCCGGGGAACCAAGTTTCTACCATACAGTCTTGGACATGATGGATGTAGATGCACCCTCATCGATAATACACCGATGAACTATGATGTTCCGTATTTTTACTGGTATTTGAATAGCGACCAAAGCAAGAAGATGAGGTTCACAACTATCAAGGTCAAAGGTGATGAGTCGAGTATCAGTAGGGTCGACTGCCCCCAAGGCAGAAAGTAGTGATTTCCTCTGCGTTGGACAAGTCTGGAGGACTTCCAAGAATGACATGGTAGTCGGGGATTGTGCTAAGTCGTCTACCAAGCTATAGTTATGTGCTGCCCTAGCCTGTGGGTTATGAACATTCCTATGCAAGGGGATGCGAGGGATGCGTAATGGTGGTTCAGCAGAAGGGCGAGGGATCACCAACGGGGGTCCCGTCGGTGTAGGGTTTGTCTCGGAAGATATAGGGGTAGACTCAGCTGATGTATGATACTGATGATTGCGTGTTTGTAGAAGAATTTCTTCCTCACTGGTGAGGAGAATTGTTCGCTTTGCTGGATTGTTGGGATTGTGCTATTGGTCCACCTGAGGTGGGGGATGCTGCGTGTCCTGTTGGGTGTTTATCACACCTTGATGTGGGATAGGATTTTGCAGCACGGCGGGAGGGGGTTGCTACACATACTGTTGTGGTGCCTGCTGAGGGGCCGTCTGTGCAGGGGTATGGGGAAGGCTACCCAAGTCTTTCAACCGTTTGAAATCAACGATCTGGGGGAAATGGTGAGTGTAGTGACCGAACTCGCCACAAAGAGCACAAGGGTGGATGGTTTTAATATTATTTCTCCCTAGGCGTTTGTTGTTGTTGCCCCCTTGGGGGTTTTGGTTCCCTTGGTTGTGGTTGCCCCCAGTGGGTTGGTGCTGTGGTGGTTGATTCCCGCCTTGACCTGGGTTATTATTATTCCTGTTCCGTCCTTTCTTCCTGGAATTGTTCGAAGGATGAGTTGGGTTGGTTGTGTTCAACTGTTCGAAATTTTGATATTGTTGAGCAGCCGAAGGTTGAACAAAATTTACCCCCGCATGTGGGTGTGGGGGAGCCATGGGTTGTGGAGGACCTGGAAACGGGAAGTATGGGTTTTGTGGTGGTACTGAGCCATAGGGTACATAGGAAGGCGTAGAACCTTCACTAGTACTATAAGTGGATGTTGAGGGAGTACCACTAGTGGCTGGAAGAGGCGGATGTATGGGAGGTTCCTGTGGTGGTCCACTGATAGGGGGAGGTATAGCAACAAGATATGGATGTTGATAAGGTGGCGGGGGGTAATAAGGAGTGCCCCCATATGAAGGCAGGTATTGGGGTGTTCCATACATTGGTGGTGGTTGGGGTTGTGGACCATGGTGTGTGGTGGCACCGATTAGTCCGTCTGCTGAGTGGGACATCCCAGGTTTGTCTTGGCCAAATGGCACAGGTTTTGGAAGATCAGGAAGTACTATGTATAAGTATCCCGACTATGCATAAATGAGTTCATATTGTTGGGCCTTACTAATGGCTTCCTCTTCATATTGCGGGAAAGTAGAAGCGACATCTTTTCCAAGTAGAGAGACAAGTGATCTAAGAAACCAATCAAGGCATTGTTGCTTGGTGGTTTCTGCTTTACAAAAACTACGTCGCCTATGCCACTCATGAATGTGGTCAGCGATGTGGGTGGATGAGGTTTGTTTGAAGTTAGACAGTAGTTCTAGACCGTTGTCATGGCGGATGGGTAATTGGAAAAATGTCAAGAAGGCTTTGGCCAACAACCCAAAGGTCCCATGGGACCCAGATTTTTCTTCGACATACCATTTGGCTGACGGGCCAGTAAGTGTGCGTTGGAAAAGTCATAGTCTGATGGAATCATCCATGATGCTATTAGAAGAACACCATAGATGAAAAGTCATGACATGGTTGGCGGGGTCATCCCTCGCCTTTCCTTCAAACTTTGGGATGTCCGAAGGAAATTTTGTTGGCATTGCAGGCCATGTGGGGTCATGCAATATAGGATCATTGGTCAGCTTGGTGAGATCCGGTATGTTGAGAAAGGCCAAGTATGGAATCTGTAGTGGGGTGGGAATGTTAGTTCCAGCCATCGTATGTTGTGAAACTGACCCTTGATGGGGACTAGGTGGGTTGGTGCTTCCTCCTTGAGAGGAAGTGGGTCCTCCGCTCCCGTGCAAAGGAGAGCGAGTGAATGGATGACCTTGGGAATTTGACCCAAGTAAGGTAGAATCAAGCAAAGCTGATACTAAGACAGTAGCACTCACAGGAGTGTGTGAAGGAGGTACCGATGAGCGGGTACGACCAGATACTCCCCCTAAGATAGGTGGGAGGTTGAGAAAGTGTCGTGAACGACGGGGGTTCTGTGGTTCCCCAATGATGTCAGACTGGTTGTGTGAATGTGTGCACAAAGTGGTGAGAAAAATATAGGAACAAGAGTCTTTGCTGTGATTGTTTTACACAATATATATATCAAAGTCAAACTGTAATCAGATGTGCATCATACATAAATGAAAAAGAAGCATCTATGTGGGTAAGAGGGTTTTTTCCACATGGGGGAATCAAAAGAAAGCAAATGCTCGTGTCCTAGAAGACGTAATGTCCTTCCTCTCAAATAGCACTGGACCTTCCAATAGTGCTCAACAGTGGGGTCTGAAGTCACCG